>PTEX01000014.1:3393474-3403859 GCA_003342815.1 Eudromia elegans | reverse complement strand
ATGCTGATAAGTTCCAGCACTAAGAAAAGCAGCAGTGGGGGTTGTGACAAGCAGCCCTCTTGGGTCACAGTGAGATCTAGCTGATGGCCAGCGCGGGCCCCCTCACCTCTGTGCTGAGAGAACCATCGTTACCTCCTGCTCCAGGATCTCCCTCCTYCTGGCTCTGCAGGGTCTGTGATGTATTTCAAATAGTTCTCAGCCATATGTTACACATTCTTGTTATGGAGATTGAAGAGGAAAACAGCCATCCCTAGGCTAGAAGCAAAGAAGTTAAAGCTTGAAAGGAAATCTTGGGTCATCTACTCCATCCTCATGCGCTAGCACAGGGTTTTCTTGTGTACTAAACCCCTCAGTGTGGTAATATATGATTGATATTAATTAGGCTTCTGCAAAGTACTGTACTCCTCAACTTGAACTGAACCAGAAATAAATATATTGCCATATATTAACATTTTATTAGTTGAGAAAAAGAATAGGATGAAGGCACCTATGTAAAATCCAAAGTATGAGCTTCAGATTGAATTAATGCCAGCAAGTGCCTTGAGATTAATTTGGTTACTATGGGTACAGAATAAGAAATAGTATACCATAATGTAACTATGTTTACTGATTCATTTCTGGCATTAAAAACTAAAACCACATTATATATGCAACAGCAGTCTTTTCTTCCTTGGAAGAAGAAGGTGGGTACATTTTAGTAATTAAAGTGAATGGTACCCTCTGCAAAGTGCCAGTATTCTCCTGGAAGGAAAGCTGTTGTTGTTTTACAGGATCTGCCCCATCACCTGCAGCGGCGCTGCAATATACCAAAAGAGCTGAAAAAAAGAAAATACTACCAGGCCAGGAAGCCACGAGTCATTAACAGCTTCTGGTTAAGTATCTCCTGTAACATGAGAACATTTGTTTCCTATACCATTCAACTGTATTGGTCAAATGTCAGCTTTCTAACCTCATGGTACTTCGTATCTCATCAGTATGTAAGAGACAGGACAAGTTTTGCATCTTAAGATGTTGAAAGCTGGGTAATAATGAAATAATGCAATGGAAATACCATATATTCAGAAAGCAATTATTTTAAGGGGCTTCAGTTTTGACATGGCTAGATTAAGTATGAAGCTTTTTGTTTCTTATACTTGCTGTCAAGAATGTTGTTAAATACTGATACCACCTCCTAAGAGAACAACTTTTAAATACCAAAATGAAAAGGATAAGCATTAAATATTTTGGTAGATATATTGTGCCATAATGTCTGCTGCCTTGTTCTTAATACAAAGCACAGTAGGGCTTAATTAAAAAGTGATTGTACGATCTATCACAAACCTGCATTAGGGATATGGATGCCAAGAAAATTAAGTTGAATAGGTGGTGATAATGAAATCGATATTTTATTGAATAGTTTTTATTCCTATGCCTTTGTTTGCTATTCTTGCTTCCCTGTCAGCAGGTAAGAGATTTTCCATCCAAAATTTTTTGAAGGAGCTCGTTGCATCTGATGCTTCTTTGTTTCATTGTTTGAGCAGTGTAGGTTGTTTTATTTGTTTTTTGACAGAGCAAAATGCCTTGATCAACTTTTGACTCCGGTGTAGGAGGGTATGACAGTAAACAAGAAAATCAAGTCCTTTTGAGCTTGTTCCTGCTAGTTTTTCCAAGGACTAGCTAGCTAACAACTGGCACAAGGGCAATCTTTTATTTCATGTAAGCAGAAGTCCCTGAAAGCCCCTGGGGCAGTCCCACAGCCTTGTTTAGTATGGATTTCTCCTGTACCAGCTCATCGTGTGACTCCAGAACCTGATAAACAAGTGTGCCGAGCAGCAGCAAACACGAAAATACACTCACTGGAGCATAAGATCCGGTGAAAAATATATACAATGAAAGTAAGCATCTGTGCGGCCTGGACCAGCATCACCCTTGTTATAACTTCATCAACTTAAATGCTATTGATTTTTCAAGTACCACTGACCTGAAGTTGCTGGGATTGTACTTGGGTTGAATTTGACCTATACCGTTAAGGCCAGGCAGCAYTGCAATTTAGAAAATGCAATGCAAAGAAATAGTTACCACATATTCGACCCCGTTGTAATTCTACACCAGGCAGTGCGAGTGCAGGACACTGCTAGAGGGGCTCATCTTTAAATGGGTAGAAGTGTGTCGRCAAGCCCCGGAGCAAACGATAAGACAAAGGATCTTATTGTTCCCCCTCGTATTTGAGCAGAGTGGCGCGTTGCAAAACAGACAGCTTGCTTTTCCGCACAAAACTCCTGGGTCATCCGGCACAGCTTCGTTTTCACGTCCCCGTTCGTTAGGCTCCGCTTTGCCGGTGTTTGTTAGRCTCAGCAGCACTTCAAGGGCTGCTCTTTGTGGT
Organism: Eudromia elegans; assembly: GCA_003342815.1. Classification (NCBI taxonomy): domain Eukaryota; kingdom Metazoa; phylum Chordata; class Aves; order Tinamiformes; family Tinamidae; genus Eudromia; species Eudromia elegans. The sequence continues at coordinate 3,401,497 of PTEX01000014.1, read as the reverse complement.
CCGGCGGCACGTCCTGGGTGAGCACCTGGCTCACCCTGCWCCGCGCACGGCAGCGAGCAGCCCCTCGGGTGCCGCGTGCCCGTTCGCCACACGGGATGGTGTGCTGGAGGAGAAGGCAGGCACAGCACGAGCCGCTGGAAGCCGAGAGAGGCACGGAAAGCTGGCGGTGCTGGTATGCAGCAGTATAGATATTTGAAAGGTTAGGTTCAGTCTATTTTTAGGTAGCCTTCACTTTGGGACTGATCTAAAAATGAAGGTGATATAAAAATTGCACGTGTCTCTCCTGAATTGTCAGAGATTTTTGACAAAATGCATAGAAAGACTGTTCTGTGAATTAGATTTTTTTTTTTTTGAGTAAAGCTATGCCTCTTATTTAGAAGAGGAGTCTTTATATTCTTGATTAAAATGCTGGTACCATCTTTTTCACTCTAAGATCAGCATTTTTAGATTTTAGCGAAGTTAAAGAAATATGACTTTCGCACTTATTGTTTGGGAAGATTTATTCACTTGTGTAAATGAATTTTAAAAAATTGGCAAGGCCTTTTCTCTCGTTTAAAATAAATCTGAAGATAAATGATCTTTTCTGCTAACATCACCTATCATTAAAGTGGCTAAATGAAAATCAAAATGTGTTGCTATTTAGTGCCTGCTCTTCTTTTACGGGAGATGAAATTGAACATGTTTCCTGGGCAGGAATTGTCAGCTCTGCTTCGATTTATAGCATTGTCCGGGATACAAATTAACAACTGCCATGTGTTTCCCCAGCTCTGCCTTAAAGGTGGTGGATCTGTCTGCCCCAAGTAGCTGCTTCTGGTTCGCTCCTCTTCTGCCTTAAAGAAAATCTGCAAACAATGTTATATTGTATTGCACTGAGCTGAAGCACAAACATTTTTCCATGTCTTTGTAAACAGAACTGCATATGAGAATGAAACAGCTGGAGGTCTACCTCCAGAAAACCCCTGGGGATGTGTCACAGCCATTTCTCCGTTGTATGCAATCTTGGTTTAATAAATTGGTAATAATATTATGATGAAGTGCTCTTTGGTCTGGGTTTGCTGGGGATTTTTTTCCTAAGCAACTTGCGGCATTAAATTAAAGCAATCTTCCATCAAGACAGTTTCTTATTTTCACTTGATTCTGCGTTCCTCAGAGAGGAAATGTGAGCCTGTAAATGGGCGAAAGTGAAAAGGTACCCTCTAGCGAGGCACTATGTTAGTGGGAGCGCTACATGYTCTTTTTATTGCTTTTTCCTTAAATATAGGGTCCTGGCTTGCTGTTCTGCATGCGGAGTTCAATAGAGCAGGGACTACAAATAATGTTTAATTGTGTCAGATTGTCGGGGAATTTTACAACAGTAGAGATCCATTAGGGACAAACATGTAAGTAGAAAACTTGTCTTATTTGTCGATTGACATGAAGTAATGAAAATACAGTTATAGCTCTTTGTGGGAAAAGACTGGATATGCATCTTTGCCAGTACTCATTTATAAAACAGTTACACCAGTGCCCCAGGGTAAAGGATGTTTGGCAAATACTAAATTCCTCGGAAACAAAGATATCCAAAATGGCAATAGCTGATGCAATCTCAGTGCCTTATCCCTGTTCCATTCACAGGGGAAAGCTGGTGAAGTCTGAGCAGTATCAAAATAAAAAAGGTAGAAAGATGGAAAAGTTTCTGCTCTGAACTTGGTCCCATCTTCAGTGACAAGGCCTGGTCCAAAGCCCCCCTCTAAATCCATTAAAAAAATCCATTTTCCTTTAGAAGGGATCAGAGCAGTCAGTCATTCCAGGCACTTTAACCACCCTCTTTTGTTGAGGGTTTTTTTTACATTCTTTTTGTACAGAGAATTGACCAAAAAAGGGGGGATTAAAAATACAAAGAAATTAGTAACTTGGCCCAAACCTTGCTATAACTAAAATAATTCCCATTCTGATGCTGTACTGGTAGTTTGGCCTTGGGTCAAAGCATGAAAGTACTGACAAATTTCTGGTCAAAAGCATCACTTGGGGAGAGTCAACATCCAAGGGTTACAACTGCATTAGAGACAGTTTGKGACCGTAAGCAAAATGTTTATCTCCCTTTATTTCTGTTATCTGAGCTGAGGGTGGAGGGACGCTGACATCTCTTGCCATGTGTGCAACTTTTTTAGATTAATATTGCATCTCCAAGAAAAATGAATAATTGGGCTTTGGAGCACAGAGTGGAACCGTGAAACCTATAGGGACTCCCCTCGCACTAGTTGCTAGTTTGCATATTGCAAGTTAACTGCTGTTCATGAAGAGTCCTGGCTAAAAATAACTGCGGGGCTTCATCTGGGCTGGCAGGAACTACTAGTTCAGGGGTCATGTGGAGCTGAGCTCTGAGAAGCCCGGTCTGCRCGAGCCTGCCCTGGCCAGTGCAGCGCRGTGACCCTCGCCTTGTGCCGGACTYGCTTGGGAAAGTGGGGGATCCCGTCCRGGACAACGTTTTCAGACTCCGCTCCCCTTCCTGCACCCTCCCCATAGGAGCTGGCCTTCTGCAGCAGCCAGGCATAACCGCACCAAGAGTTATTTGTTGCATAAGCAGGTTTAAGAAAACCTCCAGCTCCTTTGTGCRATATCTTCATTTGATTTTGTGCGCCTAAAATTATAGCAGAGCTTATCTGTGGCCTGTGTTACTAGAATCAGATCCGATGACTTCAGCTGAGAATTATTTCCACATTAGACTTTGTTTTAATACAAAAAATGCCGAGAGCAAGGCCCAAGAAAAAAAAAGGCTGACTCAGTTCCACAGAGCTGTGTCTGAAGAAAGTCTTATTTGAAGATGAGAGATGTGTTGGTAGGGCTGTCTGTCATCTCGAGTTTATTAAAAAAAAATTGCTAGGAGGCACTAAAGCTGTCCACTGCCTCTGCCTCTGTTCCTTCACTCAGAGGTGCTTCATTCACATCGACTTTACCATAGCAGTTTTGTGTAAAACAAGATTTGATTTTGGAGTATTTAGAGGCTAGTGTTCCTCCCCGTGCTGTGCGGCAGCCTGGCGCGCTCCGCTGCGGTCGCCTTCCCCGCCACGTTCCAGAGCAGAGAGGGCTGGACAAGGATGTGAATTTCTTCCTCCCCTCAGCTGCTTCACTGGCTGCAGAGGGGCTACCAGCTGACCGAGCCATGTTACTGGGGGTTAGGACACCACAGCTTCCCATCGAGCTGGGAGACAGCAGTGCTGTGGCCACGTGGCCCTCGCGACAAACCGAGCCCCCAGCCGAGCCTACGTGGCGGCCGCAGCAGTTGCAGCGAGTGACTTGCCATGGGCGGGCCAGTGAGAACGAGCTGTTTCTCCTCCGTAAAAACAGAGCTAAACTTGTTGTGATAAGGAACTTCCCTGGATGCAGGCTTCATATCGTTGGACAGACATTGAAGGAGTCACGTTCCCTGTCCAAGAAGAGTTCATGAACTGACATAAATTTCTTAAGAGTCCCTTAGATAGTATCCTTGGAACAGGCTGAACCCCCAGCAAATTGCTTAAAGATCARGGAAACTTCCATGCATGTAGGATCCCAAATCCGTACTGATTGCTGCTGGGATTATCCTGGTCAGATCCCCTCTCAGGAAGAGTCAGTACATACCAGGTTGGTGTCTCCACCATAAAAAAGAGGAGACCAGAGCTCCAGGGAGCTCCTGTGAGCGTTCCAGGGGAATGGTGCGAGGTGGGTGGCATGGGGGTATCTGGGAGAATCCAGGTGGGCTTTTCACCGGCCCTAGAGAGCTACAGGCAGTAGTTGTATCCCCGAAGATCTCACAGATTCCTGTAGCTGGGGCTGGACAAGGGCTGCTCATGTCCACGAGGACGTGTGTGTGTGCACAACTCGCGGGCTGGGGTGGCCACGGGAAGACATGGCCTCTAAGCACGAGGGTGTCCCCTCTCACCACTGAAAACCAGCACAAGTGGAGAACTTGCCAGAAGCCTCTTCCCTGGGTCTGCTCTGCTCCACATCAGACACAAGCAGGGTTTGTACTCTTCCCAGGGACTTGAAAGCGCTGAAGGAAAAGGGAAGGAAAAAAAAGAACTTTATGATTTCTGTTGTTGCAAGGAACTACCAGGTGAGTGAAGGAGCGACGATCAAAATCTGCCACAGGCTGAGATTCTGATGTGGTTGTGCATGAATAGAAGGCTCTGCCAATGTGCAAAACGGGCATCTGTCTCCTCTGCTTGCCCGGGTGTCTGCGAACACCATGATGTGTTTACATGGCTCAGCTTCTCACACACATAGGGGCAATAAATTTAAATGTAGATTCTCCTTTACAGATTAGTCCCTCTGTGAAATAGTAATACGAGTGAAAGACGTTCACACTGCTTTTAACAGGCTTGACAGGCTGGATTTTCCTGCAGATCATAGAAAATGTGGGTCCTGGAGAACACATGCTCCGAATGTTGGAGGAAACAAGCGATACATGGATTTCTATGTGGTAAACTGGCACGACTTTGCTTTTCTTGTTCTAGTAATGAGTAACTGAAACGTGTTTTTGAAGAGGGAGATGTTGAGAGTTACAGAAAGATTTAGGCAGGTTACTTCGGGGGGCATCTCTGCTCCTACTTAGCCACTCCTGGAAGGTCTTACAAGTATGGATTGTCGAGGACCATCTTGGTTTCTCTCTGTAAAAAAACCTCTGTTCATGACTGCCCTAGAAGAATTGGAGAGGACACACTGTTTTTTTCCATTGTAGAATAATTTTACCAATGAACCATGAAGTTGGTTAGCCCTCTTAAAATACCCCAGCAGTTCAAGGAGTTTGGCATATGCTACTGAGTGCATATTCGGGTTAGGATGAACTTGGGCAAATAAGGAAAAGAAGCTGAGAAGGTAGAAAAACAAACAATCAAAAAATAGGATAGAAGCAGAACAGAGAGAATGGAGTGGAAAACAAATACATAAGAACCGTGGAAAAAATAAAAGATGCACAGAAGGAAGATTTCTAATAAAAAATTAATAGAGTATATACACTTTATATAGAACACCATTTGAACATACCTTTGGAGTGCAGTTTTGCCTTTTATATATTTTATACATTTTGTACCATTGACTTATCTTCTACTGTACTCTTCAGTCTTGGGGAGCCAGGTGGGTTTAGCTGGTGTCAAAACTGGTTTGTAAACTTCACTTTGCTGAGACTTCAACATTGCTTTTAGTCCACTGGAAAAGTAGCTAATTTTGATGAACATTAGCAAGTACTGTAGTTTGGAAGCCAGGAAAGACATTCCTTTCTGGAGGTCTTCAGAATTAGGGGGCTCCAAAATCAACAGCTTCTTTGGGAAGTTTGAGCTTAGGGGCAAGAAAAAAAACTGACCCTGAAAATCCGAGTGAGAGATAGGAGAAGGCGATAGGGTGAGCGCTGAGTTCGAAAGAAAGTCAAGGAGGGAGGGACTGAAGACTTTGGTCTTCAAGTTCTGCTTGGTGCTGTTACTGCAGACAGCCATACCTTCTAATCCTGTTAAAAGATGTATCAGGAATTGGGAATTTGTGCCCAAATGCAGTTGGAGGGATTTTCAGAACTTTCCCAAATTATGGTCTTCGAAGAGTAAAGGATGAAATTTGGAAATTGCTGAGTGTAGATACAGAATAACCTAAAAAGAGAAAACCTAACGATCAGAGATGTGCTCTGAAGAAAGACTTTTCGGAGGAACAACATTGGGTCGAATGGACCTGCAGACTTTTCCAAGAGAAAGGGTTTTCTTTGTAAGCATTCTGTTATGGAACAAAACAACACTTGCCTGCTCTGTTGTCCTGGAAAAGGTGTTTGTGCACTTTTTTCCTGTTGTCAAAACACGAGCGCAGAGCATTTCTGAAGCTCCCAGGGCATTTTTGGAACCCGTGGTTTCTTTGGAGGGCAGTAGTGGGGATACTGGGTTTGGAGGCGATGCATTGGTGTGTGCTGGAGCTGTTGGGTTCCCATAACACCACTGCACATGCCTTGCCCCCTCCTCTCTCATTGCCAGCACTACTATATTCTCTCAAAAAACAAACAACGAAAAAATTAAAACTTTGAAAAGGATCCTGGTAAGTAAATGGGGACTAAAAATGAGTAAAACTTGGCTTTAGTTGGACCATACCATAACAAAAGTTCTTCCTAAGGGAGAGGGACCCGGTTTTGAGCCTTGTTTGCCATTGGTTCCCAGTTCCTGCCCCCAGCCTCCCACTGGGAGGTGGTCAGGCCTGCACACAAGCACAGCAGGAATCTCAAGTATTGCCAGACACCACGTGCGCTGCCGGCCACGTGCTCAGAAAGTTCTGCAGTCTCCCAGGCTCACGTGAACGCACCACGAAGGTTGCGGTTGATGCTTATCAGTTAACTTGCTAATTTGAAGGAAAAGCAGTGAAGGGGAAATGTAGAAAATAGAAGCAACACGAGCGGGTCAAAATATCCCAAGCAGCGCTATGAAAATGTTCCAGTGTAAATACATTTCTATAAAAGGTGTGAATGAAACTGGAAGGAGAAAAAAAAGAGAACAAGCAGCGGATGGATTCGGCGCAGCCCATGAGCACAGTCAGCAGCAGGTAGCGAAGGAGAAGAAGACCCACGGATAATAATTAATACGCAGCGGCTCGAGTGGCGGCATGCAGGTGCCCGGCGTTACCTCACAGCTGACAGTGCGGGGCCGGAGGTACCGACCTTTGCCCCACATCTTAATAATTTACTGCAGTTTTATCATTAAATCAGCATATAATTGGGAAGGAAATTAGGTTCTTTTTTTTTTGCACGAGCAAAGTAATACTGCTAATCTAATCGTTTGGAGGAAAGGCTTTCTGTAGCCGTTCGGTATTTTGCTGTGTGCTTTTTTTTTTTTCCTTTTAATTAAGTAAAGTAAAAAACAATGCCATTTTTGTCATCTATGCTGAATGAAAATTTGACAATATGATGTGATTTGCCACTTAAGCACAAGCAGGGGAAACTGCACATTTTATCAGAATTGGCAATAATAAATTACAAAGGAACACAAATAAGCTGAGAATATTGCTGAGACCAAGCACAAGTTCTGAAGTTTTTCATATCTGAGGTTAGAGAGAGCCTGTGTCAAGAACTGTACTTCTTTCTGTTTGTTTTTTCTCTCAGCAAAATCACATAATTGTGCCCGTTTAGCCTCTGGGATAGTCAAGTTTGCAAATAACTTGACGTCAGGAGTGAATATTTTATGCCAAGGACAGTGACCAATTACCGTGTGGCGACCGTGCCCGGCAGCGGGACTGGGCTCGTGCTGATGTTCAGCACGCCTTTAGAGCCCAGGCATTTGAAAAACTGCACCCTAAGGAAATAACCAGCCAGGTGGGGAGAGCTAAACAGGACTTTTTTTTTTCTTGCATTTATTTATTTATGTATTTATTTATTTATTTGTTCCCCCTCCCGTGCTGTGAGAAATGGCTTGCTGTGCTGCTCGGTACCTGGAGTTTATGCACGCAGCGTCTCGTGTCCTCGTAAACCAGTTGCGCCTGCAGCAGCCCCTGTTGTCTCCGCGAGGGCTGTGACAGGCTTGCGAGAAGAGGCGGTGGTGGTAGCGGCGTGTCCCTGCTGCCACAGGACAGGAGCTGTTTCCGTGCGTTTGCTTTCCGGGGGAAACGCCGCCCTAGGTGAGAGGAGTCACTGCCAGAACGCACCCCAAGGCAGCACCAAGGCAGCAGGGCTTGTAGGGAGGTGCAGGAAGGCACCCGGGCTCTCAGAGGCAGCACTGGCACCTGTGTGTAGTCCTCCTGGCTCCTAGGGTGAGCACGCTGAGACCCTGAGCTGAGGAATGCTGTAATTGAGCTGGAAACAGGATCAGGGCTGCTGCTTGGTCGAAGGAGAGGTACCTATCTGATTTTTTGTTTGTTTTTATCAATCCTTTCCCCATTCCTGGGAAATGCACCTTTATTTCTATTTTTTTTTTTTTTTTTGCTGTTGCATTTGCTTGTGGGAAAACAAACTTTAGAGCAGTTAGTGCTCTGAAAAAATCAGCTGAGCAAACATTAAAAAAAAAATTCTTTGCATGGTGTGAAACCCATTAGTGGAAAAAAAAGA
>PTEX01000014.1:3371576-3392704 GCA_003342815.1 Eudromia elegans | reverse complement strand
TTTTTTTTTTTGCAAGCAAAATGCTGGAATGGACTAGGGGGGATACTTTGCGAACAAGTCTGAATCTTATCTTAACTCCAGTAAGTTTGCTATTTTAAGGTTACTCTGCGATGCCTTGAGCAAATCAAAGCTTAGCTCCTGTCATCAGTATCTCCTGCAGTTGGAAACTATTTTCATGTGCCTCTGGCTCGCTTTCCTGTCATATGCAATATTTATGCTYTAAGATATTGATATGAATCAGAGTCTGAAGCCTTTCCAGTGGCGTTTAGTGGCCTGGTTGGAAAAATGCCATATTTATTTAGAATAAGATTAACATTTCTTCCCCCCCAACCCCCACCCCCCAAAAAAGAAGTTAAATTAACTAATGGTTTCGTATTGTAATTGCTTGTTTCCCTGTGCTCTGTTGAAGGCTTTTTCCTTGTTGTCGGCTGTAGAATTGAAGCACACGCACGGGAATGAATGCCCTGTTGGTTTGTTTTAGATGCTTTTAAAAGAGATTTCTGGAATAGATGCTTGCTTGCTTCCTGTTGTATTGGAAAATCGCCCTGCAGTTAGTGTCCCGTAGGGCAGGGTTTCAGTGAACCCGAGTAGTCCAACAAAYGGTTAAATCCTCCTGTACAGCASAGACAACAGGATGAACCAGGAGAATAGAGTTTATGCAGGACTGTGTGAACTGCTGCTGCTGCTGCTGCCGCCGCTGCTTGTGTAAAAATAGACGGCAATACATCAAATCCACAGCTTCTGCTGGCTACAATTCATAAAGGGAAAAGCAAGCGCTTCCCTGGTAATCTCTGGAGTATAAAGTGAGGTCTGAGGATTTCTGCATGTTTGCACTCGGCAAAATGGAGCGTTACCTGAAAGTTCTGGCAACTTGTGAAGCGAGAAAAACTTTGCGTGGACCCTGCCGAGAGGAATCCGAGATGCAGCCGTGCTCCCAGCAACTAACCCTCCGGCCGGCGAGCTTGGAATAAGTGCCTGACGTGCTCCCCTTAGGCGGGGGGAGCGGCGGTGCAGGTGGTGCTTTTTGAGTAGGATGTTCGTGCCACGAGATACCCATCTAAAGCAAAACTGCTGGTGCTCTCGGGTAGGTCTTTGTGCCTGGTGGAGCGAGCGGGCACGCGGGCGCTTCGGTCTCTCTGGTCGTGTTTTAAATATTTGCAGCTTGCCATTGTATCCCCCGATTTCTGTTTGCATATTGTAATTGCTCTTATCTTGTTTTGATTTCTTGGTAAAGTGGAATAGATATGGATAATTCATATGTCCTGTAGCTATTCTGAGGCAAGGCTGTAAGTGGATGACTTTCTGGCTCCAAAGTCCTAATTGTTTCTGAGTAGCTGGAGTATCCTGTGGGTTGCTGTCTGGCTTGTAGCGTGGGTCTCAGCTGCTGTAGCTTCGTTTTTCCATCATGTATTATTCCTGATGCTGCTAGGAGCTGATTGAGGAACCGGCTTATATGGAAATATTGAAGATTTATTTTAATCACTAGAGTTCCTGCAGTAATTTCAAGCTAGTAACAGAATAGATAATTTATGTCAATGACTTTTTCACAGTGCGGGGAGAGGAGGAAAAAAAAAAAGCAGAAGAAAAGGAAAGGTTGATCATAATATTAACTGTGTGGATGGATTAACTGTTGGTAGGATTTTACCAAGTGGCTCCTGCCCTGCACTTCCTGGAGCAGTGTGGTGGTGTCTGCATGCAGTTTTGGCTCTGGGGATCACCTTTCCCCATCGAAAATATCGCGGGCGGCAGGTACTGTAGGCAGCTTTCATTTTCTGAATCATTAATGTTTGCTGTCACCTTAAAATGTATTAAATTCTCGCTCGCATAATGACAGGATGGCRTGTTGCTTAATAAAGAGGCCTGCTTCGCCGTATCTGATCAGCGTCCCCAGTGTTTCACAGTTTAATGAAGGTGATGTACAGTGAGGTTGCGAAGATGGATAGAGAGAATCCACATGACACACATTCTGTCAAGTCTGTCATTCTTTCCAGGGCTCATCCCTTTGGCTGCTTGAAAAACTTGTTAAAAATAAAATGAAGATTATTTTTTCATTATTATAATTAATATGGCACAAGTCCAGTCTCTCTTTTTTTTTTTTTTATTTTTGAATTTACCTTTGAAGGCACAAAAAAGCCCAAAAGGTTAATGGAGAATTATGCTTAATTATAATGATTCATTATCATCAGTGCAGTTAAGCTAACTTATTGTTTGCTCCTGAATTAAGAGAAAAAAGCAGTCCGATGGAGGGAAATAACGCACAGTAATTAGCCTTTTGTGTTTAGTGACTGCTTTCTCCTCCTAAGTGTTACTACAAAATCAAGGCTGTAGTTATGGAATAACTACGATATCAAATACCGGTATACGGAAGCCAGTAAAATGCACTATGGCAATGCAGGTGCACCTGTTACAGATGTATAGGCAAACAGTAAATAGCAGCATGTCAGATGAGGACAGTTTTAGGATTTGGAGTGTTAAATCTGGCATCGTCAAAGGCCAAATATAAATTAATAACAGGAACACTTGCTCCTGATGTGTCTCAGATTAGAAGCATAATGCCATATTCAGAACATGTCAACATTGGCAAGCGCGTATATACTTCATTTCAGCTAGTACATTGTCAAGTGGCATTGCAGTCACTATAGGCAAATCAAAGCTTCAGCGATCGGGATATTTTTAATACGATTGTTTACGTTGCTTCCAAAGGCCATTGTAGGAGTTAGGAATGCATATTGCCAGGAGTTAACACGTTTAGCTAGGTGGCTCGCGGAGCGGAGCTATTTTTACAAACGAAAGCAGTACCAGATCAGCAGGATACTTCAGAAGTCTACGGCATCAGTTATAAGCTACCGACCTCCACAACACAGAACGGAGAGTGATGCTGAGAATCTACCTTTTCAGTTGAAAACTAGATTATCCTTTAATGAGATCAGAGATTTTTGTGCAAGCATCAAAAAAAGGTCATCTCTGCATTATAAGATTTCTGCTGGGAGGTTATGTCTAGCACTAAAGAAGAGGGAACTCTTTAATTTTTTTTTCTTTGTATTCTCCTTTTTCTGTGACCGAAGCAATAATAATTTGTGTGCAGTGACAATTACTTAGGTGAGATTTTTGACTCCTTAAAGTTCTGCAGCCCCTCAAATAATAGCGATAAAAGGAACGGATGTTTGAGGGCCTCATTTTGCAGCCTCTTGGTTCCCGTGCCCCTTGGCCTGTGAGGCGGTTGTCTTGTAGCGTCCCGGTGGACGTGGGAGGTGTCTGGTAAATCGCAGCTCACACCAGCTGCACCCAGACTTTGTGCCAACGCATGAAACCTCTGCTCACGACGGCGCTACCGCTTATAGCCCATGTGCTGCAGCCGTGCGGAGGCTCCAGCGACAGGAACCTCAATGAAATTCACCTTCAGCAGCTCCCTCAGACTGCCGTAAAAGGCGGTCCTGGCGAGAGTGACATAACACATGTTGAGTAAGTCACGTTAGTGGACACTGTGTTATTGCCCTACGGACGTGTCTCCGTAGAAGGTGACGCTTTCTGGGTTGACTTCAGTCCAAATAGAAGTTGGGAAGTCATTCAAACCACCCAATCAAGTGCCTGGAGTCGCGGAGGAGCTGCTGCCTGAGCGCGCTGCTGGCCTCCCTAACGCAGAGCTGCACCTGCCTTCGTGCGGGGTTAGCAGTGCTCGGTRCTGGAGCCCTGGCACTCCCTGGGCTCTCAGGTTTTTAACCCTGCGCTGCCCGGTGCCGCTGCAGGTGTCAGGAGAGGCGGTGTGTTTTGCACTGCACCCATATCAAGSTGGCTCTTGGCAGATGAGCTCCAGGAGCGTGCGGTGCTTTACTGAAGCACCTGCTTCATCGGGCGGCATTAGTGCGTGGGGATCCATTATTTGCCAGGCTGTTTGCTGTGTTTTCCATAATTAAGAATTGGCTTTGTTGGATRCGCTAACGTTTCAAGTGCCCTGCTAAAATGCATGTGTAGTGTTCTTTTTTTTTCTTGATTAGTCGACCAGCTAATACCCTCTCCAGGTTCTGCTGGTGTACAGAAGGGAAGGCACTCTGTGCTTACGTGTGTTTATCGCTGCTCTCTTCATAAGTCATGGAGACAACAGCGTTTTGCACTGATGCGGATTAGACTTTGCTTGCTCTACAGATATTAAATCAGTGTTTCACAGGCGCTCTATCCAGGGGTTGCTGAATTGGCCGTAACATTGAGCTTGCTGGGATGCATGGACAAAAATGTCCCGTTTGATGCCCTTGCTGGGGCCAATGTCTGGAGAAAGTTGGGAAGGTGGCTGGGAGCTTTTAGGTTGGGACGATGTAGGTGAAAGGTTCCATAAATTAAATACTTCTGTCACCCAGAGGTGTCATCTGTGCCTCATTTGGATTGTGGGAGAAATAGCCCGTCAGCTTTTGGTGGCCTGTGCTTGAGTGTGTCCATGTGGGAGCCACCACCGTGGCCGTCTTCAAGGATTGCGGAGAGGATCTGTGGCACTGAGAATATCCACAGCTTGGGTTCGCCCCCGGGGCTGAAGGCAGTAGCCGTCTGTGCCTCTGTAACCTGAATGCACCAGGAAGTGCTGAGAGACCTTGCCCGGAGGTATTCTGCTGTGACGCCTGTGCCGGCTCTCTCTGGCACAAGGGAAGAGTGAGGCCGTGCCTTGCCCCTTGCTGTCGTTTTCACTAGAGCTTCGGACGCTAGTGTTGTCGAGGAGTAAAGGGAGAAGGAAGGTGTTTGCTCCCTGTGCAGAGATGTGGTAGAGGCAGCATGTGCTAATTTCCCCCTTCCTTTTGCATACCTGTGTAGAGCCAGCAGTGACCTGGTATATGGGGGAAGGTCCAGAAAACAGAGTCGATTCTAGTGACCCTGTGCCATAGCTTAATYGAGGCTTAATTCTTATCACATGATATTAAGGTTAATAGACTCCTGCTAATTAATGAAACCTTTCCTGTTGTGGTTGCTTCCTGCAGTGCGCTGCTCTGGTTGGCGAAGACCAGCCTCTCTGCCCCGATCTCCCAGAGCTCGACCTCTCCGAACTCGACGTGAACGACTTGGACGCGGACAGCTTTCTGGGGGGACTCAAGTGGTACAGYGACCAGTCGGAAGTCATTTCCAATCAGTACAGCAATGAGCCCTCCAATATATTCGAGGTAAGGGAAGACTGTGCAAGTATGAATTTCAGAATATTTTGTGGGGTTTTGTTTTAACCTGATGGATGATGCTTTTTCACGAGCCAGTGAGTATTGTGATGTGTGTTATGGCCTCTGACTGGTGCCTTTAGTCTTCATGATCAAAACCTGGATGGTTATCCAGAGAAGCGAGGGGAAAGCCTTGCAACAATTAAATGAAACTCTTGATTTTTCTTGAGAGGGATTAGCTGGAGAGTGCCTGGAGTGCAGTGCACCTTGGTGTAACAGCGAGGAGTTGCACGATTGCCCGCCACAAAGCAAAGCAAAAGTTGAAGCCTTTTTGTTGCCTTCTATTTGCATTCCCCCAAGGGAGCTAAGGGCAGCACTGTGGCTGCCTGAAGCTGAAGCCTTTTCAATCAGTCAGGACCGTAGCAGAGGGTCCCCCTCAGAGCGCTGTTGTGCAAGGCCCAATAGTTTGCACACAGATTGAAGGGTCCTCATAGTTTCAGTATTTGAGGGAGGATGGATATGTATTGTGGAGAAGGCAGCGGTGGCTCTTTGTAGTGTTTTGTCTCCTGGTGGAGGGAAAGACTTAAAGTGAAAGTTGAAAGGTGGTCAGAGAGATTTAAATGTTTTCCTGAAAATACTGCCTTGAGGATCAAGGGCTGCAACAAGAGGGTTATGGTCTCTGTGGYTCCAGTCTTCTTCCGCTGTGATTTTCACCCTGTAGTTATGGGGCAGTCACACCCCTCTTGAACCCTAACCTCCCACTCGCCTTGATGATTGGAAATGCAGTAGATCATCGKCCGACTGGGAAATTGGGCAATAAATTGATTAGAGGCAGGCAGACCTCATGTGAGAACGAGCTGCCGTCGTGGCCGCCTCCTGYGCTGCAGCAGCTCCAGGGGGTGCAGCTGGTCCCTTGCTTGGGGAAGCCCCGAGTAAGCAGCTCTTCACCTTAATAGCTGGAAAAGACTAGCGGTAGCAGTCTYGTGGTATGCTTTTGAAGGTAAAATAGCTTACCTAAGATGTCCTCGTTGAAATTCTCCTTTTGTGTATGCAGCTGTAAACCAGGGGTGCTCTTCCTGGTGCAGGTGAAGGTTCTCTGGATTTATACGAGGGTACCTGCGAGCAGAGACTGGCCTTATAAGGTTGATCTTTTTGTTATTTACACCTAAGTAATCTGGCATTTATTTTATTCAAATCAAAATGAAGTTATCCCTGCACTCAAGCCCACTTTAGTTTTATAATGTTCTGTGTCTTGTTTAAAGGTTCAGAGTCTCAAAGTCCTGTCTTTGCATTTCGGTTGTAGTTAAGTAGCACAAGTTACAGCTTGTCCATGTGTAATTTTTTGATGGTCAATAACAGGGAGGAATGGGGGGGGAGGTGGTTAATGTATTTGCAGCTAAGATCAGAATTAGCACTGTGTATTTGTGTGTGTGTGAGAGAGGGGGTGTTTTTGCCTTTGTCATAACCTAGGATGTATATTTTCCTAATCAATTGAAAGCCAAATGCAGAGACGTTTTTTCCTCTGGARGAACCGGGAAAAGATTTAGGCTTTTAAAATGCAAGGTCCTGATAAGTAATGTAATTAAGCATGTACCTGTCTTTAAGCAATAAATTGCTCCAGTAAAAACAGTGGAACTTGTCCACGGGCTTATTGCTTGTCCTGTGCTTTACTGCCTTGCTGCACTGGTGGCCAAAGCTGTCGGGTACAGAATTGCCTCGTGCAGGTAGTGACAGTTCTCCTATATTCCTTATGTAGGAGTTGTCACTTCCTGTGTGGGACAATTCCAGTTCTGAAAATCAAAGCGTTTTGCAAGTCGTGAGAGCCTGCTGGCCTTTAGTGCGTACCTGGTGGGACGTGGAGGTCCCTCCACAGGTCCCCTCGGGTGCGTCTGAGGAGGAGCCACCCCGCTGTGAAGAAATGGGAGGCACAAGCTGGAGGAAAGCGCCTCGGCAGCAACCCGCGTGTCGGGAAGAGTTGTTTGGAGATGAAGTACGTCGCCTCTTTCCTGGTGGTGGAATTCGCTGTCATCCGTGCAAATGCTTGGCTTTTGCAGAGTTCCCTGACTTCAGTTACCGGGTGCACTGCTGTCTCTGACAGCATGGTTTGGCCCATACGTACCTGYAGGGACAAATTGTTCCCTAATAGCATTTTGCAATACTGCAGTGCTAAAGAAAGACTATTTTCAGTTGCTCTATGTTATATTTAAATGTTTTAGAGAGCTTGGCCCAGGAAGAAGGGRTATAAAGCAGTTATTTTCTCTTGCCATGCGTTAACCCTGTCCCCATTCTCCACCGTGCAGCTGGATACTTAGCACTATTTCTTGTCTCTGCCGCTCTGTAATGTGACGACTGGGGGTGCTCAAGAACAGAACAAGATGTGTTCTTTCTCCAGAGATTATCTCGGATGCTCTGAGAGGAACTATTTGTTTTTGCTGAGAGAATGGAAGTTTTATGCAGTTTGCCATTTTGGTAATCTCTGGATTTTTCCATATTGATCATCATTGGCTTTTCTTTTTAGAGAAAATACATAGATATATCTGTGTTTTTTTCCTCTAATGTCCTCTTGGGCATGATATGCTTTGCATAACTTTTGTATAACCTAAGCTTCCAGCTGAGACCTAGTGATGTGAAAAGAAGTGGATTGGCAAACAAAAGCTGGAAGAACAAGCAGTACAGTGTTAATTGCAAAACCTAACCTTGAATGAAGCACACTCACCTTTGAGTTGTTAATGCAATATATATATGTTCTTGTTTATGGGAGCTACCTATGTCCCAAAGGTCCTTTATAAATTTGCTGGATGTCTCAAGCTGATTGTTTTTAAAAAAACAAACCCCAAACCACCACATTTGTGTTTCAAGCAGTGAATTTTTAGGCTTCACAGTCCTGCAAGCTGCCTTGAGCTGAGCATCCATAAGCTTAAATTCCTCTGTAAAATTCCTCTGCATTGTAAAAAATCTCGTGGATTAGACATCATGAATAATTATGGTAGTAACTAAATAAAAAGCCAAATACAATGAAGGTCTGGTTAATTAGACTAGCTGCTGTGTAACTGTTGAATAGAGGCAGCCACTGTCATGAGTTCAAATGTAATGAGATACTGTTCTTCACCCTGGTATATTTTAAAAAAAAAGTCTTGTGAGTTTTTCCGGACTTGTTACTGCGTTAGTCTGTGGGTGAGATGATRGAACTGATCCTAGCCCTCAGTCAAGCCCATGCTGTTTGCTCCAATGTGSAGGTGTTTTTATCTACGTATGTACATGGGCAAACTTTGAAATAAAATTATTTCCTCCCATCCACAGCCTGCTAACCTGTGTTTTTCACCTTATCTTCTTGCCCTAGTTTCTGACTACTGGAAATATTCAATAAGGGAGCTCTTACCCCTAAGGGCACCATCTGTTCAAACAAGCTTGTGCAAGTAAATAGTTAACAGGTGACCCAAGACCAGTTATTTAGATGGGTTACTGCATCACTCACTTGTGTTACATGCTTGTTGTAAGACTTGAAAAAGTTGATTAGGCCACTTCTAGAAAGCCAAGCGATCACATTTCCATTCTCAAATCCAGTACTGTGTGAAAACATGAACACCCACCAAACTGGAGGTGGCAAGAGGCTTTCTGGTGCTGAAAACTTTCGTCCCCTGAGGCATCCTCAAATATACTGTGCTCTATCATGTAAGATTAGTCATATTTGAAATTACTAGTCATATTTGAAATTACTTATGGCCTGTGCTTCGTGTTGGAGAGATGAAGTATCTAGAGGGATGTATCCCTTTGGTTTTGTTTTCAAATAGTTCAATTAAGCTAAAGTGAAATAACATCTATAGGCAACAGCCTATTAAACTATAGTGAACTTGGGTGAAATCATAAAGAATTCCTAATACTTAGCAGAACTTTTTTGACTTTTAAAAAGCCTTCAGAATACCTATATTTGTTTCCCTTCCTGGATTTCATGTATTTACATATTTCCATATTCCAGAGGGATTCTCAGCATATCTGATGTCTTTATTTTTAACTGGTTTGCATAGATTTAGCCCAGGTTACTTTTCAAGACCATGTTCCGCGCTCTGTGTTTGGAAAGTGTAAATAGGCTACTATGTTTTATTGTAGACTGCCAAAAAGTGCTGTATTGCAAGCAATGAGAATGAGGTGAGAGAAGGAGATTCACGGTGAAATGCATATTCTCCTACCCCTGTCAGCAGGGAAATTCATGAAGATAAATGATTTCTTACTTAGTTGGAAGGGTTTGCATCAGGAAGATGATGAGGATGGAGGGGAGCCTTAAACATCACCAGGGCAATTTGCATTGGTTCAGATTATGAACTCTAATACTCTGTGGTGTTGCCAGTCTCTTTTACTATTGTAGGTTATTCATTCAAGGTTTGCAGCCAGATTGATTAATGAATTACCAGATCTTGCGTAAAATGACTTGGCCTGACTTTTAAACAACCACCAGTGTTTTCTTTGCCAGTCTTGTGACTGGTGTTAATGGGTTTCCAGAGGACTGAACCTATACAGATTTTTTTTTTCCCTTCCTTTCTGTACTGGCCTCTCACAGCATTTTTTCCTCTTTTTAATTTTCTCCAAAACTAGTAGCCCAGGGCAGGCAGTTCAAGGAGATATAATCTCAGGGAAAAAAGACATAGTAGTCAAATCCTTGATGGCTGATGCCCTTCAGTGCCAAATCAGCATGATTTATCATAGCCATCTATTCAGCACAACAGAGTCTAGAGGTGAGCTGCATGGTGTACCTCACACGATATGCATAACTAGAGCTCTGAACTTTGAAGGAAAGCCTCAGAGCTATTTGCAAAGTGCTGGTGCTTAGTGAATACTAAATTACATTTAGGAAATAGTCTACTGCTACCAGTTATACTTCATTTTTATTCTTGACACAGACACCTAAATCAGAGAACAGTAACATTTCAGAGATTATGGTAGCAGTTTGGGTATGTTCCAACACTATAATAGGATCAGAATTTTAAGGCCTTTTTTATTATTACCAATAGTCACTTAGTTTCTACTGCAGCGTACTTTGTAGGGAATTACAGCTTTTACTAAAAAGATTAAAATGCTATTATGCAAATGATTGCAGTATGTTATTATGTTTACAAATTAACATCCATGGCTCAACACACAAATTAACTAACTATTCCATCTATATTATTAAGGATTTAATAAAGTAACTGTTGATAAAAATGAGGAGCTTGGAACAGTTAATAGGAACTGATTGTGATTTAACATAGAACTTAAACATTGTGTTTAATGTTCTAGATGGTATAATGGCAGAATAAAGCTTATCAAAGTGCTTAAAAGAACTGGGATTGTGTGAACAGCATAGCGGCATGTCTGAGGCTTTAGAGAACATGAACTAAATAGCTCTGGGCAGTAATGTGGGGTGAGCAACAGATCAGCACATCTGAAGGAAGCCCAAGATCGTCTTACATCAAAACCTTGTTTTGTGCACTAATAAGTAGTTTTTTGAAGTTCAGATTAACACACGTTAAATGCTATAAACACATGCAGGATCCTTTATCAACTTGCGTTCCTCTAAAATGCGTCCTGTGATGAAATTTTTCTGTGGCAAATGGGATTTCACTGCACAACATCACTGTGTGACAAAAAAGGGGAAGGCTGAGTTCAGGCTGAGATGACTTTACAAACAGCTCTGCAAATTGCTCTTCCTAGCAGTTCATAAGAGATCATAAAAGCAAACAGATAAGAGCTACCGAGGTCCTAGAGAAATGAATGTACAGTATGTGGTTACAGGATAGATTTAGTAGGGAAACAGACAACACGGTAGGTTTAATAGAACAATAAACATAAAAGGCAAAAGATGCAGATTTGGGATAGGAAACTTTATAAGAACAATAAAAGATAACAATGTATCATAAAAAGCGTTTTTGAAGCTAGKAGAAAGACCCTCAGTTGCAGTGGATGCAAATAGCAGATTCTGTGCAAAAGTGCAAGGATTTTTACATTCCTAATGCTGCAATGTCAGGTCCTTTGCTCAAATAAGTAACTTTTTCAAGTGTTTTGGGCCTGACTGATTTCTGCATCTGCTGAATAGGGGTCAAGTGCAATAACTTTAAATGTGCATGGAAGGCATATGTAAACTATAATCCATAGCTAGCTGTGCTGGCATTAAAAACTTCTCYGTCARTAAGTGGAACTTAATTTTGTTCAGAACAGGTGCTGCGTAATGGGGAAGGGCTTATGCAAATATCCTGTATCTAGTGTGAGCAAGGTGYACGGTTTTCCATTTTCTTTTCCAGTTGGACAAGCTACAAACTGCCTAAACTTGTCTCTGTTTTGATACAAGAACCTTGCACTTCAGTTGAAACCATCAGGCAGAAAAGAAAGAACTCCCAAACAAACAAAGAAACAATTGCTTTGAGCACTTATTGTTTGATGTGTGAGGCCACCAAGACCATTCCCTCAGCATGTGATCAAGCAAATGCAACTGATCTCCTTCACAGTCCGCTTTAGGAGATATTCCACTACCCTGCCTGCATTTTACCTGGAGCGGCTGTGTCTTGGAGTATTCACTCTGCCCCTCTTGCAAGAGGGAAGAATAACACTCTCCAGGACAGTAGTAAGATAATTAGATCATTAGACAAACGTCTTGGCCCATGTTAAAACAGGCCCTTAAGGACAGTGTGTTCCCACTGGCTACATATCTAAATACAAACTGGTGTCAGCTGCCACACAGGCAAAAATGTAATAGCCTCCCTTCACAGAGGTCATCGTAAATCCACTTTGGTCACAGTCACACTCCACATCTGTTTTAGTGAGATGCAGCTTCTTAAGGTGGCATTTGGACTTCATAAGCACGCAAACTACCCAGCTATAAATTGCTAGTGCTGGAGTTATTTTGAATAAGTGTATACTGTTTCATATTTATAATGGTGAGGCTTCATAATATTCGCAGTGAATATATAACACAGATCAGTTCAACAAGCATGAAATTGTATGTTGTCAACTTGTCACATAAATAGAGCCATATTCTGGCTTACGATAATGTTGAACTAAATATTTTCTCCCTAGAATTGCAGAGAGGGTCRCAAAAAAGTGGGGCAATGGCTTGTCTTTTGCTAGAAAAACAGTCACTGAGTCATTGCTAGTGGGAAGTAAATATTTCTGACAGTTTTTTCTGTATTTTTTCCTTCCCATTTGCTTTACAACAACAGGAAGTTTGCCTTAGACAAATGTTAATTTGACTAAACTGTTAAGTTTCTTWTTCTTGATGGTTTTATTTCTAGTGTAACCCCATTTCTTTTTTTTTTATTTTTTTTTTATTTTTGCTATTTTTATACCATGCATCAGTGCTAATTGCCACTAAATGCTCCATCTTAACCCTGGCGTACTCTTTTCCTGCTGCCCCATCCCATTTAACATTAACTGAGGCCCATGCCGTTAAAGAAGGATAAAATCATAGCAAGGCTTAATTTAGACCTATTTTTTCCTTAGTACTGCTAACCTAGAGTACACGTGTAGGTCAGGAAGAGGCAATTGCCGGCAGCAAAGTTGTGTAGGGAGAAAGTTTTTGTATTGAATTATACTTTTTTTTTTTTTTTCTGTGAATGAAGAAAATGCAAGGAACTGTTTGTGCTTGTTTGTGTGTGCATGTTTGTGCATGTGTGTATGTGCAAACGGGGCCTGTGGTTCTTTTGAGTAAGACATTAGTTAAATTTGTGGTGCGTCTGAATTACAGCCACATGACTGTGTGTACACAAACTCTCATCCACGGAGGGTGATCTTAGGTCTCGCTGGAAATCAGCCCCTCTGGAATGTGTAGTTAGCAGCTTTGGATGAATTTTGTGGTCTGACACAAAGGAGCAGCAGCCTTACTTCATAGTGATTGAGAAATTAATTAGCACTTTGTGGTGGTGATGAATCTGAAGGGCTGGGATTGGCCTTTGCTTTTTACCACATGAAATAATCACTGARTTGTGTTTATAAAAGCATAAACCCCAAACCTATTGAGATTCTGGTCTTGTCATGAAGTCTTAGCTGTGCGAGGCGTTGGAATAATACTTTAATTTCTTCATACACATCTGTGCTTTTGTGTTTTGCTGCGGCTAATGCAGCAGCGTGCTGGTCCGTAGTGAGTTCCCCTARTCACTAAGGCAATAAGGAGAAGAACAGGGTGTTTTCTCCGAGGAAGCACAGTGGCAACCGTGGACTTGTCTTGTTACTTGCCTTGTTGATTTATGACAGCGTTGAGTTGTCTGAACGGCTCATAGCCAGCTAGCTTGTCGTAGAAGTTTTGGAGGACTGGATCATCCAGGCGTGCTGAGGGCTGGAGGGGCAGGCCAGGTGCAGTGGGCAGACAGCACTTACTGYTCCTGAAGGCACCTGTCTGCAGTCACAGCCCCTCCTTGAAGCTCAGAGATACTGGATGTTTGTAGGGACTCACAGGGCAGTCCATCAGATGGATTTAGAGCAAGCGTTATTTCTGTGAGAGAGCTGTCCGCCTCAAAGTAGAGAAAACTGATGGAAGAAAAATCTTTTTTTGGCCGGTAGATGACTTCCAAGGAGGTGGTGATAACTAGTTTCTAGAGGAGAAGGTTATTTGGGGAGAAATGTTCTGGTTCCAGTCAAGGTGCCATGAGAAATAATGGGACTTTTCTCTTGGAATAGTAGTTTATCCTGGAAGGAATTCAGAATTGCTGTGGAAGGGAGTCCTAAACATTCGTGAAAGAAAAAAAAAAAAAAAAAAATATATCTTCAAAGTTGCTGCTGAAACAGTGACACAGCGATTCAGGGAAAGCAATGCAGATAGCAGGTAATTAACTTTATGGATGTGAGACTTATCACTGGGATTGTGACTTTGAAAATGCTCTGGGCTTGTGCTTTTCTGTAGAGCAGTCGGTGACCCTGAGCAAGAAGCAGGTATGATGTGAATTTTAAAAGTCAGATTTCTTTTTTCAGGCTTTTTTTTAAATGTGCATCTGTTGACTTCGATGCATCCACTGTGTTTCATTCTACAATTTCTCTTTTGCTTAACCTTCCCCCCTCACCCCACCAAAAAATAGATAKATATTTTTTAATAGAGCTGTCCATCGACAGCTCCTGATCATGCCTGGAAGATGTTACGTTGTAGTTCACAGCAATCTGGGATTCTCCAACAGCTATGTCTGTCCATAGCAGGAGTCCCAGCATGACCGCATCCAGCTTGGCTCTCAGAGGAGCATGGGTTGCAAGCAGGAAGACTTTGACAAAAAATTAACCTGTTAACATGTTACCTGTGGTGCTTGATTTGCTCTCTACCTGTGCTAAATTTGAAGTGCATGTGTAAGGAGGCTCAGACAAAGAGAAACAAGAAATGCCACTGAGATTCACATTTTGAAGCATTCTCAGTCTAGTCTAAGTTTCCATGTTAAATTCTCCTGTTGTGAAATCTACCTCTTGGACTATTCTTAGCTTCTGCATGCCATAGCTTGTCCATTTTCATGGGTTTCTTGTTAGTGGAATAGTGAAATCTTAAAGCTGTCAAGTGAATGAAGACAGATATGCAACTACTTCAGTAAAAGAAAACTAAGTATGTGCTTATTGAGCGGGAGTCCTTATGGGGCTGGGTGTGTATAAGGTATTTGACCCTCTGATCACCACTGCTCCTTCTGTGGGTTCTCCTGACTGTATAGGCTCTTCAGGAAAACCCAACAAGTACTCTTCTCTTTCATATGAGGATACCGGGCAAAATGCCCGCAGTTTTC
This sequence comes from Eudromia elegans, assembly GCA_003342815.1. Lineage (NCBI taxonomy): Eukaryota > Metazoa > Chordata > Aves > Tinamiformes > Tinamidae > Eudromia > Eudromia elegans. The sequence goes on along the minus strand of PTEX01000014.1, from coordinate 3,377,859 downwards.
ATCTCTGTTGCATCTGGAGAAAAGCCATAAAGACTTGTTCTTTTGTTCTTTTTTTTTTTTTTTTTTTTTTTTCCAAGACATAAGAAGTTATTGCACAGTCCTCAGCGCTGCAAGGACTTTCACCCATTGCCAATGAAAGGGTGTTTAGCAGCTTCTGCTTGTACGTAATGGGAGTGTTGCCATCTCTCAGCAGTTCCTTCACTGTTGGTCCCGCTCTCATATAGGAAGGGTCAGGTAAATGTCCCTCTGGAGACCAAGTCTCCCATTTGCAGCAGGAAATCTCTCAGGTGGAGAGGAGAGCCTTGCAAAACAGAAGCTAACGTTACAAAATAGCTCTGCTGCCTCTGGCACAGTCTGGAGCATCACAGACCAATAACTCCTGTCGTGTCACTCTCACAGCACCTTATTATCTATGTTTCTCTGTACATCCAATCTGAGCCTGTCATTACCAGTTTCAGATAGGTGAACACCATCTGGGTGAAATAACCATGCACCAGTGATGGGCTGGAGGGGGCTCTTGTTAGTTAATCATCCCTACCTTCCCTTTGATTAGTTAATTTGTCTGTTGAGCCATGGAGGAGCCCCCAAGAGCTCCCAGGAGCCCCTTGTTAAAATTCTGCCAACAAATGGATGGGAAGATAGGGATGATTTCACTCTTTTTGCTGGAGCTATGATATTGCTAAATCATCCGTAATGTATAACTTTCTATGCAATCTATTTTTGTTACAATTCTGGCGGCACATTACTTCTTTGTGCATTTAGTTTTAATATCATCACTGGATACCTAACCCTCCTGAAAATCTCGTCTTGTGAATCAAGCGTAATTGCGCTGCTTTCACGCGGCCCTTTAGGGGCTGCCGTACCTCAACCGCGATGCTGGGCCACGCTCTTTCAGTCGCAAGATTCAGTCCCTAGACATCACCACAGGACAAGTAAATATGAATCCTGCAGGAGGGGACAGTTTCTCTTCTGTGGCGTGCACCTTGAAGAGGTACAGAAAAGGAAGTGGTCCCTGGGGCTCCTGAGTGGAGAGCAGCTCAAGCTACTCTTGCTGCAGAGGCCCGGGGGCCGTGCAGTGTTTCACCTTTCCTACTGCCCTCTACAGATAGTGGAAGCCCATTGATATTGCCCAGCCCAGGGAATGAAGTTCTCATCTACAACACAGGTGGAAGGTGCTGGTTTGAAATTACAACAAAAGAAGAAAAAAGAAGAGAGACAGAAGAGGAAGACTTGGCCTACAAAGCTAAGAAAAGCTGGCATGCTCTGCTGTTCTTGTAATTAGTTGGACTAGGCTTGTTAGCTCTGATTAGGTGCCTAGAGAGCCAGATCTGGACTGGCTCCTGCAAGACCACAAGTGTCTCTACATAGCCCTGACCGGGGCTCTGGGTGGACTTACTAACTTTGCTTCAGTATTAATGTTTCTTCTGTTCAGAGGTGAGGTCTTCTGCAGGAACACAAAGTGATGGAGGTCAATCTGTAAGAGTCAGTTACAGAGGGCTAATTCTCTGCCGAACCCCGAGACTCCCTTGACATTCCCATCTGCTTGGACTTGTGAGGCTGAGATTTTGAAACCCAAAACCTGAAAAAATATAAAAAATTTTTAAAAAAATCCCTAAACTTCTACCTATAACGATTCCTATTTCCTAATCCAGATAAAGATGTGCTTTTGAAATTACATATGGGTGTTTTTTTTTCAAGATCTGACATACCTTTTGGGCCAAGACACAGTATTTTTAGAAAATGGCTTTGGTATGAGCTTGGCTCTTCTGTCAGTCCACCTTGAAACATCCAGGAATGTTGCCATCTCAGTCCAAATTGTGCCATCCATGCAGCAGGAACTTCGAAATTGGGCCTGTCCACATGATCTGGTATTATTCTCCCTTATGTGATTATTGCCCCCCATCAATATAAGCTCAGCAGTTCACCATAGCTTGTTGCCCTCCATCAGTGTAATACTGGCAATTTACCATAGCTTCTGACCATTTGCTTTCTTTCATCTGACCAAAATGCATAGGGATGAACAAAAATCCCCTCATGCTTTATGTCCTTTCCTGCACCTGCTTTTGGGAGTGCAATGACAGATACCAGTTTTATTGTGTGCCAGTGCCACTGCTCTGTTTACAGCAGATTTAAGAGTTTACATTAGGCCACAGTTTTATCTTCCAGTTTTCCTAATTCTATCTGCTGGCAGTGCGAGCCGTGCAGTTGGGGTGGCTGCCCCTGTCCTAAAGGAATTTGTGTCAATTTCTGCAGGAACAAATCCTCCCTGTGCTAAACCGCTTTGCAATATTTGCTCAAACTGAAATTTTGACAAAGACATTCTGTCCACAGCCACCAGAAGAGATTGCCTTTTTATAGATGCACTTGGAGGTAGATGCGTTGGAAGCTGCCTGTACCTGGCTGATAACTGAGACTGAGCATCTATGTAGCATGATCCATGCCCTTTTCTAATTTGTCTTTGAATGACAAATGTGCCTTCTCTGAGTCAGCAGAAGAGGAGATCCTACAGCAGAACTCCTTGCCCTTCTATCTCGTTTCACAGAGTGGCCAGATTTTCCCAATTCTCTCCCAAAATCAGTCCTTGAAATAGCTTTGATAAAGAAATCGCTTAAATGTATTGCCCAGAATTGTGTTATATTCTCTAGTCAGTTCTCACCAGGACTCATCATTTACTATTATTTCTTTAGAATCCCTGACTAACCATACTGGCATGTTCCCACTTAAAAAAAAAATGCAATTCTTTGTGAAAGTTAAAATTACTTTTGACTTTCTGGAGTCAAAAGTGGAGATTTGGAGATACTCCGTAGTATTTGTCCCTCGTTACTGTTATTCCTAGAGAGGCAAATCTAAAAGTTGAGTTTGGCTGGCTTGAAAAACAAAACAAAAAGGCAGATTTCGTTATAAAACCTTTCGTTACTGCACTGCACACAGGAACCGTGGAGGATTCAGCCCAGGTTCTCTTGAGAGGTTTTAAGATGAGAAATTGGTCAGATTTTGCATGGCTTCAGTTTTCATTCCAAGTTCTTTGCTTGGTTCTGAAATAATATCTTTTTTTAACTTGGCAATTGCTAAAGGACAAACCAAACCTTCCTCATCAAAGAGGCCTTAGAAAATAACTGTGTGTGGGGGGAAGAAAATGGCATAATAATAGTGTTGCATAATAGCACACTTCTTCAGGAGGAAAGGATTCAAAATTCATAGAATTGGAAAGAAAAAGTACAAAACACTGCTGGCTGCTATTTAAATGTTTAAATCCATGTGATTTGGGTGTTAAAGAAAGTGCATCCCTCAGTACCAAACTTGTGCTCCACCATAACCCATAGAGGTGAATCTACCTGCTATTTCTTGAATACTTGTTCCTTTGGATAAATATGGGTGTCCTTTCTTGTCCAGAATGTTAGTCAACTAAGGACATACTGAAACTTCTTCCCCTATCTTTTCTCCTCCCCTTTGTGGAATCCAGTAGGTGTTTAGCATCAGGGCGTAATTGTACTGATAGTATTAGACAAACCTCCTAATCCAGACTCCATAACTCTTGAGTATTTCCCCAAATTGCATTTCATGATTTGGTTAGATTATATCTTATCTCTAACCCTCTTGCTTCAATAAGCACATAATATTTAGGCTGTCTTCCTTCCCACCTTCTACACGGGGACAATCACTGGGACTTAATCTGTTGCCAGCACTAATGGTGTGATTCCTCATACTAATTCCAATTCACTCTGCCTGATTTCCCACAAATACTTTTCTGAAAGTATTTGATGCTTAATCCTGTGCCAAAGATATTTTCTTCTTCTGCTCCTGCTGTCTGAGCTTCCACAGACTTCATAATGACCCTTTTAGGTTGTGGAAAATGAGTCTTACATGTGACAGTCCACGAATAAGTGACACATCTCACCCTGTTATTTCAGTTCAGAAGGCTCCTAATGGCAGATCTCTTGTCTTGAACTATTAAAATTATATCCAGAAAGAGAAAGATGTAGTATCTTCCTTGGGCAAACAAAAAAATGGAAAAGAAAAAAGACATGCAACTGCTTTTTTTCTTTTTTTTTTTCTTTCTTTCTTCTTCCATTTTTTTTTTCCCACTTTTCTCCTCGCCCTCTCTCTTTATGTGTGTGGAATGTGGTCTGGCTTCTTAGCCACTCGTTGCATTGTTGGGAGTTTCTCAAGACCTGCTTGTAACAGACCCACAGTTACGGTAGATTGACAAAGACATAGCGTGCCTGCTATTGTGAATACTTTTGTTTCCCAATACCATTCAGATTCCTAAATGAAATATTTTACCCCAGGGTTTATAGTATATTTGGAATATTTGAGATGAAGCTCTGCTGTGGTGCCAGTTCATTTTCTCCTATTTACCTTCCCTTAACACTAAGCCTGTTTGTGTGACTTCAGGTAGAGACGTGAATCTGCTTTGGATGTTTGCCATACTGTATTTTCCAAGTTAGTCATGTAAAGAGAACTTTGAAGGCCCCACTTAAAAATCATGTTTGGTGAACCCGTCCTTTTTGTAAGACACTTGATGATTTGCTTTTCTCTTACAGTTGTGTTTTGGGGGTTGGCCTAGTTGGGTGTGTTAAACTATGGAGTCCCAATGCACGCTCCTGAGCTCAGTCATTGAACTCTGTTCCTTCCTATTTGTTCAAACTTCTGCATTTTCTCATCTATTAGTAATCTCTCTGATGCCTCCTCCTTCATACAGACATTGCTATAGTTTTTTCATATGTATGATGTGATAAACTCCCCTTCTGTCATTAACTTTATGAAAACAACAACAAAAAAAGCATTCAGGAATGCCAGTAATAACTGAGCAAATGCTGCTGTACTCTTTTTGTACATTAAAAAGGAAAGAAAAAGAAGAAAGGCAGAGTTGCCACAAAATGAAACTCCCATTAGTTATATTGCTGTGACCTCGACATTTTTGACAACCATTTTCAGTCATCTTCTGTCAACCGGCCACTGGGCTGTAAGTGCTTTGGGACAGGCCCTGCACCCGCTGCTGGCTTTTGTGAAAGGTTTGTGCCTGCTCTGAAAGGAAAGGTAGTGGTGCCGGTTGGAGTGCTGGCTTGCGCTCTCCCGTGCGCTGTCTCTGACCTGGAGAAATTGATTCATCTCTGTGCATCAAATCCCTGCTATAAAATGGGATTATAATGCTTCTTGCTTGAGCTTGCCTATTATTYCCCTCTGTAGATGTTTTCCCTAAGCGTGGAAAACATTTAGTGCAGTTGGGCTGTTGTCTGCATGGTGCGTGAGCAATACCAAAACAGTAGAAATCTGAAATTGTAGGAGAAGGATAGTAATGGTAATTATAATAAGGAAAATGCTGTGTGATTGTGGAGGGGAAAGCTGAGAAATAGACGGCTAAGAAGTGTGTGTTTTCCAAGGCAGGGCTTGCTCAGCAGCCGGGTGACAACAGGCATGTTGTTTATTTGACAGAGGGGCTGTGAACTTGACTCCTGCCTCAAAAAGAAAACTTGCTTCCCAAATGAAGACATATGGCAGTTGCAAGTCGTGGCGAGGTTACACCGCTCTGCTTTAGCTCGCAGAGGCACCACGTGAGGGAATCTGTGAATCCCCCCACTATTTACTAGTAAAAATGCTTCTCATCCTTAAAAGCAAGTCAAAGGGAAAATGGGTCTGCAAGGACAGACTCTGCCAGCTCCACAGCAGGCAAATGAGATGCCTGCCCGAAAAGGGGAGAATCTCGTGTTCAACAGTTGAGTTCTGACCTGACCTTGCCCTGTGTTTGCATCTCCCGATTGGCCTTTCTCAAGGTGGGATTTTCCTACATCTCTAAATTATAAAGAATGTGACTCCGGCTAAGCATTGCAGAAAAAACAGTCTTGCTAGGGAAGAAAAATACTGGAAAACATGCTAAAGTATGTGCCTGTGTTTGTTTGCACTCGGTGCAGTTGTTACAGCAGTCATTCCAATGCAGAGACTGTTGCGGTGCTCGGAACTCCACGAGGAGGGCGGTGGGATTAGCATGCRGAGGCGCTTCCTGCCTGCATCTTGTAAAGTTCCTGATCTGAGCTCGCAGAGCAAGGGCCAGCGGTGCTGTTAGATGCAGACGTGCTCAGAGGTGGGGCAGCAAGAATCAGGGATGCTACACCGCGTGCCTCATTTTTGTGATGATGCTGTTCAAGCTGCCTGTAGTAGGAGTAAAACGTGTATAAGGACTGGGAACATCTGTGCTGTGCTTTAGAATTTCCTTCTTTTGATATTTCTCCATGGTTTTCAGTGTAAGGAGTAGATGAATCATAGAATCATAGAATCATAGAAT
>PTEX01000014.1:3270383-3369896 GCA_003342815.1 Eudromia elegans | reverse complement strand
GGACCGACATTTTCTCTACTCTTCCTCTTGCTGCTGATGTATTTGTAGAAGCCCTTCCTGTTATCCTTGACATCCCTTGCTAGTTCTAATTCCAATAGGGCCTTGGCCTTCCTCRTCGMATGAGATGTTACCCTGGTTTAAGACCATTTAAAGATAGCAACTTGTAGCAAGACTCTTCTTCTGTGCCAAAATATGCGCTACTTCCATTACAGACAGAAGGGTTTTCTAGTTGTACCCTGAAGAAAACATTGGTAGTTCCACAGTTCATCTGGCACGATAACGTGTTAGGAGCCCCATTCATAGATTTGAGGCCTATTACAGTAACATAAATCTGATAGTTTCTTTCTAAAATCCTGGCGAGTAAGCCAAAATGTCTCCTTCAGATAAACATTTTTGAAATTCAGAATGAAATGTGGGAAAGCAGACTTTTGTTCTCTTTTGATGAGACACRCAATGGTAGAGCGAGGAAGCGGTGTTGGAGTGTCGTTTGATTCGCTGTTTGCGGTGTGTTCAACATTTATATTTCAAAGCAACGTTTGTACCTATCCACAGTGTTTGTCAAGTCCGACAGCTCGTTAGATGTTAACAATAGCAACATTGCTAAATACAAAAGATTCATAGGCAAAGTACCCCTCAGGCTATATCGCTGAGRGAAGCAGTGGCAAATAGAATCAGAAACTAATTAAATAGTCAGCTAAAGCAAGCATAACTTTATAAAGCTCTAAAACTACCAAAAATGGGAACATATTACAGTTATCTGCATTCACAGTGCAGGGCAAGTTTGGTAGTATTTAAGATAATTCTCTAGTGCCTGCTATTTTTAGTGCAGGGGTAAGCTGCTGTAAGAGCCTTTCAGCAATGCATCCCTTTAACCTGGCCTAACAAGCTAAGCCAATAAGCTGTCTGATTTCCGTCTTACATGAGGAAGAGAGATAGCTAAAACAAACCATTTGTGGTGAAAATGTTCAGCCTATCTTGTCTTAAGAGCTTTCTTCATATAGATTTTTCAAACATTCCACTATTAAGTGTTGCTTGTCAGAGACCAAAATGTCAGGCTTTGCTGTTTTGAAATCGGAGAAGCACTGAAGTAAAAGGAGGRTTTTATAGACCAGCCTAATGGAAATAAGCATTACTACATTACCATGGGCAAAACTGAATCCTTGCAGTTCAGGCTATTGTTATTGATGTGGCTGAGGAAAAAAGAATGTATTTTGTTTTTCTTGGGGAAAGGAAAGCAGACATAAAAGGTCTGATTTTCTTCTCACTTACACTTAATCTCTGCGGGTTTAAATCCGATGGCTTCACTGGGGTTACTTTTGGTTTACAGCATCCTAAGCCACAGGAGAATCAAACTGAGAACGTGCTCGTGCAGGCAGCAGAGCCTCGCCAGCATCCTGGGCACCGTCACTGTGCAACCCCAAGCAAGGCACACGCAGCCATGAAACACCATGGTGTGTTAGCCCTGCCTAAGTTTACAAAGCCGGATTTCATTACTCCCTACACACAAATGGTCCCACCTACTCTCTCCACACACATGTGTTCGGAGCATGCTATGCTCTGCTGGCAACGCGTGGGTGATTCAGGTGCTGCTGCTGTGGCTCACGTCGCAGCTCCAGAGGTGCCGCGTGGGCAGATGTCCCCGTCCCGGGACGCTGCGTGCGAGTCAGGGCGGCTGTGGATGGAGCGTGGCCACAGTGCAGTCCAAAGCCACCTGAGCCAAGGAAATGTTTTAATATTCAAATGGCTGCAATTTACATTTAGTTATTTGTTTATTCCTGCAGGTTAGGTATGTCACTTGAGTTCTTGCTGGCGTGTCCAACATTTAGTTACAGAGGCCCAAATTTGAACTTGTGTTAGCTCTGGCAGGGTAACTTTCAAATCGAAGAACCRCCTGACGTGACCCGATACCATCAGTGCAATTCCAGCAGCACGGTGCCCACCCTAGCGTGACATACCCAACGTGTTGCTCAGCCCTGTCAGCCTAGTGCTCCGCTGGAAAATTCGCTTGGCAAGTAGGATGAATCAGCATCAGCCCTTGCTAGACCCCCGGCGGGAGGGCGGGTGGTTGCAGGGCCTGGCTGGGCACATGGGGGATGGAGTTGTTGCTCTGAGCATCAGCACGAACATGCCCTGAGAAGAGAGGACCAGGTCCCCGGCTAGCATAAATCTCCATAGCTCCATTAAACCCAGTGGAGAAGCCCTAATTTACAGCAGCTGAACATCTGGGCCCCAGTTCTTTTTGTTTTGGTTGCTAGCAGGACTGGATGGGAGTAGGCAATATTATTTATTGCGGATACCGTGGCAGCGTCTCACAGTGCAAYTGTAAATCGGGATACCGGTGTGAAAAGGGGCTGTGTTAGCATGGCAAAAAGGCAGCCCCTGCCTCRAGGAGCTTACATTAGTATGATCTTTAATGCATTGGTAGCTATAGCTGGGCTTGAATGCCCACTATGGGCATTTTTAAAGAGACAAAGCAAAAACTATCAAAGTTCATTTTCACCATTTCTGATGAAAATGAGGCTGATTAACATCAACAAACAAACAACATCAAACCTATGAAAAAGTAAAAATCTTCAGTGTCTTTCATATTGAAGGCTGAGGACCAAGAACATTCACTTTTAAAAARCTAGCAACAATTGAGTAATACATCCGATTTTGGCTACAAAATAAAGTGAGGAATGCAACTGCTGTGATAGCTGGAGCCCGTACCATAGCATGTATGCACTACATAACTGCTGCGCTGGCTTAGCACAAACTTAGCTTAAAGGAGTGCTGCATTTTAATATCAACCCCGTTTATCAACAGTGCCTGTGAAAACTAATGAATTCCAAGACACTTGAAAACAAGCCAGCAGTGGACTTGCTGTAGAGGGGACCTTGCAACAGATCTTACCTTGCTGTGATCTTTATGTATTTAAGATGTTTTCTGTTTGAAGATCACCACCTCTAGTTTGTGATTCTATTCACATGCACAAAACAGCACTGAAAGAACACTGAAGGCTTGACACATAGTCACAAATCAAGGAAATATAGAGTTAAGGATATTATGAGACTTCTAAACTAGTCCAGCTGCTTAACTGTCTGAAAATTCATCTGCATCTCTATTTTTTAAAGGATGTCCTCCGAGGTTGTAGGAGTTTACCAGGGTGCATTGCTCAATCTCTACTCTTTGAGGCAGGAGTTTATTTGAATTTTGACATGCTTATATTTTGTTTTAATGTGACTGTAAAGAGGAACTGAAAACCCTGGAAAAATGCATTTGTGGTTTCTGCTGTGCTGATTCTGATGCCTGTTAGCCCCTTCCTTACTATGGTATCTCCACATTTTAGATTCATGTTTCATTATAAAGGAGCCTTCCATTGCTTTCAGGCTGGGACACTTATAATATGGGTACCTGTGGTGTCCAGCCAGGCCCAGCTAAGACCTTCCCTGAAGAGGTGAAGGAAATAAAATATCGTTGTATACTAATAGTGTTCTTTTGGCCAAGTATCTCCTCAGATGTGAGAATGCTGCTAAGTTTACCTAAAGGTTTTTTAGCATAGTAAGAACACAGTGCACATGTGTAAAGACACATATTTCTGCTCTTCATGGGGGTTTTCTGAGGCTTTTAGGGCCCCTTTCTCCCATCTCGTGGATGGTGAGACTGTCCTTGTTTGCTGTGTCTGGCAAGGCTCCATCTCTCAGTGGTATGTGCTGGCCCTGTCAGTTGACACTTCTGTCAGTAGGTACCGGGGACATTGCACTCACTGGCGTGACACCTAAGGACACCRGTACCGCTGCGTGGCTGTGACACATAGAGCAGATGCAACTTCAGCCCTGCAAGCCAGAGTTTGTGCTGTGTCTGAACAGACTCTCTTAAAGCCAGCCCAGAAGGACGTAGGAAGCGAGACCATATGGCAACCATCCAGTGCGATCACTGTAAGAATTTATGGGAAACCCCTGGGTATTAATGATGTACTGATCCAATCTTGCCACAGGTCTAAGAAAAACCCGCATGTGTTTTTATTCCTGTGAGACAAGACTGGAGCCGTTGTGTTTGTAGTACCTGTTCAACAGGCATGGTGGGTAGGTTTGATGAAGCTGAACATACTGATGAATTAAAACATCATAAAAAGCATTTAATGAATTTGATACTTTACAAATGCTAATTTCCTGGTCAAATTAAAATCCAATTTTCTGACAGTAAAAGCACCAGATTTAAGTGTCTGTCTTATATTGTTATTTAAAATGAAACTTTTGTGTGTGTTTTTTTCTGTCCGCACAAAAAAACCCAGCCTCTACATAATTGAATTAAATTAAAAATATATGTAAACCTTCTCCAGTGTATTGTTTGCAATTTTACCCTGAAATTTATTTTGTATAGAGTCATAAATCTCCCGAAAGAAGTGGAGATTATGATAGACGTCCCGACACATCCAATATAATTAAAACTAAAGCAAATGCAGCACTGAAGTAGAAAATGAACAAAAGCAACAAGCTTGTGCTTCACAGTTTTCAAAGGAAGGATCTATCCTACTATTCAAGTGCATTTCTTTAGGGCTCTCTGTCATTATCAAGAAGCAAAAGTTACACCAATTACAGGTGTGAATGAATTGCTGCAAAATATATAAGCTGCTTTACTTTTGCTTACCATGCCATGATGCCTAGCGAAGGTAGATGTGTATTGAAAAATTTTATGTGACTGCATAGAGAGATTAGTGTAGGCATGTGTCATAAATCAGGGAAATAAATCTGAGCAAAGAGTATTTCAGTATTTCAACAAAAATACTGCTGGTTTCGTCAATGAAACTGTAACAGGGAGAGTCAGTCCCAGATGCCTTCCTAACCTTCTACTGTAACTCGTACCTTTCTCTTCTTCTATTAATTTTTTGCGATGTTCGTTCCCTATTAGATCTTTTCTGAACTGGCACTTGTGATCGGGACCTGTGACCCTGTCCCCCCACATTTTATTATTTTTTTAGGTGCATAATGATAATTTAAAAGTCCTGTGTGCTTTGTTGCTCAGGATCTAATCCTATGAATGAATGACTGCCTGTAAATGGAGAAGGAAGCAGGAGCAATGGGCATCACGTCAACCCCTCATCCCTGTTGACAGCTCCATTGTGCTCGCAGTACTGGGAACAAACAAGGCTGGCCTTCCCTTGCGCTGGGTTGGCCTTCCCTTGCACCCTGCCCAGCTCACCGCACTGTGTTTGTGCTGCACTGTTCATGCGGGCGAGAGGAAACCTTGCAGCCCTTCTTCCCCAAGCCCGTGGCTCCCATCTGACTTCTCCTGCTGCAYGTTGCCCTCCCCTTGCCCTGGGAGGAGTGATGGGGGTACAGTTGTGCGCTTCCCATCCCGAGCCGTGCTCAAGTCTAGCAGTCTAGGAACTGCCAAGTCTCCCTTCTCGCGCTATTCATTGCATGGGAGCAGACAAGGGCACGTGGTGGCCCCTTGTAGCTCCGTGGAAGGTGGGTCACGTYTCCACAGARCAGGGCARCGCTCCCACGGTGCCCCAGCCCTAYAGGAATGCCAGTGACCATGGGGGTTTTGGTAGCGCTTTCACGGCGTCAAGTTCTGCACGAATTGGAAAGGTGAGCTAAACCAGTGCAGAACACAGGTAATGCGTTTATTTAGTAATCAGCAAATTAGCCTATGTAGTCAGTAAATGTTGAGGCCCAAACTGCTGATAAGATCATTTGCTTTCAGGTGTTTTCCCAATATTGTGCTCAGCATCAAGTATAAATTGAATAGAGTGACCTTTTGATACTGAGTCAAATTGACTGCGTTTCCAAAGATTCTGTGGTTTCAATTACCATAAATTTTTGATATGGGGTCTACCACCAGTGCACTGATTCTAGCACAGCAATATCTTATCATTGGTGCCGTTAACACAGTCAACGGCATGCCAGCTTGTTCTCAGATGATTTTTTTGTTTTGTCTTTACTGTGGAATCAAAGATTACTATCGTAGAGAGAAAAGATGCAGTTTACACAAATGAAATTGAAATGACTTGCAAAATGTGAATGAGTTTTGGTCGGAAGATGTAAAATGTGCTACAGGTTGCTAGCTGGATCCTCAGTTTGCGAGATGAATAAGTCAATTAGTAGCTCTTCAGTTTATTAGAAACTTAATTGCCAGGCGGTAATGAAAACTTCTGAACTGCAACAACTCGTTAGAAGCAATAAAACAAGTGACTTGGTGATAGAAGAATATTTAGTAGGCTCTTTAAAGTGACATATTTAGTTTATAGTAAAAACATATTTTTTTTCACCTGAAAAGATGTTCCATGTTAAAGGAGTCATGGTAGCATTAATTCTAGTGATTGACAGAGSAGCTTAAAGAAAACCTTGTTTTAAAATGGCCGTGTCATGGCTTTAGGTTGATCTAGGTTGTTTTAATAGCAGGTACTTGACGGYACTTCTACAATGTGCAGTGAGTGTGTCTTGAAGACCTTCCTGGTGAGCTCTGGTGTTACCAGCGTGCCAGGCCACCTCCCCGAACTGGAAGATGTCTCGGCCTCCTGGTTAAACCCCGGCCTTTTGCGTTAGCACGGAAGCCTGGCTGGGGTTACATGTGTGCAGGGATGTGCTTTGTCCCATGGAGGAGGTGTGTCCATGTCCCCGTGTTGGGCAATGGACTGTCCCGAGCAGAGAGCGAGCTCTCGATCCAAGTGCTCTTTGCCTGCAGGTGCTCGTGAGCAGTGTGAGCACAGCCGTCTCCTTCAAGATCTCGTGTTTCCTTTGCATACCCTAAAGGCGTTTGCACAGGGGGGGTGATAATTAATCCCCATATTTCTGCTAGATATAAAGGAACCTGGCTGTAATTTTCTCCTAGTGGGACTCCATTTTGTTTTTAAAGATAATTGATAGCTCTGGACTTAAGCATTTCAATTATAGGAATGTCTCTTGGGGACCAGACTAACAGACCTTGGAAAAATGTTCTAATGCAAATGCACCGTGTGGATTTTTACTGTAAGGCAGTGCAGGAAGCTTTAGGATTTGCAAAGCAGTTAASGAGTAAAGTAAAAGCACGGTACTTTTCAAACCCCATAATGGCTTGGGACTGACCGTGAGCAGCTCGGGTGGAACACGGTGGTTTTCCCCTTGGACCCGCTGCCCCCCTTCCAGCACTGCAGGGATTACTGCTCCATAGGGGCAACTCTAGCGTGAGCGAGGAGCTCGTGCCCCGCACAGCAGATCATGGAGGCAGCGCAACCTCCTCAGCTTCGCTCTGGAGATCCAGAGCCGTGGCCAGAGCCATGGCAGGTTGGTGCCTTGTGCGTGAGGCCACGGGGAGGCCGGGTGCGATGCCTCCCAGCAGCAGTGCCCCTCTTCACCTCTCATTTCTCCTCGGCAGGAGCGGGAAGTCCAGCTCTGCATCCAAATTCTCCTTCTCCTGCCTTCCCTCCGCTTTGGCCTCAGGTGGCAAAGCTGGGTTTGTGGGGCCCGGTCTGATGCCTGGGATTTCCCACACCCCRACACGTGTGCTGGGAGTGGGACCCATTGGTGAAGGGGGTCCTTTCAATGCTTCTGTGTCCCCACATGTGGAAGGGGCTCCTCTCTATTCCTCCTTTCTCTCCATGCTGGGCAGTTTAAGGGCAGTCTTTTTCCACAATATGTCACAAAAGAATTAAATCCTATTGGAAATTCCAGATGCGCTTGCGAGTCATTTTTGTCCTTTTGAAAACAGTGGCCAAATGCATTAGTATTTTAGGGTCACCGGTATGTTTTCAGCTGGAGGAGAGTCTTTTATTTTCTTTGTTAATTATGCTGTGAATAGATCTTAGGCTGCTGCGGAGAAATGAGTTGATATGTTGAAGTGGCGATCCCCTGTGACTTCAGGTAYGCACCTGGCCGCTCTGAATCGCTTAGAGCCGCTCTGCTGGAGCGGTGACAGCTTACACCAGCTGCAGGTTTGTCCCAAAGTTTCCTGGGCTWTTCGCGAAGACGTGGCAAGCTGCCACGGCTCCCAGCTCCCGGCTGCGGATTAATACCGCAGTTCAGGCCTTAATCTTTCAGCATGAATCAAGACAGGCCTCGCATCATTCAAATTATCAATAAAGAAACTTCGGAGCGTTGTCACCGTTCGTTAGCAGATTTCATTCCTTGAGATGCTGTAAGCACAAGCTGTGCGTGCAGCCGTCGCCCGYGAGGCGGGGAGCGGCCAGGGACAGACGCTGGAGACGGTGTGGACGCTTGGAGAGACTCTGCATGAGGGGCCAGACCCCTCGCCGACGTGAATCAGCCTGCGCGGGCTGGGGCAGGAGGCAGCAGCGGTCCCGCAGAGCCCAGGCAGGACCTCTGCGGCTGCATGAGGCTCCCCAGAAGGGAGTAGCCAGAGAAGTGATGGTTGCTTTAAAATGTGATGTGATTTTTTTTTTAAAAAAAGAAAAGAAAAGTCAATATTTAAGAAAAAAATGACACCACTGTGCAGTGTACCCTCCCTGAAGGGCTACCTCTGAAAGACAAGGTGGTCAAGCCTCCCTTCCACCTCAGTCTTTGACTTCTACGCTGGGATTGCCAGCAAGCAGCAGGAATGATAGGCACAAAAATATTAATGACTGCATCATTCCAGCTCTATCAATAGGCAGAATAAGCAAAGGAGAAAGAATAGTCAGGGGTAGGCGGTTTAAATACCTTTGTGTGGGTAAATTATCAACTTATTTCTTACAGCTTTTTGCTGGCCAAAGAGAATATCTCTGGAGACATATTATAAAGGCAGAAACTCAAATAGAATAAGATTGTTACCCAACTAATAAAGTGTTTTCAGATGAAGAATTATTTTTAGTGCTGTAGAAATATTAAAGAATTAGAGCATTTAAAAGCATAGAAGAGCACAGATAGAAACTCTCTATGCTATTTGGCTTCCTGCATCTCTCGTCTTGGAGAATCAGCTGGTGCAGCATTAGCCGACTTTCTCTGTTGTGTCTTCACTACATAGTGGCTCCAGTGCCACAGCTGTAGGTTGTTTGGTTGGTTGGGTTTTTTTCCCCTCCAAAGCTGATACCTTTCTGGATATATTAGAAACTTGTCGTCAGGTATGTGCAAGGGCAGCATGTTCATACAGGGACAAACCCAAGTTTCTTGCCTCCTTCAGCCAGGTGGAAATTTGCAGGACTTAAAAAAGACTATGGCTTCAGTTTCTTTGTGTTAAACTAACAAGCAAGGATTTTAAGAAGGCCTTGTGATACAATCGAGAAGTGATGCATAGCTGCTTTTGTACAAAAAAATTCCATAAATTAGCAAGATACTACTATAAAGTATTTTCACAAGTTTAATAACTGCATRTATTTGCCCATGTGGCTTTACATTTAAAATAATCATCCTTCATTCTTGGGCACTGTTGTCCATTTAGCTGGTCTAAACACTTAACAGCTCCTTTTGAAGGAAGTGACTAATGTCAGTGTTGCCATGTGTGGCATTTAGGGGCACAGCTGACTGATCTTGAGTGCCGTCACTCGGGTGCTGCCGAGCAGCCTTCCTTCCCACTGGCCTCAGTGGAAATTACAGGTGCTCGGTGCCTTACGAGCAGCGCCTTCTGATTCACAGAATCTGTTAGATTCGCAGGTTGGATGCCAGTCTGGAAAACAACCTGTCTAAGTGACGGTGCTGCAATAGCAGAACACGCCGCGTTTGGCCATGGCACTGCTTCTTCCCAGTGCTGTCAACACCAAGGCTCAGGCTGTGATAGCAAAGCTGAGAGTTGCTGCTTTGGTGATTATTACTTGGACGTTGATGTATCAGACCATCTCCCTGTCTCCCTGCACCTCCCCTCAGMCCCCTTTCTGCTATATGTAACAAGTGTGTTTCTTTATAAACAGTAATTTAGAACAATTAGGAGCAATCACAGAGTTAAACCCTTAAAAGGTTATCTTGCAATGTCATTTTCGTGACTAATGTGCTCCTGCTGCCATGTCGTTTGTGAACAGACATGTGTTAGCCGGCTAGTGTGCTTCATCTGTGGTGACTTTGATTTATTTGCTCTGTAAATTGGGACTGAAGCAATAATGGAAAGTGACATTAATTGTTTAACAGAGTCCTCTTTGTCACATCCTTTGCCTTCTCTGGGGTGTTTGAATGTTGAAACTTGTACAAAACTAATTGAAATTGCTGTGATGAGGACCAGTGTCCACTCAACTTTCTGCTCTTGAATGTCAGTGCACTYGAATGTCTGTTTAAAGCGAGAGAGCCGAGCAGCTAACAGCAAATATCAGGGTTTCTCCTGGCGTGCTATTATTAAAGAAGGCATTCCCGGTTGGAAATAGTCACCCTTCTGGCGTGGTTGTCAGCGTGTGGTGTGAAGGCAGAGCCGTCCCCTACCCGCTCAGCTTGCTGCCAACCCTGCCCTTGCAGGGCTAGTGGCCGGGCACACAGGTGCCCCTGAAGCCACTGCGGGCGATGGGCTTCCCAGCAGCTTTCAAACACCCTGTGCTGACAAGCACGGAGATGGGCTCGTCTTCCTATTGATTGCGGTGCTTGCTTGCAAGGTGGTTTAAATACTGTTGAAGAAAGCTAGCACTTCATTACCTTGCACAAGACTTTTATGTAGTTATTTTTCTTATACCCTGCTAGATGTGACACCAGCCCTTTGCTTGTTTATCTCAACAAGTGGCTGTGAAAAGCTAGCTATGGAGGGCAATGCTAATCACAAGGTGGACCTCCTCTCACCTGATTTCAGTATAGTCACACTAATTGCAGAGTTAACGTGTGATGCACTTTTCTATTTGGTATGATGGAAATGACTAGATCTGTAGACTTTTCTGTCTATATTCTTTTCTGTCAAGCCCAATTGTCCTTTAACTGAATGTTCTTTCCTTGCATTGGCTTTGCGAGGATGTTTCTTTGCTTCTTGGGGACGAGGCTGTGAGCACCAGAACAGTTCGTGCTCTGCCATCGCCAGAAGACAGTTTTCCCTGTAAGAACCTGTTGTGAGGTGTGATCTGGCTGAGACCCCTGACAGCAGGAATTATCCGCGTGATTTATGGCAGTCTCCATTCAAAGTCTGGTGGAGATAGTATTAGTAAAAACTACCCTATGGGGATACTGGGAGCTGCCATTTTCTTTCTTTCCRTCTTAGGTGTTCCTAGAAATATTTAGACTTCTCTAGCCTTCTTTCTTTCTTATTTTTTTTTCCAAGAGGAGAGCACTTATTTGTCTTGCTGCTGTATTCAACTGCCTGTCTTCCTTGCTAATTCACTTCTAAACTGTGAGCGCTGAAATTAGCTGAAATTTCTTCACAGTGTGAACCTGGAGTGTGATGAGCTGCTGTGAAGTTGGTTAAAAAACTCCCTATTGAGAGTCCTGGAATTTGGATCAGATCGCTGGAATCTGTGAAAGGCTTTTTCATTCAGTAGCATAAGGATCAGCCTCAAAATCCTAGATAATCAGTCTGTCATGATCAATTTCTGATCTTTCTGAAAAATAAATATGATCATTTTTCCACAATTCTCAATTCTCTTGCTCAGAACTCTTAGTATTCCAAAAATCTGTGCCTTCATATACAGTAGGGACYGCATTTCATTAAAAAATTGGAAGGAATTTAAATTTACTCAATTTGACAAAAACAAGCCCTGTTTCTGAAATATCTAATATAAATTAACATTACAGCCGCATCTGATTATGAATTAATCTACTTTTTATAATTGCAGTCTGAATTAGATAAACGCATACAATAGTCACATTGAACACTCAAGCTACATAACTGGAAAGGACAACTTCAAAGGCAACCTGCCTAATACGTTTATTTCAAAGAAACCCAGCGAGTCTGCCAGTAACAGTGCGAGCCTTGATTGCCAGGCTTRTGCCAGGATGCTCAGAAACGAGAGGCTTTCATTTGTTTTTGGAGGAAGACTTTCCTCCAGCTATGAAAGAGAAACGCTCTCCGTTGCGCTAGGCTGCATACGTGAGCAAGACTTGCCTAATTTCTCCGGTAATACATTCTTTGGTCTTCTGATTAGCTGTCTTATTCTGTGATTCTTGTAATTTTGTCAGGTCAATTAACTGGTATTCAGTGCTGAAAGAGACAGCCTGGGCCACGCTGGCTTCATTAGGTGTCAGCAGCATGGGTGCATCCTGAAACTCCATCCTTGTGTGATTATTTATCTATTGTTATTAACATTGGATTAAGAAAAAAAAAAAAAGAGGAAAAAAGTGTGGAAGAAAGTAAATTAGAAGAATGCATTGCAAATGCAAAGGTGTTTCTCTCTTGAATGAAAGCAGGGATTTTTTTTCCCTCTAAAGTATGCTTTATGAGGCACTGTTGCAGGTTGCACTGCTACGTTCTGCCATTTTTACATACCGAGTCATCACGTCGTTCCTTTTGTCTTCTCCTCAGCTTCCACTTGTTTTTTTCCCTTCTTTCCACAGAAGATAGATGAAGAAAATGAGGCGAACTTGCTAGCAGTTCTCACAGAAACGCTGGACAGTATCCCCGTGGATGAGGATGGATTGCCTTCATTTGATGCACTGACAGATGGAGATGTGACCAACGAAAATGACGCTAGCCCCTCGCCCATGCGCGACGGCCCCCCTCCGAGCCAGGAGGCAGAAGAGCCGTCTCTAGTAAGAACCCTTCCTACTGTTTAACAGCAATTGGATGTGCCTCTGGCTACCCGCTGCATGGGTATGATGTAGTCACAGTAAGGTCTGGGCTTTTCATTTAGGCTGAAAAGGAGAATCAAGTAAAGAACTGGAATTTAAATGGGGGAGAGAAAAAACACGGAAAAGGTCATAGGATGACTAATGAGGGAATCTTTTACAAAGTGTATTGAAGAGAGAGCTGTTGAGAATCTTGTGCTAATGACTGACACTTTTGCATATCATTCTGTTCAGATGAGTCATGGTAATAGTTTTTAATTCGCATTTCCTTTCTTGGGGCTTTTTAGATGTATGTTTAGACTTCACTTCTGGTAATCTGTAAAGAAATGCCCACTAAGTCTGGCGGGTTGTGGGGCTARTTCTGAGCCTTTAACATTGATTTGACCAGCAAGCACCAGCCTAATGATACTCAGGGCAAAGTGGCATCTTGGGTGAGGATGTGGGTAAAACTGTTCTGTGCATTCCACTTTGTGAAAGCAGTTTGGGATGTGATCCTGTTTCTCGTGAAGGCTTCTTAACCCTGACTTCTGCAGACTGGTCAGATCCATACATCTTGACATTATTTACGTTACCCCATTAAAGCTAAGCTCAGGTTAGAGACCTACTTTGTCAAGYGGGTCACTAAGAATTTCATATTGCCTTGGAATAGGAAATCCAAGGCCTCTGTTGTTCTTTCTTGCCCTGCAGTATACTTCAGTAAAGGGAGCAGAAATAGGCTGGCAAGGCTCAGAAAAAAATGAAATCTGTTTGCTCTGGGGATTGTTGAGCCCTTCTCTCTGTTTTAATATACTCTGCTTGCTGAGAGTGATATAGCTAATTTTAAGTAACTATGCAAAAAATGTAGATAAGTCATTTTAATCCATAAAGATGCATAACTTTTCTCTTTTCCTTCCTCCTCCCTTTCCCTGCTATGTTTGTAGCTTAAGAAGCTCTTGCTGGCTCCAGCCAACACTCAGCTAAATTACAATGAATGCAGTGGTCTCAGCACACAAAACCATGCAAACGCTAATCACAGGATCAGAACAAGCCCTGTGGTTGTTAAGGTACAAACTTAATCTTTGTAATATGAAAAAAAAGGAAAAAAAAAGCGTAACGGGGTCTTTTATGCTTTCAGCAATCGAGTAGGCAGTGGATCTATATGTGCAGTATTAATCTGCCTACTATCCTGCAACTGCTTCAAAAAACGTGAACAGATTATGGACTGGGTTCCAGAAAATCACTTGAGCTCCTTTATGCTCTGAATATTTCATTTATGCTTTTTCTCTTGGCAGAGTTCAGTTGTAGTCCCACCGTCTGTTACTCTTGCCTACTTTATTGATACGCACRGTCGTAGGGGGTACAATAAAATTTGCTGATGGGCTGATGTTGTTTATGAGTGACTCCAAGATGCAGGACTGCCATTTTACCAGCTGTCTGAGCTAAGAAAAATTGCCCTGGATTCTTGGCAAAAGGTCTCTATCAGCCATTAATTGGCTGGAATGCCGCTATGACATAATTCTGTTAGCAGGCAGTATTAAACAATGTTTGTCTTGCCATTCACTGTAACTGAAAACGGAGCATTTAGGGGTACTTAAGAGTGTTGTGAATACTGGGCTCAAGCAATCAGCAGCAAATTAAGGTTTAAACCAGCTTATTTTTTTGTTCACAGTAAAGGCGCTGTAGGGTCTTGTTAGTTACATGTTGCTGAGTAGGAACATTGAAATGTAGGAGAAATGAAATAAAAAGCTGCATAAATGTCATTTAGGAATTTTAAATGTAATTTTCTTTCCTTGTTCTGCAAACAATTATTCACAGCTCATAGATCTAGTACACTTAGACTGAACACTTCACTGAAAATCTCATCTCTTCAGAAAACCTATATTCATTCTGATAAGGTTCAGTTCACTAATTTTAGCTTAGCTTTTTTCTTTTTTTTATGCCTTGTTTTTAAGACTGAGAATTCATGGAGCAATAAAGCGAAGAGCGTTTGTCAACAGCAAAAGCCGCAAAGACGTCCCTGCTCCGAACTTCTCAAATATCTGACTACAAACGATGACCCTCCTCAGACCAAACCAGCAGAGAACAGGAACAGCAGCAGAGAGAAATGCACCTCCAAAAGGAAGCCCCATCTGCAGTCTCAGACAAATCTTCTGCAAGGTAGGTGAGATCCCACAACGTAGCTTTGGTACCAGCATTAATGGCGGGAAGCTGGAATGCAGTGGCTGTGAATACCCTCAATACCCTCTTCTGTTCTTTGGATTAGTACTGTAAATCCAGAAGCTCTTCTGTATAGAGAGAATTTAAAAACGGGATAATGAAGTTAGAATTAGCTAGGTAGATTTAGCTTTTAAACAATTTTAATCCTGTTGCTCCCTCAACAACTTCAGCCAAGGAACCTGGAAGTTTAATGAATGCTACATGTTAATATAAATCAAGCTAGCTGGAGATATTTATTCGCAGAGTACTGTACCAYCAAGAAATCATTATACCCCTAAACAAGCTGGGCAGCCCGGTTCATTAGCGAGCTTCTTTCTTTCCACCAGCGTAAAACTGAAGGCATTGTTAACCTGCCAYATAGTCCTTAAGGGACAATAAATAGCACTCTCACTGCTACTGAATAAGCAGTAAATGTGTCATTCCTGTTAAAGCTGGATTGCCAGTTTGTAATTTTATTTGGTAAATAGTCAAAAGTTTAGCTACCATTCTGATCTCTTTCTCTCTCTCTTTTTCTCTCTTTCTTTCTCTTTTTAGATTCTTTATGGCCAAAACTAAACACCTGTGTTGACTTTTAGTACACTCCAGTGCATAAAGAGTGGGGGCTGTATTACAAGTAGCTTCTATGTCAGAGATGCACAAACTTAAAGACCCTCTCCTGCTTTCCTCCCCCCTCCCCTGCCTGCTCTCCCAAGATAAAGAAAAGCTGTAAAAGCTTATGAGCCCAAAGGGAGCTTACTTAAAGTTGCTGTTGCTCTAAAATACATCTGCGTATAGACTAGCTTGGCTTGCAGAGAGCCACATACCTCTCAGGCACATCAGTGCAGATCCTGCATAACTCTGCTAAACTCCATGGAAGTTATCCTGCTGCAACAGAGATCCGAATGCAGCCCAGAACGGGTTGCTCTGATGTWTTTAAGGGAGTGATTCTGAACTCTGTGCTTTTTTATTTCTGTTCCCCTTCTCCTCTCCCCCACCCTGGGCCCTACCTGAATCACTGCTCATTAGTAAGGTCAGGAAAACTTAATAAATCTGAATCTTCCCTTTCCGCCATTGAATTCCCTTCTTGCAGCTGCACGTTATGACCTCTAAGTATAGTTTTACCCATTATGGTTTCAGATTCTCTGAACAATGTTTCTTGTAAGAAAGAAATCCAACTGCCCCTAGAGCTGCTTGGATGCCAACTGCCACTCCTTCTGGATGGTTCCAGCAGGCTGCTCCCGAGCAGATCCAGCCTGCGCTGTGCAGATCGACCCGGGTCCCCGCCACAGCCTCCTCAAACGAGGCAGACTCGCCTCATTTGGGGGGTTGTAGCCCCTTTATTAGCACTATCGGGTGCAGTAAGGTGTATCATATGGTATACCGGTTAAATAAACAACAAAAAAAAAAAAAAAGAAATAAAGAGACACTGATTTAAAAAGTCTCCCTATTCAGGCCAGAGCTGTGTTTTCCCCTAGCTGCAGTGTTTGTGTAGATTCAGTGCAAAGAATTAGGGCACGTTGGGCTGWAGCAGCAGGGCTGGAGGAGAGGTTAGGAAAATCCCAAAGGGACGTGTAGCTAACTTCCCAGTGTTTAATAGGTGACTGTGATTTCAGTAGTCTTGCAGGTGAAATTACAGCTTGTTTGTTTGTTTTCTAAATTTCTTTGTTACAGATCTCTTTTTAAGTTCCTACAGTTCAATTTGCAGGTTTCTGAAATGTTGTTTTTCATCAAATTTGTCTCATACTCCAACRTACGACTCCAGTATTGATAGAATGCACAGAGAATAGGCTGAGCAGCARATCAACCTTGCAAATATAACTGGTTCACAGACCTGTAGTCATTTGTTCATACATTTCTTCAGAACACAAAAAAACCCCCACTTCATTCCATTTAAAGAAAATAATGAAGGTCTGATATTTTCTTTCAGAGTTATGGGAAAGCTCACAAAGAATAAGTCAARTGATATTTTCCTTTAGGGTTACTGTTGCAAACATATTGCAAACCCACGGGAATGTCCACAAACCCATTCACGCCAAAGATCATCTGTGGTTTTGCCTTGAAATTTGCCCATGAGGAAACTTAGTTCTTTTGAACCTGGGTGTTTTCAATTTACAGGGACAAGCAACTCCATGTGAACCCTTTTAATGCTAAAACACACACTCTCTCACACGCATTCACACACACTCAGGCACCCGAAGTAGCCCTTGAAACACTAATAAACATGTACCAGGGAAAAGGGTATTGCCTTGGCTAAATATTTACACTGTGAATATCTGTGTATGTGAGGTTGAATCCTTCGTGGAAATTCTGTTTGGTCAAGACCTTGCTTAGCAGTAGGAACATGCCTAATGCCTGTTTTGGTATACGAATTTCTCAGTGGGAGAGCTCACTGATATCTGCCTAAAATCAATGCAGATRAGTGTCAGATAACACCTGGGTTCCATGCCCAGCTCTGTCAAATTTGAACTGTGCCTCAGTGCTTCAGATTTTATATATATATATTCTGATCTGCCTCTGTAATGAAAACTTGAATGAGATTTTTCAGAGGCTTAAACAGCTCTTAAACATTCAGCTTGCTCAAAAAGAGGAAATTGGGTGAAAGTATGTAGATTTTATTCTCTAAAGCGCAGTGGAAGCCT
Source organism: Eudromia elegans (assembly GCA_003342815.1). Lineage (NCBI taxonomy): Eukaryota > Metazoa > Chordata > Aves > Tinamiformes > Tinamidae > Eudromia > Eudromia elegans. The sequence goes on along the minus strand of PTEX01000014.1, from coordinate 3,352,504 downwards.
TCCCACGAAACTTTGTTCCTGAGCCTCACTGTGAGTTTGGAGGGGGTGGGCCAGCAAACATTAAAATCCCTAGATGTGCATATTGTACACACACAAAGATGTGTCAGCTCGCGTTCGGTCTTAGTGCAGCAGCTTTCTTAATGCAATGCTGAGTTGGACAAATTGCCCGTTGAGATGAATTTCCTCTCTGGCAGTGACTCTTGAGGAAGGTGAACCTGAGGCGAACACCTGAACTTTCACTTCCAAGTTTCATATGGGGAGGAGGAGAAGCAATATGCAGCCCTTGAGAATTGAGTTAATTTTTTAAAAATGGAATATTACTTCAGGAATGCTCTAGAGCTTATGAAAGTAATCAATTTGCATATAAAATCCTTTAATGTCGATGGGAGTTCCATGCCTGGAATGAATACGAAATATGCAGTAGTGACACTCTGGACAAAAGATCTGCAGTGCAGGAATGTTCAAGGGGAACATTTTGTCTTAAGTAATTAATTTGCAGAAGAGATCCCCTGCTGTTGTTCTTGGTACAGTGCTCTCTGCATTTAAACACCTATCTAACTTTTGAAAACTAAAATTTGCAAGTAATAAAATATCTTTTTAACTTTGAAACTTTTTATTGGCAATTTAAGGAATCTTAGTTGATTTAACGTATCCCAGATCGTTTTTTTGCTTTGGGAAAATACATGTTTGCATTATTAAAAGGTACAGAGAGCTGTTTTTTACAGCTAAAGCTTTGGGTTTTGTGTATGTCAAGGACTGTAGGGCTGAGAGCTTCAACCTCATTTTTTACCATCTGTGACTATGTCCATGGCTTGTCATAGTTTGCAGGATAATTTGCAGAAATTTGGACTATAGTTGGCTGGATTCTGGCCTCACAGAAGCAACCTATTCTCAGTGCTATATATAAAAGTGAATATTGTAGAAGTAAAATTAACTGAATATTCATAACGTTCTGTTACTTTGTAGTTATTCGGCTGCTCTTGTTTTCAAATAAAACGTGAACTGTAGTCTAAATTAAATCTTAAGAGAAATAACATTTTTTACAGTATATCCTGTAAATTTCTCCATTGATTTTTTATGTGTACTGCCCTGCTTTTGAAAGGTTCTTGGCATTTGGGTTGTGCATCATAWTTCGGAGATACAGTAATACATGTAAATTGTTGTTGAAATTCAGGTGTCATTTGGTGCCAGTAATGAGGATTTGGGATGAGTCTCCATATTTATTTATTTAAGATATACTGAGATGCCTATTGAACTATTGGACCTCAAGCCTGACTAACTAAGACAGGATTCTAGCACTGAAATAAAAATATATTTTTTAAGTATACATTACATGGTGTTTAARTATTACTAATAGTTTTCTTTTTTTTCCCCCTTTAGCCAAACCAACAAGTTTATCACTTCCATTGACACCCGAGTCACCAAAGTAAGTACTAAAAAGTGCAAACATTTGTCAAAGGGAGGGGGCTTTAATACATTTTGGCTACAGCAACTCCATTTCAGCTTGTTTTTATAAATGTGCCCTGTCTTCCAGTGATCCCAAGGGTTCCCCATTTGAGAACAAGACTATTGAACAAACCTTAAGTGTGGAACTCTCTGGAACTGCAGGTGAGACACGTGGAGTGCTGGCTCTTGCCTGCTGCATGGCTTGCTTGCGTGCTTGCTTCTCCTAACGCAGCGCGTGTGCTCAGATCTTACAGAGGGCTCCAGCAAGTTAATTTCAGTACAGTTTAGCACTGACTTCTTATCCAGTTACCTGAGAGAATTACCTGCTTGGAAATAGGACTTCACACCTACATAGGAGAGTATGATTTCTGAAAAAAAAAATATGAATGAAGCCATTTATCTGTTATACTTCCCGATTCCTCCATAGATTCGTGTACTGCTGAGCACTATCTTTCAAATACAACCCCCCACAGCACAGTGTAATAGATGTTACAGATGAAAAAGTTATGTCATCCCGTCTGTCTCCAGGCCAGTGTAGGGCTGTACGTGACTGCACATTTTGGTGTTTTGTCAACTCTAGATTAAAATGTCACAACTAACAGCTTTCTTCTCTGCCTTTGAAACACTATTCTGTAGCTTAAAGGTATTTTTTAATTGATATTCATTTTATATTCTCAATTTCTCTTTATTTCTTCCATTACCACACTTTACACAACCGCCAATCTATCTTCTTCCTTTCAGCTCTCTGATGCTTGTACCTTTGAAAGATTTTTATTGTGTGCTGCTTTAGGTGATGCGTCACCACATTATACTCATTTAATTCATCTGCTCGTTCCATAAAAGTCATTTCCTTCAGATCTCAGATCTGCTATTGCTTTTCTTCTGAACCGTTTTGCTGGTGTTTTCCTGAAGTGCCCAAGACTGAACGTAAGGCTGCGTGCCAAGTTCAACCTGACCTATTGATGAGACTGTTTTCTTTCTCCGTTCTATAATACTGAAAAATAAGAGGTGTACTAGAAGTGTGTTTCTATTAGCAGGATATCTAGGCGATGTGTGGATTATAAATTATGTATTCTACAGCATTTTGGGGACCAACCTTTAGGTTTGTTTATGCACTGTGGGCTGCTGTTTTCACCTACCTACAACCATCGTTGCACTTCCTTGRAAGCCTGTTCATTAACTCAGCATGAAAACACACATGCTTCACTCATGCCTGTCCCAAAAATATGAAGTTTGCCCCTCATAACAAAAGGAGGTGTCCTTCCAGTGCACTTGGCTTCTGCAAAGCCAGTACAAACACGGCAAAGTTTGCTGTATGCAGCAGGTTAATCCCATCCAGCGTCAACAAGCGCGAAGGACAAGGAAGTTTCTTGGCTTCCTTGGTCTATTATGGGAAGCACATCTGCCCAGATGTGCCCATGTGTTTCTTATTTTTTGTGTGCCTTGGTTTCTTAGGGCTGCAGCCAAAAGGGGGCAGATGAGGTGACGGCAGCAGAATAGTACCTGTTGAAGTTTGTTTAGGCAATATAACCAGGAGAACCAGCAAATTAAATATGTGTCAGAAGCTAAGAAATAGTACACTTGGATGAATATGTGAAGAGGAACACTGTACTATGAAAATACAGTATTTTTCCTTCTGGAAGGAAATGGGGTGTGTTTAGCGGACTGATGCTCACCAAAGCAAACGAGTTGGCGGAGGCTCTGCAGCCAGGAGCTGCTGGTCTCCGGCAGGGCTGGCAGCTGTGGCTGTCCCACCCCATGCAGGGCTTGCTCGGCTCATCAGAGTGCCTGGTGAGGAGGCTTCAGGAGACAGCACGTCCCCTCTTAGTAACTGTATTAATTTCTACCTTTATATACACACTTTTTTTTTAATTTTTATGTGTATATTTATATACTTGGAGTTTTTTTAAAAAAAAAGTGGGCAGTTGTGTGTGCCTTTGAGCTCATTAATTTGTATTGCTGTAGCATTTTGTGTCCTAAGTCTACTTGTGGTGGAAACAAGCAAGTACGTAACACAGGCAAGTACATAACACAACTCTAGAAGAGTTTGYAGTGTAACTGGGTAAATCATGGCAGAACTGGGACTCACTTCAATAATAATAAAAAATAATAATTAAAAAAAGGGGAAAAATATCACAGGGAAAAAACAGGGCCAGTAGTGATTAATAATACCTTGGAGTTCTTTAGTGAGATCCTGGCAACTGCAAATTATATCGAGATAACCACATTGCTCATCGTCCTTGTATAGGGCAGCTTGCACTGTACAAGCACTATTTGTTATAATTTAAATAGGAATTGCCTTGATCTCACTGCCAACTTGAAAAGACCATTAGTAGTGCTGCTCGTACTATCAAAGCAAAAAGTATTTTAATACAAATTGCAACTCCCTCAATCGTTCTGCTCAAAACCAATGTTGGTTCCCTCATGATGAGTTAACCATAGAGGAGCAAAAATAWATAAGCATTTCTCACACAAACCATCAAGCTTTGTCACATGTATCTGTATCTTGCCTTAGAATGGATTTGCTATTACTCATAAATGTAACTTTGCCTCTCTGAAACTGTAAAAATACTTATTTGCTAAATTACAAAGGACAAAATCTTTAAAATTGTTCTTAAGGGAAACCACATGTAAGAAGGTAAGAATTTCTCAAATATACTGTGGGCTATGATAGGAGACTAAGTCCATTGCTGTCCAAAGTCCCATCTTCCGAAGCTTGTTTGTAGTGCTGTTCTGAGAAACGTGGGCCAGAACATCATGATGTGGAGCCCTAGTTGATGCTAATATAGTGGATCAAATTWTTGTGCAGAAGGAATCTTGTTCTGCCTAAGAGCTGGTGGCTCCTGAGAGAGAGAGGTTCTTGTCGCTTTCTTTCCTTTCTATCTATACTGCAAASCCTGTGCTAGGAGACCACGGGCAGGAACACTGTAAAGCCTTCCAGGGCACGGGACATTTCTTCCATTGCTGCAGGATGTCTATTCTGTTACCTGAGGAAGGAGATGACTGTGTGTCTGTCTTTTGAGGACAGAGAGCCTCAAAATGATTATGTTAGACCTTTTTCCTGAGCTTCTAAGTGGCAAAAGTTGGAAACATGGCTCCTAAATGTTTGAAATTCAGCTTCCTCTGTTTCCTTTAAAACCTTAAGTCATAAATACCACAGGCTATCATGTAGGCGTGTATTAAGTGAGGTTACATGTTTAAGGCTCTACTATCGTGCAAGTAACAAATCAATAACTGGAAGAGTATTTGCATCCTCCTCTTGGTGGCCCAGTGAAAAGTCTTTCATTTGCACACAAATTCCTGTAAATTACTTGAACAAAAATCTTCTTGTGTGCAAACTCTGACCTCTCCAAAAAAGTGACGAAAAGTTATATGAAAGAAATAAGCTTGAATAGTGATTTGGAATTCATGAGCATCCTTGAGGAACCTTAAATCCTGCTATTCACCCACCTCTAGATCTGAGTTACCTCTTAGTTGTCAGAACAAATACTTAAATTCTATCATGTAAGAACTTGCTTGACCTCAGAATCATGTCTGATAAAATAAGATGTGAGGTACCGAGACATGTCCAGAGGGAATTAAATCTAGTAAATTATTAAGTATTTTCAGGGGTCTGTATTCTYTGCAGCCCTGAGAACAAGATTAAGCTGACTACTCAACAAGCATTTTTTTTTATTCTTATATGATAGCTATTTAATTTTATTATATTTTCCTGGCTTCTGCAATCCTGTTGCACATAAAAGTGATTCTGAGTTTTTTAAACTGAATTTGGCTATTATGTTGCATTCRGTGTTTTAAGAGACCTTAAATAACATTTCTCTGACGATGGGTTTTCAGCCTTTAAAGGTGTACAAGARGCACTCATGGCCAGTGCTTCCCCAGAGCCCAGTGCACTTGCAGAACGGTCCCGCAGCTGCGTTCCCCGAATGCTGCTGATTCTCAGCCTCTCCAGAGCACAACAMACCTCATCAAATATTTAAACGCTAACAGTAATAGTATGTTTTTTAGAAAGATTGGCATCTGCATAAAACAGCATTGCAAATGAGTCCTAAAAAGCCAAGATGTTACATCTTCTGTGGATGCGCTCCTCTAATTTCCGCTGTGAATCCAACTGAGCTGAGGGAGTTCCTGAGGTTTCTGAGGGCGGTTTTGGGATGTGCCAAGACGACTTCCAGCCCTCCCGGGACTCTCTTGAGCAGAAGTCGCTAGGTGGAGGCGGCGCACGTGCCACCCCTCGTGTCGCAGAGCCGCGGGAAGGGCCGTGCTGGTTTGGCAGCGGCGCGTGCAGATTGATAGACGCTGTTCTAAAGCCCGAGATCACCGAGGGAGTTCACGGAGCACAGACAGAGCGAGGCAGAGTGCAAGCGTGCCATTTACCGCAGCCATTCAATTAAAGAAAAGTCCCTGCAAAGAAAATGCTTTTATAGCACGTCATGAAAAAATACTTGCCTTTTACTTTAAAGAGAAAAAAGACTGTTTAAGGGGGATGATTGTAGAGTATGTGCCACTTCTAACAGATTTGCTGTGCAGAAGTACATAAGTGTGAGTGATGTAGAGGTACTTGTTTATTATAGAGCACATTTCAATGCAGTAATCATAAATATTGCTAAGGTTGTGCTCTGTTGAAATATGACCTACATACTCTTGATTGTTTGTGTTACGTGATTTGTCTGACACCCATTACATTCCGGGTAATGGCAGCCATTTGTTGCTGTGCACAGCAGGCTCTTTTGACAAAAGAAAATAGGCAGCAATAAAAAAGCTATAGTCTGAATTACATTCTGCACAGCGCGGCACTGCTGAGAGTTTGTGCAAGTGTGTTAACACCGCTCCGAACTGCCTCTTGTCAGCCTGCAGCCCGTAATGGCCATCTGTCCTTACATAAATCTGTCAAAACCTGCGAAGTTCAAGAGGGAGCGCACAATGTACCTTGCGCTGCCGACGGCAGAACGTGGCGCTTCCGCCCGCAGATCGGCGCCTCTGAAGTGATCCCGGGCGCTCCAGGGTTTCGGTGCTATCGACTCAGCRTCGGGGCGCGGAGTCGAGATCAGGGCGATGAGCCGGCGCGCTCCCAAAGTTGGCGTTTCGGGGCCYGGGGATGGGATGCGGCCTCCACCGCAGTGACGCCAGCCAGCTCTGCTTCAATGCTCTCCGCCTTTCCCTGCGTCGGGCTCTGCTCAGGAGTTAAATGAACCTTTTCCAACTTTTAGCTATTTGTACTCGTTTCTGCGCTTCCTGCTGCTGCTCAGAGCCAGGAGAAAAAGCCAAAATGCCACGAGGAAGCCTTTTCTGAGGGTGTCCCCGACACGGCTTGGCCGGCAATGGAAGTGCCTGTGCCCTGGCCCAGCCTGCGCTTCACAGGCTCCCGGGAATTGGGCTGCACCACGTGCAACTCCCTTCCTCCCTCCCTCCCTCCCTGCGCCACTTCCAAAGACRCAGCTCTAGAAACAGGATTTGGATTCGAACATTGGGTTACACGTGGACTTTCTTTCCTTAAAATTCACGAGTTTGTGGGTATTCCAGAGGCTTGTTGTGGAGTGGTTGCATATTGTAAGCATGCAACGAGGAGAGGCTGCAATTAATATTCTCTCAGTTTGTTCTTTCTTTAAAAATACATACCAGAAATCAGTAACTCACCCCAGGGCTCCTCAAGGGCTCTCTAATTTCATGAATAAAAATACCCTTCTAAATTTTTAATTTAGAAAGTTACCCTCACTTACTTCCAATTTCCTGGAATCCGAACCTGAATTCTGACCYGGAAATGCTTGCTGCCGAGCACTGCAGGGACTCGTTCCTGTCCTTTTAAGACCTGTTTGCTAGTCAGAGTTGTTTGCTATTCAGGAGGTGGCCAGGGTGCGAAACCTGTGCTGCCGGCTCCAGTGAATTTGAGGGAAGGAAGAGAAAATTGTGGGCACAGAGGAAGTATTTTTAACAGTGGCAGCTTTGCACAAAACTGTTTAATTCATTATATTTGCATGTGGCCAGCTGCAACTTTAGGGTTCAGTGTTTCTGCCTTGGTTTCCTTGACTCTAGTGACACCAAATAAAGTCTTTRTGTAGTCTTGGGTAGCTCATAATCATTTTTGTTTCAAATTGTGCAGACAAAATCAAGCTTCTCTCTCACATCAAGTATCCATGTCCTGGTACGTCCTATCTTCTTTTCTGGAACGAATTCCTTGCAGCTAAATGCAAAGGGACTCCCAGTCTCCATTTATGTTCCGTAGGGAGCACTGTGCATTGATGGACACTCTTCCTTCTTTACAGCAAAACACTATCCATTTGCATTGATCTCTTGGGCTCCACTGTGTGGTTGGAGATACAARATAAAACCCTGTAGCCATATTTGAAATACAGGTTTCCTGCARGTGTGTCTGAGCTCTCCTTCCATTCTCACTATGGAAATAATGGCCGACTCATTGCTATGATTTTTTACTGGACTAGAAAGTGAAGGCTGGTCTAACATTGGGCTCTATGATGCTTCAGGATAGACCGGATAAACTAGAAGAATTCCCTGATCTCTGTTCTTAATTGGGGACAATAGTTACATATTTCTTCATTTTTCRTGTACACATAGACATGCATTAGGGTCAAAGAGCAGGGAGCAGATTTTTAAAACTTAACATGCCAAGTGCCTTCCTGAAAAGCAGTTATTTCCTCAACACTGGTTCCCCCCCTGCTGTTACCCTGAACTTGTTCTGGTTTATTACTTTATGAAGTCGTAACAACTACATTATAGATTCTATAAATAATTTTGGGAGTTATTTTCTTTCCATAGAAAGAAAAACTTGGAGGATGCTTCTTTGGTTCCCAGGTTTTACTGGAATAGGCTGTAGTCCTTTGTGCAACTTCATCTCACCATACTGGTGTAATCTGATACAATTATGTGAGAAATCCTGTTAGCTATTGGTAGCTTTAGTTATCTTTCTGTCATCACGTAAACTTCTTGCCCCTCACCAACATTTAGTTCTAATTGTAATGGTTCATTATGCTTGCAGTAGTCCTGTTACTTGCCTGGATTTCAGTTGCAGAACCCCCATTTCAGGCAAAATGTATTAGTTATGCTTACAGTATTGTATTATACATACATTAGCAATGGTTTACCAAGTTAATGAACTGTGGAGACAGAGAGTCATTGCAGTCAAGTTGTACAGTTGCTCTACTCCTTTACATTTTACTTCTGTGTACTACAGAGGTTTCTTTGGTAACCTCATTTATTTTTCTCAAACTTGCTTTTATCCAGGGTTTTGTCTGCTAATTTCTTTAGGTTTGTGAACAGTCTTTTGATTTTTGATTTTTATATAAAATTCCTTTTGATTTTTATCAAAAAAAGGCTTTTGATCTTTATCTTTTGATTTTTTTTTTCTGTATCACAAAGTACAGAGGAAGAGAGAGGTGAATGTCATGAAGGAAGGGGAGGGGCAGAAATAATGTTGAAGATTAATGGCAGTGCATTAGTACTGATGCCACTACTGTCATATGAACTTCAGCATACTCTTATTCCTAGTAATAGCACTGGTTCAAGTGCCACTGAATGGGTTCATGCTATTTTTATGTACTTTAAGGAAGCATATATACTTTCTTGATAGACATTGTTTCTGTACATAACAACGTTCTTTTCCTCCTGTGGTGGTTTTTTTTTTTCCTCACCCTTTAGGCCTAACTCCACCGACAACCCCTCCTCATAAAGCCAACCAGGATAATCCTTTCAGGACTTCACCTAAGCCGAAGTCGTCATGCAAGACTGTTGCACCGCCTTCCAAAAAGCCCCGCTATAGTGAGTCTTCCGGTTCTCAAGGAAATAACCCAACCAAGAAGGGTCCAGAACAATCTGAGCTGTACGCACAGCTCAGCAAGACTACAGTACTGTCCAGTGGACATGAGGAGAGAAAGACAAAACGGCCCAGTTTGCGGCTGTTTGGTGACCATGACTACTGTCAATCTGTGAATTCAAAATCGGAAATACACGTTAAAATATCCCAGGAACTTCAGGACTCCAAACCACTAGAATTTAAGGATTCTTCACCTGGGTGGCAGTGTCAGATTTGTTCTTCTTTAGAACAAGACCAGTATTTCAAGAAAGAGACTTTACAGACAAGTAATCAGGGTTCCCACTGTAATAACAGAAAACAGCTCCAAGACCAGGAAATTCGGGCTGAACTGAATAAGCATTTTGGTCACCCCAGCCAAGCTGTTTTTGATGAAGAGGCAGATAAGACCAGTGAACTAAGGGACAATGATTATAGCAATGAACAATTCTCCAAACTACCTATGTTTATAAATTCAGGACTAGCAATGGATGGTCTCTTTGATGATAGCGAAGATGAAAACGATAAACTATGCTACCCTTGGGATGGGACACAAGCCTATTCATTATTTGATGTATCGCCTTCTTGCTCTTCTTTTAACTCTCCATGCAGAGATTCAGTGTCTCCACCCAAATCCTTATTTTCTCAAAGATCCCAAAGGATACGCTCTAGATCAAGGTCCTTTCCTCAACGCAGGTCTTGTTCCCGTTCTCCATATTCCCGATCGAGATCAAGGTCGCCCTGTAGTAGATCCTCTTCAAGGTACAGTACATTCATGTCATCATCACTAATAAGAAGTCAAATYGTAAGAGGCATAAAGTAACTTAAARCAAAGAAATAAAAAACAAGAAGTAATTTAATACAGTGCATCTCCCTCTGTTGCCACCTAAATGGGCTGGTTACAGGCTTGCTGCACAAACACCATTTTGCCTTTGTCCTTTGAATTTRCCAAACTTCCACTTTCTGAGTGGAGCCAGTGGGAAGAGAGGCAGAGCAGAGGGTGACAAACTCAGATAGCTGCTCTTTCCCACTGTCTGCAAGCTGCCCCGTGCCAATCTAGCTGCCACCCCTATTGGCCGAAGMCAACGGTGGCTGACTCTGTGCTCAATGAGGCATGTTTCAGAAGGAGAAAACAAAAACAACGTGAGGTCCCTTAGTTGAGCAGAAGATCACAAATTGTCACTAGAAAATCTCACTGGTAGCTCAGAGGAAATYGTAAGTTCAGGTAAGAGCTAGCTTGGGAGAAAACAGTGTCAATAGATTCCAAGTGAATGACAGAAATGTTTCTTCCTGCAGATCTTGTTACTATTATGAGTCCAGCCACTGTAGACAACGAGCATACAGAAGTTCTCCCTTATATGCGAGATCACGATCCAGATCGCCGTGCAGTCGCAGACCCAGGTAGTACATTTATTTTGTGTGCATTTGGCTTGCTTTTCAGTTGGRTCTCAAGAGACAGTGAAACATTCTAGAAATCATGTCATTAATTTTATATTAACAAATGCAGGTGCTTGATTTAATAACTAAGTTATGTTTCCTAGATATGACAGCTATGAGGAATATCAGCATGAAAGGCTGAAGAGGGAAGAATACCGCAAAGAGTATGAAAAACGGGAATCTGAAAGGGCCAAACAAAGGGAGAGACAAAGGCAGAAAGCAATTGTAAGCACTGTGAAGATAACTTTCATTTTGAAATAGATTTCTGTTTCTTTTTGTAGAAAACCAGAGCTAAAACTGAGAGTTCCTTTTCTTTCTTCTTTATAATAGAACACACAAAATACAAAAATCTGCTCATGTGTATTTCTTGGTATTGAATTTTAGGAAAATATATGTCTTTATAACCATCTGCRTTTTGATTGTGTAATGCTAATATTTTCGGGTTCTGTAAATTGCAGCTGTCCAAGTTCATCACAGGCCAAAAATACCAAAGACTTAATAGAAAATTATTCAGTTTTAGACAAAAGAGAACTAAAAGTGAGAATTAAAAGCCTACCCACTTCTTATACAGGTGTATCAGTGAACTTGYATTCTGTACTACATAACAGCTACAAGAATTTAATTCTGTTTTTTTCCRTCTATAGCTTGGTTAATTTTTAAGTGATTTTTAGTAGAACAGTCTGAAGACATGATGTGGTTTAAAAACATGACTCTRTTGTAATGAATATGGATTATTATTTATTTTGGGCATCGGTGCTCTGTGTAGAGYGACCCAAACACCCAAGGCAAAGGAAATGCCCCTGTGGGAATCATTAAACTCTCCTGCATGTTGCAGCAGTAGGACAGAGGAATGGCTATTAGAGGGACAGATGGCTTTTGCCTTTTCTTAGTTCCCTGTTGGGAACTGCACGATGGTTTTGATAAATTGGTAGCTGCTGTAAGTCTGGACTGGCCTTGTAGCTGTCAAGCCTTTCTGGTGGCTTGTCATAATATCTTCTGTCTGGWGTTCTGAGTTCCTGTTCTTTCCATTCTGTGCTGTTCTGACCATCCTCTTGCTCTGCATTAACTTGCAGACTATGATGCTTCATCTTTGTTTCCAGATTTGCTCTTAGTGCTTTATCCAAAGCTCGCCAAAATGAATGGGTCTCTTCCCAGTGCCTTTAGTGGAGTTTGTAGTAAAAGGTTATTTGTCAAACTCTCTGCAGCATTTCTCCTAACGCTTAAGCCTCCAGAGCTGAGAGGACGTGCAGACTAGTGACAGCACTAAGTTCTGGGACAGAATAGGCAAACTTAAATTCTGATTATTGTCTCTCTTACTGTTGTCCTTAGTGACCTTGGGCAAATCATTTTGCTTTTCTCTGCTTCATGTGTGCTATCTAYAAAATACGGATGAAACGTACATTTTGGAAAGCACGACACTTAGGACCTAATACGAAACGCAGTGAAGGCAATGGAATGAKTTTGCGTGGTTATATAGGGCTATACTTAAGGCACTGTTGCTACTGTTAATTTTAAAGTATCTGTCTTCCACCTCAAGGCACTGAACACTAAATTTCAGGAATCATAACTTAAATTTTTTCCTCAGTCTAACAAAAATCAGAGGTTCAAGTAGACCTCTGCCATGCATGTGTCTCACTACTCGATTGCTGTACCTCACTTGTACCTGACTACATCAGCCCAATTTCTACCGTGAAGATATAAAACTTATTTTAAGTTAAATCAAAGAAAAAAAACTTTGAAATGAGTTGACCAGGAGAGGAAGAAAGAGGAGCTAAAGAAAAATGAGAAAGATGTAGACACATTGAAATGTAACTTCCTCCATGTTATGGATTTCAGACTGTTTAAAATGAAGGCTGAATTTATTTACTTCTCTAATGTGAGCACTGAYGGGTAAATAACTTCATTAGTGAAGTTTATATTTATTGAATTATTATGGATTTTTGTTTATTAATAATACATAAATAAGAAGTATAATGGTCCAGCGGGATGACAAATCATATCTTTATAAAATATCATAAATGGAACATAGCAAAAGCTTAAAGTCAGGGTTCCTGTATTCAAACTGCATGAGATGTAGATGAAACGCTGCTAGCTCCCTTCTCCAAAGTTTGCTGTTGCCTTAAAGATTGAGAGTCAATCACACCAGGTGATTTGCAGCACAAATAAGTGGGCTTGTGGGACAGCAGAGGAAGGGAAGCCTTGATCCCCTGAAGTCAATGATAAAATGTGTATTAATTTCGCTAAGGCTGCTATTTCAGTCTAGCTTTTTCTGTTCCTTTTCTTACTCCTTTTGGCTTACGGAGCTCTTTTGCAGCACTCTGTCTTCTTGAGGGACTCAACTCATTACTCAGTCCCATGAATCTCTTCTTCCTGCTTTTTCCTTGAACTTTTTCGGCTACTCTACAAATTTAGGTTCCTTTGCTTTCTGCGCTGGGGACTTCTTTCCTTTCTTGCTAGGCTTATTCTGAGCCTGCAAGAATTGATTCGTGACCAACATACCTCCAAATACTGTTAAAAGAATGGCTCAGTATTGAGTAATACTAACTGCTCATGTACTACGTCGAACAGGTGGCTTTTCTTCATGAGAATCTCCATGCGAGGACCTCAGGAGTTCATTACAGAAAGGATGCATTGGGGAAAGGGAACAGAAGTCAAGTCTGAACTAAAAGCCACAAGGTGTTATTRGATCAACATCTAGAGCTAGTCTGAATGGAACAACGGTAGTGTGACACCTAGGAAAAAGAAGTGAGAGAAAATTCCATAGACTTCAATCTGTCAAAACCATAAGTGCAGCAATGCTCCCCGATTGTGGAGTGGCTTTGGGGCAGATGTGAAGGCATATTGGCTGAAAGGCTTGTTTTGGAAGGCTGTGCCCATGCTGTGCAACCACAGCCTGTTTGAATGGCTGCACATTCAGGCTTGCACACAACACGTTTGCTGCAGTAACTTCAGGTCAACTAACGTCCTGGACTAGCATTTTCTAGCATAGGTTTCTGAATTCATCTCTAGGCTTACAGCTGTGCAAAGGTGAAACTTAGCCTTAACGGATACAGTAATAGTCTTCCTTTCTTTCTCTTCTTTCTTCTCCCTCTCCCCAGTTAATGGAGATTCGGTGCCTTTTCTGCAGACAGGGGTCTCAATTTTGAGCAGTCACACTTCAAAACTATGGACTGAGTCCGCAAATCATCCTCAATTTAGAAACTGGCATCCAGGCAACACCCCAGCCAGAGCATAGGAATTTGCCAAGGAGACCAAGGGCTGCTTCATGGTTCGGTTTCACCTCAGGAATTTTTGTGAGCTGTGGAGTTTTTTCCTGGAGCAGCTCCGTGTAGCCAGGGGCTGGGTTCAGAAATAGTTAGCACATCTTGGTGCTGTTCCTGAMAACCCGGCAGAGAGGTGTGCGAGGAGGTGGCAGGTTAGCAGCAATCGTGGGAGAGACCCTGGAAGCAGCGAGTGCTGCAACCAGCCTGGAAAACTGCAATGGCTCCGCAGTGCCAGGCCCGCGRKAGCCAAAGACAGCGGGTAAAGAGGRCACAGGCRGTCGTGTTCAGYAAGCCCATGCTCCCGGAGCACGGAAACCCTTAAATGTTCGAGCAGTCCTTAATTCCCCACTAAAGRAAGCCCCTTCTGGGGCCGGGAGGTTGAGCCGTGCAGTTAGCAGCTCGTGTGTTTGGATGTGTTCCCCTCTGCACTGACTTATGTCCCAGCCTCCCTGCAGCACCATTTGCTGCTTGCTTAGGCAGTTGCCAGGAAGCGTAACAAAATCCTCTTTTATACCTAAGGAGAAAATTACTAATAACATTATTACTTTTCGTTTCTCCTTAAGTGCCAACAGCCCGCATGACGCAAATATCAAGAGAGTCCCTGTCCCAGAGAGCATACAGGCATAAGCAGATAAATGCTCTGTGAAGCCACTACAGCGGGAAGAACCACATGGTTTCAAAGGAAATACATTGCTGTGCAACAGGAGGGCAGGAGAAAGGTGGTTTGGTAAATGGGTGCATAGCTTCTCCAAAGCCTAAAACCAGACACGGCCTGTAAAGGGGTAAATGCTTCTAATGGAGGCTGCAGTTGTTTGTTTACTTTGGCTTTTTCTGTATTTTTTCATTTTGATGACTCTGATSCCAGGTTTCCACCTTTGGTGCAGTAATTGCTGAGGAAAAAACATTACCAAAATCTCAAGTTTTACTGGTGCATCGCTGGTTTTCTAGCAGTCACCATGCAGTTTGGCTTAACTACTTCTGGACTCAGTKTGCCACAAAGAAGCACTTGAAAATACAGTGGAATGTTCTTTCTTTCCTTTCTGGTCTTCAGGAACCTTCCTTTCCCATTCACACTTGTCCAGACATTAATACATAGTCCAAAATCATTCTTTAAGGCAGTATCTAATGCAAGTTTTTTACTGTTGTGTCAGAAGCTTACATTTCACAGGCCTTTCCAGTAATCCATAGCAGTTCTATTTTTTAATCTCTGCCCAACCATTCCCATTATATGTTGAAAATAGTATTTTTTCCTCCAGCTCTAGGGATAAATCTCTTTATTGCTTTGTACTGAAAGAGGAGGACAAGTCCTTTGGCATGGGAGGCAGTGCAGACATGTACCTGGAAGAAACATCAGAGCCATTAACAAGTCCACGGGGTGACTGACAGACCTCAACTTAAAAATGCCACTGCTTGGTTTTGTCCCTTAGCTTCACCCAGAGTATTCGCTGTGCTTTGGAGAACGGAGCATGCACTGCAGACATGCACAGAAGGAGCAGCAGGGAAACCTGCRGCGAGAGCACCTCGGTTTCCACCCAGCCTGCTCAGCAGCACCCAGCAGGGGCAAAGAAAACAAAGGCTGGGAGTGGCAGCCTGGCACAAAAGAGAATAAAAAACATTGAGAACTTAACACCGCTAATGATCTGCACTTTAGATCCTTGTGATGTTAAAGATGAAGAATGAGGAAGGGAATATGAAAAAAGTGCTCAAGAAAGTGTTTGCAAGACAAAAATATTCTTAGCATYAGTGAGTTTTACAGCATGGGCAATTCCTTTATTGACCCCTAGGTTTGCAGGGAATATCCTCAGCTTGTTTTTTAAGTTTTGGCATGTTTAGTATTTTAATTTGATATTTAAAATGCTACTTTTCAGTCAGAGATTTCCTGCCATGTGTGCTCATTCAAATGTCTCTAGTGGAAGAAAGCACTAAATGAAAGAGCTTTAGATAAACTACGACAGACATSTAAGGGAGTTGGCATGATAGTTTGTTTGGTTTTTTTCCTCCCTTTATTTACCTGGAGAATGAATGAATGATACTCAATACTTACGATACAGACTAGATCTTCTACACTTTYGGGAGGGAAATGTTAACACTAACTTCTGGAGTTTCCTGGAGGTTCCTTCTACCTACGTTAAATAGAAAACAAAAGCTTTTMTCTGCAAATCTCTAAGCCAGTTCCCTAGTCATATATCATGTCTTCTAGCAAGTGCAGTAAAAACCATACTTCATATGCACATATGGACTTATGCATGTAACTTGCTCTAAAATAAGTAACATATAGAGGTGTGTTGTAATCTTGTTAAGCTTGTAGCACTCCTATTTATTAATAGGCAAGTGTAAAAGGCAGGTGACTCTCTGTATGCAAATGAATTTACTCATAATTGCTTTTAAATAAAGCAAAGTTAGCCAAGACAAAGTCAATACTGTATGAATCCTGAGTTCTCCAAAGCTTTATACYATCATGGCACTCCGCTGAGAGAGCTGAAAGAGTATCTCCTCATCTCGGCACACTGGAGGACATATGGTACATTTCAGCTTTAAATTTCCATTTCCTTAATTTTGCAGGTTTAACTTACTCCCTTAATGATAGTTTAACAGGCTTTTTTTAATTGTTCAGTTTTGTTTTATTACAGTTGTCTTAAAGGGATATTAGAGATATAAAGGTTATTAGAGGGGTAGAAGAAGGAAAAATTGCACAGGCATGCACTCAGACTTATGGAAGATTGTGCAATAGTTATTTCCATCACACTGTAATATAACAGTCTTCATGTCAGTGAGTGAAACATTATGTTTTTTCAGTTGAGATGTATTATCTCAGCTAAAGTATATTAGACAGTCTGCTATGTTATGTTCTGCTCCATCTGGTCAGTCATTTAGGTTCAATAGCAAGTATCAATGGAATTGTTTCTTATCAAGTGTTTCAGTGTGGTTAAATCCTTGATTTGGTAAAACAGTCTAAAAAAGTAATTACTGTGCATATGCAGATTTTCCTGTTCTTGAAGTTTATGGCACCCAACCATAATGAAAAGCCAGCAGATTTGGAGCGGGCAAAGTGGAAGAAATGCTGATTTCTGTTGCTTACCCTCTGCAGTCTTTATTTCACACAGTCTCTTCCCCAAATCCTCTATCAGGAGAGTGAGGGCTGTGGACTAGGACGCACTGGAGACTGAGCTAAAGATTAGCAGCTGTTTGCTAAGAGATGGAGGCTAAAAAACAGCCCCTGCTCAATAAACTCATGACCAGCCATGAGCACACTCASCCTTCTTTTAGCAATGCTCACTTCTTCAGGCTAGGTTGATATTGCAGAGAACAAGAGTGGTGTTTAGCCTACATACTTTAGAGATCATCACTTTCAAAAATGGCAGAGGATGACTAACTCCGTCACCTTAATTTCATATATAATTAATAGCATAGCTTAGAGCATCTAAAGGAAGTGCTTACCTGATCCCACTGATTAAACAGAGTGTATACATATTTTGGAAGAGTGAATGAGAACTTCATTGGCCTGACCAGCTACCTACACAGGACCTAGAGTAGTGCAATGATATGTTTTGTGCAGTGCCTACGCGTTTAGGGCATTTGTCCAAGAAACAGGTGTGTTGGATGACTAGATCTCCATTTCCTGGATCTCAAATCTCTCGTTTCTCAATGGCTTAGATTAACTGGATCTGGTTTCTTGGAATTTATGGGACCAGGAAAAGAATAAGCAATAAAGCATTGACTCACTATTATATAAGAAGACATTTCTCTTGGGAAGCAGTTATCTTAAATTCAACTTCCTGCTCCAGCAATTGTGTTTTGGTGGGWTTTGGTTTTATTTTGTTTTAATTTTGTATTGAATGGTCTCCTGTTGCAGAGTGTCGCTATAGAAACAGGGAGCCAAGAGTTCAGACCCCCATGAAGGTTCAGACCTCCAGTGGGTGCAGTGTGTGCTCTGACAGTCAAGAGGCACCAGGCTAATTTTYGTCTCCCTGTGTATTTTGGTGTGACCTCACTATTATTGTCTTAGGTCTTAACTATTGTCTGTGGTCCATGAATAACTAGAGCCTTAAGTCTTAGTCTTGTCTGTGGTCCATGAATGACTAGAGCCTTGTGCCTCTTTGCGGCCTCATGGGAAACGTATATTTCCTGCTATATCTGAATTGTGGCATTGTAAACTACCTGTCTCTTCAGGCAAGAATGTTTCTGAGCAGCAATGCAAGTCTATATTTAGGTCCCTAGAGCCTTTTGGATTGCACAGTTGAGGTGCCATTAACCTTTAGACATCTTTGGGTTGAGACAGTTATGAATTCTCTTTAGCTGGCATAGCTCCTCTGCAACTCATCACTGAAAGTCTAGGCACATCTCAGGTGCCAAAGTGGATGGTCTAAACTGGCACTGCTGCACTGACTGACACCAGCTGAGAATTTGGTGGTTCTGTTTATGGGGTGAATGTGTATGTGTGTGTGTAGCCATGAGAGCAAAAGGCCAGCAGTACCAATTCCTCAAGCCTGAWGCTACGTGAGGTGAAGGCTGGGCACCAGTCCACCTACAGCTAGTGCTTCTTCAGACACCTCCGTTACCTTAAGAGAAGCTATCTGAAGATTTCTTTCTACCTATTGCTTTGCTTGCATGTCACTAAATACCTCTGTCCTCAGAAGGGTGTTAACCCAGTAATTCATAAAGTGGCTCTTGTTCGGTCTCCCAGTCTACTGGATATTTTTGTTCAGAAAGACATGATTTGACTATGACTTGGTGATTTTGAAAGTATCTTTGAAGTTTTGAAAGTATCTTTGAAGTAACATACACAGGATCCCCTAACATCAGTAAAATCAGGGAATTTAGCTTGTTTTTTCCCCGAATAATCAAAATCCCTTGCTCCTAAAAAAAAACTTATTTCAATAAAAATTTTCTTCTGAGGTCCACACAGATTTCCCTCTATTTTGGGCTGTGGATTATTGTGGAAATGTATAGTGCAAGATGGCTCAAATGAATCTGAATTTATAAGGTTATCACTTATGCAATTATTGCGTGACTCTCTACCTCTCCGCAACTAAGTTTGAGTCCTGGTTTTGCTCAGTGTTATACAGATTGCAGGAGAGTGTTCCTGRTTCTGATGAGTTCACAAGTAGTCACAAAGCTAGAAGGGAAGAAAATACAAAAAGTTATGAAGGGAATTGTCAGTGTAAGTGGAGCAAAAGAAGTAACAGAGCAAGCAGTGGAGCTTTTGAGGACCATGATACCTGACAAACTTGTGATCACTGAAATACCTTATCCTTTTCCAATAGACAGCTATTTTAATTTCTAGCAGGATTTAGTAAGGCCTTTCCATATGCGATGCTCTCTATGTATCCTTAGCACTTCTATGTGTGTATGTATATGTATAGGTTAATCTGTATTACATGTTTGGTAAAAATATACCTTCCCTGTTGCTTCTTCTCGATAGGAAGAACGTCGTGTGATATATGTGGGCAGAATCAGACCTGACACAACCCGAACAGARCTGAGGGACCGGTTTGAAGTTTTTGGTGAAATTGAGGAGTGCACCGTAAATTTGCGGGATGATGGGTAAGAACTTTTGAGAGTGCTTCTCGTTGGGAGCTGCCATATGTAAAAAATTATGGCAGTAAGATTACTGGTATGGGAGTTACCAATGTAAGTGCTGTGACAGATGACATGCTGAGTTCAAAACCTTATTTATTTTCTTTCATCCTTATTTATTAATCTTGCTAGTTGAGATTTCCTGTCCAAGAAATAAGTATTTAGCTGCATGACAGGACAATCACGCTGATAAATGGATGCAGTACTTCTGGCATTTCCACTGCTGGATCTCCTGCAAGTTCTGGCCTTCAAGAAGGGGTTATACTAATCTGCATTAACTCTTCAGTTTTTGTTCACATCTCTGTTTTTCAATTACAGAGACAGCTATGGTTTCATCACCTACCGCTATACTTGTGATGCCTTTGCTGCTCTTGAAAATGGATACACTTTGCGCAGGTCAAATGAACCTGACTTTGAGCTGTACTTTTGTGGACGCAAGCAATTTTGGAAGTCTAACTATGCAGACCTAGGTAGGTATTTTGCTCCGTGCAAATTGAAAGTATATAAGTGGAACCTTGCATCTCAGGAGAATTTAGATTTGCTTGGTTTTGTTTGCGTTTGTGAGGCAGCTACTTACCATATTTATATGGCAGATRTTCTTTCATTTTAAAGAAAGCATTTTTTTTGTTTCCTGTGAGAAGTTCAAAAACCCAGCACTCTGAACTCTGATCTGGATTGACCTTTTTTTTTTCAGATATCTGCCTGTGAACAGTTTTTGAGAGCCCATTTTCATCATTATCAAAATCAGTATTTTGTGTTCAAGAGTAGCTTGCCATGTTGAAATGATAGTACCATTTCAGCTTTTCTATTTGTTATTTATTGACTGCTTTGTTCTGAAACCTGGTTTCTTTATATGAAACCCAAACAGAGAGTAAAGTAGATGCCTCACTGAAAAAAAAAATCACTTTTGATTCTTTGTTATGAGTTTGAAATGTGAATTTGCAAGAATTTGCAAGAACTTGCAAGAGGCACTTCTTAACTGTAATTTATAGTTTGTCAGTTTTGAAAGCCAGTAGGACTCATGATGATCAACTAATCTAACTAACTCATGACTCATGATGATCAACTAACTAACTAATCTAACTCTTAGACAGCGGCCACACATCTCAGCTGGTGAGTCCCGCATTAAGCACAGGAATGTATGTTTGGAAGCATCCCCTTTGCAAGACCTTGTGGTCATGGTGTGAGAGCCTCCTTCCAGTGGAAAGCTTAGCATGTCCTCACGTGTTTGCACTTCCACTGGCAGTACCCACGTGCATACTTGCAATAGCAACTGGTCCCATTGGCAGTAACAACTAGGCCAGGTCTTTCTTGTTCCTCCTTGGGCAGAAGTGTACGGCTCTGTCATGCGTCCTTGGTGAGGTTGAGGCTGGCTGATGCACTTGTTCTTCCTCTTGCAAATGTATCTGGAGGTGTTCAAACTCCTACCGCAGGAATACATGGAGATAAGGATATGCTGCGGTCTACTGAAATATCCTCTATAATGGTACAATAAATTACACGCTCACCTCTTATTTAATTATCTTTTAAAATGTAAAGTATTCATTAAATGTTAAGCCTCTCCTGGTACCTGCATAAACAGACTAAAGGTGTAGGAGATAATGTTTTCTGAATAAAATAGCAAGAGACATTTTGCCATTGAATCTTTATTAATCAGATATTGTGTTACTTTTTTTTTATGAATTAATGACCACAGTCATTAAAATCTCCACATAACCCTGTAACACGGTGCTAATGAAATCTTGTATGTACTGCCCTTGGCTTTGTACAATGCAGGAAGTGAATATAAATATATTTTTTTATAGCCAATTGATGTCTTTTCAGAATAAATGATAAAGATGATACACATTGTTCACCATGAATATGCTATAATTCATTTCAGTGTCTAAACAGATAACGTAATGCTGAGAAAAAGCAATTGACTGCTGAAGAGATAGAGGGTTGACGGTGAAAATATAAAAGGTAGCAAGGCGTTTTTTGAAATGTTGCCTGATAAAAACAGTAAAAMCAGATTGAAGTCTTCAATTGATTTGACTTATCTTTGGTAGTGGGAGCCAGGGGTGTCTGTATCTCAAAAAATCTGGGATTTAAAATAAGTTGTCCAAAGGCAACCCTCTTGAATGTTATTCATCACAGGGAGTGCTCCCCGGAAGAGCTTTCTGCAGCAAATGGGATTCCCAAAGTATCTCTGAGCAGAGTATTTTCGCTTTGTCGTGCTGACAACTTGAGCCTTTCTACTTCAGACTTAATTCTGTGTGTTCTGTAGAGAATCTGATATAGCTACATAAGGAAATGGCAGGATGAACTTTAAAATTCATGAGCTAGTACAAGGGCAGAGAGAATTAATCAGCCTTGAGTTGAGTACAGAAGAAAGAAAACACTTGAAAATAGTAGTCAGAACTTTAACACCTCTCCTCTGTGAGTGGATATTGTCTTAACAACTTGTAATGAACATTTAATTCACAGTGTGTCTTATAGTGGTAGATGAGGAGTTCTGATTAATCTCAGTGCACCCTTCTCTTGCCATTCCTTGTGTTGGCACCCGCAGGAAGRCAGTGTGCTGTAAGAACGAGGCAGTCAGCATTAAGTAGCACTGACTGCAGAAGGAAATTCACTGCTTGCAGTCATGTTGGTAGTTGCTCTACTGCAACTATATGACCACAAGTGCAAAAATCCCTCCTCTGCTGTAGGAACATAATGATGTATATCTGAGCCACTGTAAAATCTGCAGCAGCTCTTACAGGTCACCCATAAACACCAATACCGCCGGAGTCAAACTGTTATTATTGCTATTACTTAGCAAGGCTTAGGATCCCGCCTGAGACTGGTCATACGGCAGCATGGAGGCCCTGCCCTGAGGTGCTCATACTCTAAACAGGCAAACTGTAAATTCAGAGGTTTTAATAAGGGAAAAGCAGAGATTCGGGGAGATGTAACTACTTGTACRAGACCCACAGTGGGTCAGCAAGAAACAGAAAGCTGTCCTGTCCAGCGGGCTGCCATGGCCTTGTGCAGTGGGACCCCTGGTAGCACCTCTCGGAGAAGCAGTAAATCTTGAATAGTCCGTCCTAGAGCAGTTGCAAAACAGAGATGGAATTTTTGGTAAAGTATTAGTCAAGATTGCCTGAACTGCACAGAAACCTATAAATAGCAGAGTGCCTGTGCTCAGTCCCTAGAGTTCACCTCTGAGCTTACCTGCCCTATATACATGCAGTTTATAGTTCTTTCCCTGGGCTTATGGCAAGTACTGCTTTTCTGAAGTTCTGAGTCATATCAGAAAGCTTTGGCCATACCTCAGGCTTCCCTGATACCCCTTCCTGGGCTTTTACCGTCCTATAACACAGGAACACAGGTGAGTTAGTCTTATTGTGCTTCATTGGTAGTGTTGTGCAAGGAAAGGAGTAAACTGTGAGCCAGCAGCTCTTGCCTCCTGACTGATCGTGCATCTCTTTGGTTCCAGATTCAAACTCAGATGATTTTGATCCCGCTTCCACTAAAAGCAAGTATGACTCCATGGATTTTGATAGTTTACTCAAAGAGGCACAGCGGAGCCTGCGTAGGTAACATGCATCACGCCTGAGGAAAACGGAGGGATGGCGAATACCTCACGGACATCACGTCCTTCAATAATGGACAATTACAAAGTCATACTTAGGAATTTCTCCTACTTTACACTCTCTGTTCACAACCATGGTTTACATGAACACAGCTGCTCGACGAGTGAAGAGGCAGACGGATCTGCAGTAAGCACACGGGTGGCCGTGGGTGTCAGCTTTGCCTTCCCGGGGGGACGGTGGCGAGGGGTTCTGGCCTTCCTGGCGGGAACCGCGTGGCATGGCAGCAGTTCCACAGAGATACACTTACAGTGGAGAACTCCAAAATGTGTACATAGCGCATTTTAACAAAAACAGGACAAACGGAGACAAGAAAAACAGACAAAAAGCAAATTTGAGAACTACGGCTGCTGATGTCTGGGAATCAGACACTGCTTCTTTTTTTTTTCCTTTTTTTTCTTTTTTTCTTTTTTTTTTTAAAGAAGCCTTTTCTCATGCCACAGTGATCCTATGACAATCCAGAAGAAACCACAGGTCCTAGAAGCCTACAGTCTGCTATTTTTTTTTATGTTTCAGGATTTTTGTCTTTTTCTTTTCTCCCCATTTTTTTCCTTGCAGAAGAGAAAATGAAAGGCTAAAGCCTCCCTTACATTTTGAAGTTTCATCTTTTAATTCTGACACCCATGTAAATGTCTACAACGTTGATCTTCCACAGCAAAATTTTCAAAGCCTTGTTAATGGTCAAATGTGCAGCTTGTTCAGCAATTTATTCTAATGAGCGGACGTGGTGTTACATTATTAATGAGAGTTGGATATAACTATCTGAGTGTGTGCACAGATAGTTTATTTGCTACATTCTCTAAAGTAGTTGAGTATTTACAAATGTTAAATGGAGTATTTTTATTTATGTACATACTGTATGACAACGTTGGTTTTGGTTACAGCTATGCACTGTAAATGCAGCCTTCTTTTCAAAAACTGCTGAACTTTTCTTAATCCAGAATACTCAAATGTAATTATATGAGGTGAAACAATTATTGTACACTAACATATGTAGAAAGCTGAACTTATGCCTATATATATTTGATTGTAAAAAAAAAAGAGAAAAGCGTGTGGGTGAGGGTGTGGGTGTGTATATACGTGTGTGCGTGTGTCTGGGTGCAAAAACACTTTACACACATTCATCCCTTCCTTGGTGAGCTTATATGAGAACTTTGTCAAGAATTATCCTAGCCCAAAAGGTATTAACCACTTCTGCCGTATTTTTCCACGTTTTTCTCATTGCTTGTTTTTCTTTTGCAGTTTTATACACTGAATTTGTTAGGGGAATGAAATTTTCTCATCTAAATTTTTCTAGAAGATATCATAATTTTATGTAAAGTCTCTCAAATGGGTAATCATTAAGAAATGTTTTTATTTTATGTATCAACGGTAGCTTTGGAACTAGAGGTCAAAAATCTTTTTAAAAAGATATTTTGTTTTAATTTTTGTGATTTTAATTTGATAAAAATATGCCGAGGTACTAAGTGCAGTATGATTTTTACAGTAATTCTGTGTCTAAACACTGTTCTTGAAGCCAGTAATGTTTTCATTGGCAGAGTTTAATGATGGTATTTATCTATATTTTTTACAGTTRTGCATCCTGTATAAATACCAATCCTTCATTCCTTTGTTTACTAACAAGACATATTTATCAGTTCCAATTATCCTATTTATTATAAATTATGAGATGACTAAAATAATAAAAAGGCCAGTGGAAATTTTATACCTAGGATGCATGAGGGTTGCCAGTTTGGAGCAAGTGCTGCGTTTGGAAATTCAGCTTTTGCAGAAGCGGTGGGGGGTTCTTCTGGTTTTTCTTTTTTTCCTTCTCTCTTTCTTTCTTTTTTTGCTATGCACTAGCATGGCCTCAGATGTGCCCATGACATTGTTGCTGACGATATTGCTTCTGCTAAATTAAATAGAAACTCCTGGAAAAAAAGATATACAGTGGTAAATACTACTGCTCGGAGCGTCAGGATTTCATACGATCGTGGAGTCTCTAGACTGAATCAGCAAAGAAGTTTGGAGTTTGCTTGCGAATGTGTAGATTTGGTATTCTATTACTGTTTGGCATTCATGACTCCTCTTAAAGATAACTATTTAATCTCCCTTCCACTCCCAATCTTAGGAAACYGATTCCGCCCCATGCCAGTGCAGTTGATTTTGATGGCTGCCTTCATTTTATCACCAGCATATTGTGTTCTGAGAGATTCCACTGTCTGTCCTGTTGGATGCTTGCTTGATTTTTTGGCTTCTTCTTTCTAAGTAGATAGATAGCAATAAAAAAGAGAAGAACTTTTTCAGAGGTTCTCTGTTACGACTGTAACGTTCTTCAATCCGCGTAATTCTTGTTGTTGCTCTGTAGGTTAAAAATGCAGGTATTTTAACTTTGTGTGAATGCCAAACTAAAAGTTTACAATTTTCCTTTCTGGATTTTGAGTATCTTCTGTTGTAAAGAAAAATATTAAAAGCAATAAATTATTTTTAAGAAATCAATATTTAGTATATCATATTATGTGTTCAAGGACCAGATGCATTACCTATTTTGCCTTTAAATTTCTGTGACTAAATTTTAAATACATTCTCTTTTGCCCTAGTTTGCTGACGTAAATAAGTTGATGTGGGTTGTTTTTGGAGGGGTGGCGGGGGGATTATTTGTTTTTTCCCAAGCAAACATAATGTCATGAGTCAATATTATTTTTTCACTGGCCTAGCAAACATTCGTGTTTTGAAGATGGCTTTCCTCTGTGTTTTGCCAAATTACATAAGAAATGAATGTAGAGCTAGGATTGCTAATTAAAGCTATTTATATCCTTTGTAGGCACTCTAGTAGGTAACCCATCAAAATACAAACTTGGCATATCCTTTTGTTTCTTCTCCCCTGAGAACATTTCGAACTAGCACAGGTACCACATTGCCACCGGAAGCAAGCTGCAGCATAGGTCTGGGTGTCTTAGAGGAAGGTTGTGCTGTTGCTTTCCCACTGGGGTAAGTACCGCATCTGCAATACAGGTAACAGAACTGGTACTTGGAATCTATGGTCTTTTCTAGTGCCATAAAAAACCAACTCCTAGATAATGTAAAATGATCCAAATCCAAACAGAGGGAGCCTAAAATTGAAGAACTTATGACTGTGCTGAATGAACTACTTTGAACAACAGTTGGGCTGCCGTCCCCAGCAGCAGCACTGAGGAAAGTTTGTGCCTCCAGGGCGTAATAGTTGGGTCAGCTGAAAAAAAAACACATCTTCTTTTCATCCCTTTAGATGTAAGCTTACAGTAGGTAATGATTATGTGTCCTTTTTGATGGCTGTAATGAGAACTTCAATCACTGTAGTAGAAGTTCTGATCTATAAATGACCTAGAATAGCCATGTAATATAATGTGATGATTCTAAATTTGTACCTCTGTGACAGACATTTTCAATAACGTGAACCACTGACCTGGTGGCGCTGCTGRGAGACTTGTGCAGTAGGTGAGCGGGCGTGTGAGCCGTGGGCTGGACTGTGCTGAACAGGGAAGGCGAGCTGGTAGCTGAGCCCGAGCCGGGCTCTTCTCCACCTGCCAATTCTACATGTACTTTTGTGGATTAATTCATTGTATGAAAATTCCTGTGATTTTTTTTTTTAATGTGCAGTACACATCAGCCTCACTGAGCAAATAAAGGGAAACGAATGTTTCAAATCCACTTCTGTTTCTCTTTTTTATCACAAGTGTCAGATTTTTCTCTCCCTTAGCTGGGCACATAGTGGGKTTGCTGTTGCTCTTCTTAATGGTCATGGTTGTATTTCAAACAGCAGCCCACGTCACGTCTGTGTTGCTGCTCTTTGGACAAGGGACAGAG
Organism: Eudromia elegans; assembly: GCA_003342815.1. Lineage (NCBI taxonomy): Eukaryota > Metazoa > Chordata > Aves > Tinamiformes > Tinamidae > Eudromia > Eudromia elegans. The sequence goes on along the minus strand of PTEX01000014.1, from coordinate 3,325,538 downwards.
CCAGTAGCTCTGTCAGTAGTAGTACCTACCAGTAGAGATGCACTGCCAGCCTCTGCCATGAGTAGCTTAGACTGTGTAAGGGCCAATAGAAACTTTATGGGAAAACTTAGAGAAAACTGCTCAGTAGTTTCCAGAGTTGCGGTGCGGAGGRGATGTAAGGGTTTTACCACAGGGCTATGTTTGGATCGTGTAGAAAATAGGGACCACTGTCGCTGAAGTGCTTGGTGTCTTCCRTCTGTGGGAAGTCTTCCTGCCACTGCAGCTGCAAACGACACCTTTCTGCTCTGCTTTTAGCAGCACCTCTGTCGTAGCAGATTGCTGAGGAGGATCAGACAGGGAGGTGGGTCAAGCAGCATGAGTTTGTAGATCCTCCTGGGAAGTACAGGGTGAGCGTGTTAGCCTGCCACAGCAGCATTGCTGCTTAATGACTGCATGGGGAAGTATTAAGGATCCAGCAATGCTGCCTACAGCCCTTTTATTTTAAAGTCATGTAAAAGGGAAGAAATTGGCTTGCTTTGGTGTGCACGGGCAGGAAAGGTTTGCTCACAGGGGACCTTTATAAGCCTTCCCTGCTGCACCCACAGCCTCCTACGATGGTTAGCRATGCCACCCGGGATGACCCAGCTGGCCCTGCTCTAATCTGCTCGCAAGGCCTCTTGTCTGCCCTGTGCCACAGAGAGCAGCTGAGCTGGACTGAGAAGAGCAAGGGAGCGCATGAGGCTCTTGGTGGTCTGCACGGGGTGCCGTGCTGTGCATGGCTGCAGGCTCCAGGACCACTCAGGTCCCTTAAACAGCCTGCCACAGTACTATTAAGTCCCCACCTCATCCCTGTTCATAACAGTGCTGTTTATTCTTTATGTGTGCCATGAAAATGCCACACGAGGTGTTTATGAACTTTCTCTTTGCACCCTCACTTGACCCAAGCTACCTGTTACTAGCCTGTGGCATGAGGTGCAACCACCTGCTGTTGGAGTGGCTAAAGCAAGAGGGAGATCCTGCAGGGGACTGCCCAGGAGTGGCTGCGTGGGGGGTGTCCCTTGCAGCACATGCACAGGCAATGAGTCCACCCTGAAGGACGTGCAGGTGCCCAGTGAGTCCAGGCCCCCTCTCGCTGCTGCCCAAAGCTGAGGTCACCCCTGGCATGACGAGCACGGAGCTACAGGAAAGGTGCCCGCAGGGCGAGCCGGCAGCCCAGTGCTGCAGAGCTGGCTCCCCATTCCCTGCCCGGGAGCTGGTGCCTCAGCCTGGMTCGACACCCTCCCCTGCAGCTGTTCTTCTCCCTGCAGGGATTTTTGCCACCCCCCTCAACCTTCCTTCATCTCCCTCATGCTCCACCAAAGACCTTCTCCTCCAAAGAGGAAAGTCTGCACTTCCATTGTTAACAAATCCTAAACATTGAGCTTGGTGCTCGCATGTCTCCTGGAAGGAAAGGAAATTCTTTACTGGGTGAGATTTGCATTGTGCCCGATGAAATTAGTGCTTAAAGCTTAGTGGGCCAAGTCCATCCCTGATGTACTTCATTGATGTGCTGCAGTTACACAAGGCATGAATTTAGCTCTATATTGCTCCAGGTACTAGGCTTTTTAATGCAATTTGTTTATTCATTTTATTCATATTATTACAGCTTTGCAAAGCACTCTGATGCTTGCAAAAAGCATTCTTTTAAATTTTCAGTGAAGCATTTCTTTTTCCCTTGTCCCCTCATTATAGATTATTAAGGTTTATGGCATAAAACCAGGACCTCATTTATTAAGAAATCATCCCGTCGCTTGCCTATTCTCCTGGGCTAACATTTTTTTTTCCCATAGTGAATGCTGCAAGCCAAGCACCTGAAATCAAATTCGGGCACCTCTGTGAGTGGCCTGATTTTCAAAAATGCTGAGCATCTTTCAGCTCACATTGACTTCAATCAGACCTGCTGGCTCTCAGCACTTCTAAAATCAAGGCACATATTTAGAGCCCCAGTTCAGCACAGCATTTACATTTGTGCTTAAGTCCATCCTGATTCAGCAAACCACTTAAGCACGAGAGTTTTTAGATCCATTGAAGTCAAGTGCGCCTCTGCTGCTTTAAATAAAAATAGACTCCTGGAYGGGGGCCTAAGGATCTAAATACAGACAGGGAAGCCTAATTTTAGGCCTCCATTTGGAAACTCTAGCCTTGCCTACCACCTTTAACCCAATAATGCTTCCAGAAAATACAAAATACCCATCAGGCATTTAGGAGGGGGTTATTTATTTATTTACCTATTTTTAGTGAAAAATAATATGTAACAGAAAGAAATACCAGCTATGGACAAAATTCCTTCTTGGGGAGGATATTTTGAAAATTTTAAATATATCACTATCAAGCTTACGTGCTTAATACTATTTCAATTGCAATTCTAGATCTAAAAGATCTTTGTCCATTTATTCTCTTCTCCTTCACTATTAATTACTGAACTGCTATGTTAAGCTTAACAAACGTAACTCTCCATTTTTTTTTTTTTTTTTTTTGGCAAATCACACTCTCAACATTGATATTCCATGTTCACAAGCAAACTAAACTATAAATCAATTTTCTCTACTTTATCAAACAGCAGAAAGTAATAAAGAAGGTCACAAATAGTACAGGAGTTCCTTGGAGGTTTGTAACATCATAATTTAAAGCTTGGAGAGATTGAATCAAAAGTTGAATGAATCCCTAAGGGAAAAGATTCTATATAGATTCTATTGATAGACGTAAGGCAGCCTGTCTTCATTGGGAACTGGTATATTTGTTAATATGTTGAGACAAAGGAAACTAGTCTGCTCAACAAAGAAGAAAATGAAATCCTCAGTGAGGGGAAGTGAAAATATCCTTTGCACTTCCTGCTGCTCTGCCCTTACTGCTGCGGTGAAAAGAAAGAGAAACCAAACTAATCTTTTGATGCACAAGGTGTTATCCTGAATGCGTTTAGTGTCGTGTCCTCACCTTAGCTATTCTGCGTAAATTAAGAAACTTGCATTTCAATGAATTATATACATTATATAGTATGCGTATATATGTATGTATACGACATATAAATTCTAGACACCGCACTTGATAAGGGTGTTCAAACAATCATCTCAGTCTAAAATCTTAGCATTGTATGAACCCAAAGCAAAGTGAATGGCTGTATATTTCAGTGACAAATATTGGTGGCGCTAGACATATTTTTTCCAAAGAGGGAAGTGTATTCTTCATAGAATGTTTAGCTTTTAAGTGTCCCTAGAATTATTGCAGTTTTCTTTCCACATAGTTCTGAAATCATATTTTAGAAAGACATCTGTGATTCTCTTGAAAAAAAAATCTGTTACTTTATTGACATGGCCTAGTGAATTGAGCTCTTCCTCCAAATTCAAGTGGAATTAATGGGAAAAAGAAAAAAAGAGACTCATGTGGAAAGAAGAGCAATTAACAGTAAATTTTGCTAATGTCTTTGGTTGGAATAATTCTCCACACAATGATTGTAAGTGGTGAGCTCTTGAGCGAAGTGTGTGCTTTTGGAGTGCATGCATGGTGAAGTACAACGCGACAGAGGTGCTTGGGCTTGCTTACTGACTATTTTCTGACTGTATTGGCTAGTAGAGAGGAACTGAACTGAACTCTGATAAAGGCAACTGAACAGAAAACGGGGCATAAAATCCCAGTCTCTTCAGATCCAGTGACTGAACTCAAGTCCTCTTTAGCCTTCTGCATATACTCCAGTCTGCGTAAAGAATGGACAGTTATCAAATGTAAATGGTTGCCTGAGCCTTATTTGCGTCATGATAGATTGCTGGCCAGATGTGACATAAATGAAATCCAAAATGATGTGTAAAGAAAATCATAGCCTAAATGTAATGTAAATTATTATTAGGACTCTTAATTGAATAAAATATTTGCTACAATTTGTTTTTGACAATGTGCATTCCATTCTCTATTAAATTAGTGCTTGATAAAGTAATAAAATTATTACAGCCATAAAGTCACTGTGCTATACCTTCAAGGCAAGGCATTCGAGAGATCTTCTCGTTGTCCTCGGATTATTGACTTTGGCATTATGAAAAATGCATATTGGTGCCTTACACTAATTCTTTCCTACTGCATTTGCAACTCAGGCCTATGCTTATTCATGCACTGTGTTGGCAGTAAATTTAAAAGAAAAAAAAAAAAGAGAGGAAAAAAGAAACACATCCAGGCACAACACTTGAAAACTGATGGAGTGCTTTCTTGTTTAACCCTTTGTTGGGACACCACCACAGGTAACTTTAGTTTTCTCTTGCATGAATAATGTATGGTAGCAGCTAGGCATGCCCTCAGTTGCAGACTCCTGCCAGTGAGTAGTGGAGTGGCGAGCGCTCCCACGGAATAATGATTAATTACTCGTCCTTCTGAAGGAGCCTGGTTTCGTAAACTGGTCACACAGCATGTTACRTGGATTGTGTCTGCTACACAAAAGGTTACTTGCAATCACATAATGAGACATAATGATGCACATCACAACAATTCTTCGGTACGAATATGCACACAATGGAATTTAGATAGAAACCCATTTATTTGCCTACCCCGTTTGCTAGAGGGTACGAAACTTCACTGCATTGCTGCAGGGCTGGTGTTGCTTCTTCTGCAGTGCTGATGTTTTGTGTGAACATAGAGTAGGTAACCACTGCCCCTTGAGGCTGGGAGCCCCAAACAGTGCCTTCATGGCATCACCTTGAGACGAGCACCCCTTGGGAGGGATTGGCCGCCATGGTGTGATGGCCAGGGGGTGGCATGCTCCCCAGGCTGGTGTGTGCTGGGCTCTCCGTGGGAAGCAGGATGCAGTTCCTCATGGCACACTTGTGTGTGTGCTCTCTCCCACCTGACTTGGGAAGAGGAATCCAGCTTTCAGCACTTCCTGCACCTTACTGATAGGCAAAGGAAGAAGGACTTCCAGAAGCACCACACTAGCTCTTAGAGACACCACTTTTTGTTGAGCTGTAAACTGCTGTGGGCTCCTGTGCCTCGAAAAACAAGAAGTGCTTGGTCATGGCTTCCCCGCTTTGCTACCCGAGGTGCCACCATCAGCAGCGTTTGAGGCAGAGCGGTGGTGCTTGTCCTGCATGTTCTCCACAGGACCACTTGCCCCTACAGGCCGGGTCTGGTTACGGCTGTGAGGCAGCCTTGGTGCTACTAGGGCCCCGCTGCCACACTAGGAGACACAGGGGGAGTTTGGGCACAACACATAGATACTTTCAGCACAGGAGCTGCACCTGGACAGGGTACAGGGCATCTCTGTGGTTTGTGGCCCTTGTTTTGCACGCCCCTGCACCACAGTTACATGTCTCAGTGCCCAGGAACCCCCTCTGTGGCTGCTGTTCACATGGTTCCTTTGGCCTTTGGTGTGTCTTAACTCAAAGGACAGCATTTTATGACACAATTAATACTGCAGCATGACTAGGGTAGGAGATCAGACACCCTGTAAAACTTTATTTTCCTATAAAGGAGACGGGCTTTGCATATGTGGCATGAATTGCTTGCTGTTCCACGTACGAGGCAATAAATAAAGCGCCTCCTGTCAACAGCTCGGCCTCGGCGCTACCGTGCAGCCACGCGGGGCTGCGGACAGGCTGCTGGAGGTGGCACCCACCCCAGGGCGGCAGCGACGGCTCCTCACGTTTCCCACAGCCCTCGGGTCGGTCGCAGCCCCGGCCACCTCTGCCCTGCAGGACACGAGAGCTATGTGAACGCCGCCAGGCTGCTATGTGCCCTTTCGGCGAGCCAAAGGCGACCACGGGCTGCCTCCATGGGCCGCGGGGTCCTGCCAGGGCCATGTCTGTGCCCTGGCCCCCAGGCTGGGTTAGGACGAGAAGGCCGGGGTGGCAGCGCGGGGGCTGCTTGGTACAGCAGTGTGTTCAGTGAACAGCTGGCATAATTCTGCCGCTAACAAATATAATTTTTCTTCCACAAATAGTTTCATGAGCAGTAGATCACACGGAGGCTGATTTACTGCCGCACTCGCCGCCGCGGAGCCCCTGATTTGTACTCGTCTTGCCAAGGCGGCTCCACAGCCCTTCCCTCTGCACAGGCAGTAATGGAGAGCGGCGCTGGCGCTGTCTGGCTCTGGCTCTTCCCCCACATGCTTGGCTACCTGTTTTCAGGAAATAGCATGCAATCCGTAGGTCTGTCGTACACTGTAGGCCTTTCCTCCTCTCCTGCGTTTAGCTTGAAGGTGACCATCGCGACCACCTGGGGAAAGGGAATCAAAGGACAGACAGCGTGGCAGAAACTCCACGGCGAGGCCGTGCAGAGGCTCTCCTCGGGAAAAAGGCAGTAAGGCAGCGGGATCCTGCGTTTTGGTCCCTAAAGGGTGCTAGCATTATTTCCTAGCCTCGGAAGCTTTGCTCATCTAACTAATAAGATGTCAGCATATGCAGACTCGGGCCTTTGCATTTTTACAGCTGGGCAACTGTACCGAGGCTTTGGTGGAAACCTTAATGAGAAAGGACAGGGAATGGACGGGAAGCATTGGGCATGAAGTCTGATACTGCCAGAGCTGCCCAGGAAGGCTGATTGGATGCACCACCATCCCCCAGCTCCTGTTTGTGCTGTCACTGAACTGATGACACCCTATGAAAGCCTACAAGTGACTGAAGAACCCACGTGTTCGCTTAACCATGGTGACAGTGGGCAACCCCACGGTGAGGCGCCTAGGATGTTTCTTCCTGGAAGAAGTCCTGCCAGGCACCTGGATCTCCTGATTCTGGTCTTGCTCTACAGCACTGGGGCTGATGGGACCGGATGAGGGCTGGCTGCCACACACAGCTGCTGGCTGCAGGTTTATTCCCATCCTGCTCAGCAGTGCTAGACTCACTCTGTGTCTGCGACGCGAGGAATGCAGTTAGGCTAGACAAATGGAAGAGGAACAAACAACAAAGTGAATCCTGTACTGTCATATACATTTTTTATTCACATTGCGCATAAATCTCATCCAAGCTCATGGGAGAACTTTAGCATCCCCTTAAACTCCCATTTATTCTCCATCCGTCTCATTCTTTGCACTATTAAGAAACAGATTTATTTTCTGAAAACCACTCTTAATCATTGTGCAAATAGCGTTGGAACATTTATACTCCAAGTAATAAATAGATGATTCGCATCTTAATACGAGACTGGAGATTATTCTGACCTATTTGTGTTATTTTGCATCTAACACACAGGCACCGTTCTAACTCTGATAGAAATGTTAATCATGCGATTTCATTATTCTTACTCAGTTTTACTTTTTTTTTTTTTCTGTGCCATAATGTACTTGGAGCTACTATACAAGATGTAAAATTAAGACTTTCAGTGTTCCAAAATGCTAAAGAGAGACGAAAATAAAATTTTATTCAGACAAAGCAGGTAATAATCTGAAAATCTATGCAAAACCATGAATAAGAGAGAACACAGAAATCTTTTTGTTATTGCACTGGTTAGTGGTGAATTCCTAGATGAATCAGTCATTTCCTAGCTTCTGATGGTAACGAGAGTAAGGTAAAGAAGGAGGTATGGCCAGTTCCAGGGTTTATGTCTTTTGCTACAGAACTAATACTGTCAATTCAAGGACCTCTGAATCCAGGAAAGTGGATTGTCAAGTCTTGTTATTGTGGCTTTTCTTGGACGAGCAGGAAATGTTTGCTGTTTCTCCTGGTTATGTCCTGCCTTTATTACTTTATACTGCCAAGGGCAATATCTGGCCCTTGGAACTATTTATTTGTTGCATGCAAAGAGAAATCCTTTCATTTCACACAATCCTTTCATTGCTCGGTGTTCAGGTAGTGCCAAGGAAGGTATTCCTTCAGCCAAAGTGAAAGTCATGTGCCTCTGCAGTTGCTTCAGCAGGGTCATTAGACTTGTTTGAGATTTAACCTTTTATGGTCCATTTGATCTTTAGTAAACTATTTGTGTGCCAAAATATTCACACATCTACATATATACACCAAATAAATAAACGTGTATATATAACATGCTTTACTAATATATCGATCTGTATACATATAACCCCCTCCTCTGGGCTTTGTCATTCAGAAACTCATTTTATGCAACAAAACATAGGTTCTAATAACAGTTTTCACTCTGAACAACACTGTCGGTAGACTGTGCCTACATCCTTACGTGTTAGAGTAACGACTTCCCCCGGACAGAGGGAAACATGGATTCCCCTGCTGTTCTGGCTGGTGTCACCTTGCTGCCTGGATTGCCACCAGGCTTAGGGGATATGCAATTCTTGGATCAAACATGGCAACTTGAGCATTTCTAAGTATCCATCTCAAACCTGCTCTCATTTTTGCAGGGCTCTTGTAACTGAATTCAGGGCCACTAAGTAAGAAATATTTCTTAGATTGGTACCATATACAGATTTGTGTGCTAGACAAGCTGTTGCTTGTGGGGAACCTCAGATCGACTGAGCTTTACCCCTACAAACCCACAAAGGGTTAAACAAGCAAAGCAAGAGTAGCAGGTTTTCATGCATTTTGAATAGACCTTAGTGAAATGACTGCACAGGCGACCACTGCAGCCAGGCCCTGAGACAGCAGCCTCCAGAAATGGCCCAGGGCGGTATGCAAAGGGGCCGACCGGGCGGCGCTGCAGCCTTAGGGAAGTCGTCGTTTCCTGGCGCCTGTGTGCGCATGTTGGCCAGTGCAGCACACGATAACCGACCACGAGTGCTGCTGACGACTGAGCTCACGTGAACCTCTTCCTCCAATTCACAGGGTCATATCTGGCACCTGAACAAGGGCCTGATTGTTTTTCCTCTTTCAGTATGCTGGTTCTGTGATTAAATTCACACTTGACTGCAGTATTTTGAATGTCATTCCCAATCCCTGATCATAAACCAGAGAACTGGCTCTTTCAAGACATTCCCTCCATAGGGATGACACTGAAAGGATATATTCCAGCTCATAGCCCGTTGGGTTATTTTATTTTATTTAAGAATGCATTTGTTTGTCTGTTTGCTCATTTATTGCAGCTCACTCCTGGGGTCCTTCATCTTCACTGAAACAAAACATTTTATGTTATGAGCCACAACACCAGGTGGTTTCTTGGTGTAGCATTCCCAGATCATCCCAAAGCCCTGTGGCTTTGCAGGAAACGATGGGAGCATGTTGGCACCCACAGGTGTGCTGCGGGCACCCATGGTGAGAGTTACTCTAAAACCTGAGCTGAGCCATGTGCCTTATGCTGGCTGAGAATTAAGCAATCCTTCATCTCTTTTGAGTGTTGCTATCATGGCTTTTCCTGGGCTAGTAGTAAATGTCTTTTTTATTTCTTTTGATTATATCTGGCTTTGTATTTACAACATATGTCCCCGTCCTATTTATTTGAGAAAATCTATCTGCCTATCTCATTTAACAAATGTGTCTCTTCAGATCAGTAAAAGAAAATAATTGCCTAGTGCTACTGAATGTCTATTACAGAGCTAAAAAAAAGTATTTAAAGATCCTGAGATACCCCTGCTGTACCCTTCAATGGGTTTACAATCTCTTCCTTGTGTTTTTATCACTCCAGCATTGCACTAGCTTTCCTTTCACTTTTGATAAAATCACCTCCTTGATGAAATCACTGGAACAGCAGGCTCTGAGAAAGTGCTTTATCTGAGATCCCAAGACAAGTTTGTTCCCAAGATGTTCATGTTTTACATTCTTCATATTCGGAAGTGCCTGGTGATAGTGAAAAGTCTTTGCAAACACTTACATAGTTTCTCCAGGCTTTCCGTTACTTCGCCAGAAAGATGTTCCTTTGTGAGTTAAGTGCTCTTTGAGGATAAAATGTTCTTCAGAAGTCTTCACTGTTACATTATCATCATTTTAATCATACTGCTTTCAAAAGAGATAATTTATATGTGTTTTACCTATTTTCTGCGGGCATATGTAACAAAAGTCTCTCCCTGTTGCCTTTCTGAACTTCACAGCAGTCATATAATGGGGCAGAGTGGAGTCTCCAGACAGCCCATTCAGCAGGATATCTGAAATTAAAAATTGCTGGGTTTGTTTGTTTGTTTGTTTTCTGTTTTTGCAGTCATATATTCCTTGCTTTCCTTCTCTTTGTGTTTCCCTACTCTCAGAAGTGTTGACTAGTGACAATATGTAGGTAAACGCATATACACAAGTAGAAGCAAGTACCAAGGTGAATAAAAATACAAGGACTATTGTCTAGTGGTTCATATGTATGTACACACACACTCACACATTATATATTTATATACACACATAAACACATATATACCCATATATATACCCACAGAAAATATTCCCAACTCAGACAAGGAGAATAGAGTCTGAAAAAGGCTGCATAATATCTTTCACATGAATCTCCCTCACCCTGGGTGACCCATGAGGATGGTCTGGTGGACATGGATTGCTACTGGCATTTTGCTGCTGCAGAAATAGGGCTACTTTGCCAAAAAATAAACCCAGTTCGTCATAAAATTACAGCTAAGTTGATTCAGGGTTTACTTAAAAAAAAAAGAAAAGAAAAGAAAAGCCCAGCCAGTCTGGTGTAAAATGAGAGGTTAAAATGCTCTTTCAGCTGGAAATTGTTTTTCAATAATGCTGATTTGCAACAAACATGCTGATTTACATAAGCAAATAAGGGTCAAATGTTAGGGCAAGGAACATGATCTGAACTTGAGTTCAGGAATGGGGGAGACCAGGCTGGCTGAAATAGAGTTGACTAAAAATGTGTTTTTCAGCTTCTGTTGACTGTCAGTCTCTTAGCATTTCCCAGGGAAGCCATAGACACCTGTGTCCTTAAGCCTAGCTTAGTGCAAATCCACTCACTTTTCTTAATTATCCATCATGGATTCCTCAAAAGTAATATGAGCAGTCCCCAGACCACAGGCTTAAAACTTCTAACGTGTCTTCCTTGCTCTTTCTCCTTCATTTTTACTTTGCTTTGGTAATTTCTCTTCTAGCAAAGGTCTCTTTGGCTGTTGTCCCGAGATCCTTTTATTCCCTCTAGTATTAGCCCAGCTTTGCTACAATGCTTCACTGAGCTTACGTTTCTCTTTTGGGCCACCCTGTAAAGCAGCCCGCTGGTTGTGATGATGTAGTTATCTCTACTGAAGAGCAGGCAGAAGATTTTTGATCAAACTTAGTCACTAAGGATCAGACTCCTGGCTTTATTTTGTGCCTTGAACACAAAGTGATTGCACTGATGGAGATAAAATTCCGTGAGATGCATCTGTACTGTCAGATACATGTTGATGTCCCCAGAGAAACGCGGGAAACTGGGAGACCTGAAGCACCATTGCGCCCTGGCAGCTCCCATGTGGTCCCAGCATTAGCACAGCCCAACTTCCTCAGCCTCCCAGCAGGAACTGACAGTCCATGGCTGACTTCATGAACCCCTCTCAGTGAAAAATATGGAAACTTTGAAAAAACAAACAAATAAAGAAAAGATTCTTAGCTGTTTTTGAGTGCTTCCTTCAGCAAAGCTAGAAATCTAGAGAAGGGAGATTAAAATGAGCTATTTCCCAAATGAAACAGTTTTCTTTAATGAATGAAAGTCAAATGATCTTTAGAGCAATATGTGAAGTTATGCTGCTATTTCAGTTTGTCAAAGTTTTGCCCATAACTAATATCTATTTGAAATGAAGTTACTTAATTCAATTCCTAGAATCAAGCAGCTATAATTCTCTTAAATCAAATCTATGGGTTTTAGCGGTACGTTATACCTCTCTCTCTATATATATGTATATACACACACATATATACATGATACAGTCTTTATCTTCTGTGCTTATTTTCAAGAAATGAGAGTTTATCTTGCAACATTTATTGTTATATATTATATCTTCATAATATCATGCCATTGTTGTCATTATATTTTTATAAAGTTTTGTCATATTAATGTACAGGGGCACACAGAGCTTTGGATTGCGTTAACATTACCAGTGCTTTCTCTATCAAAACCTCTTTTCTTTCTCTCTTGAGGGAACAAGCAGATGTGCACTTCCATAGGTCTGGCTGTATCATCTTCCTCATCCTTAGCTGTACAAGAAGCAGGTACAGAACCTAGCCCAGGTAGCCAGACTCAGTCTCAATAGGTGGACTTCGTATCCCATTTCCCTACCCCCTTATCCCATGTAGCTTCTACAATATTTTAGGATGGTGTGATTGCTACTTCAGGTGCCAGTTGCTCTTCTTGGTTGTGCAGGGAACGTGGGGGCGGCTTGGAGACCTAACATTTGAAAGGCTAAAGTCGGATACAAGGAGGCCTGTTCCCTGGGTGTAGCACAGCTCAGTTCCTAGAAGTAGGGATGGTAACTTCTCATTACTTGAAGTGAAGAACATATGCTCAGTTATTTCATAAATGTACCTGGAAGTCCCCTGTGTGCTTAATAAAGAGTACACAATAGCTTACTCATTCCTACAGAGGCAAACCTAGTTCAGTATTAATAAGCACTGAACCAGTGAAAATATTACCATTTCTCCTCAAATTTCCTCCCCGTTTCCAGTATCTCGGAGAGGAAAGCCCTGTCTCCTTCCTCATGCCTCTGGCATTCAGCAAGCCAAGCACAGTGCAAGTGCTTTGGCCACAGTATGGCTGGATTAACACAGCAAAATGTCTTGAGGCCTAAAGACTTCAAAATACATAAGTCTCGAGCTGTCTGTTCAGTTCAGTAACAAGCAGAGGCTCTAGTTTTTGCACTGCATTTTCCTGTGGTACAGATTTGTGAATGAAAGATAAATAAAATGAGAAGAACTCGCTAAGATTCTGAGCACCCTTTGCAGTTGCACCAAGGTACAAAACCCCATGCAAATTTTTTCCTCATTCATCTGTCACAGAGCAGAATTAATGTACATGGTGATTTACTATCTCTGAAGAGATGTGTCCTTTTTATTTTTAAACCTAAGCGAAAAAGCTTCAAAGTGCAAATCCTTAAAAAGAAAAATAATTTCTGGCTATAGCAAAATAAAAGTCAGACTTTCAAAAGAAAAGCAGATGTTTCCTTAAATTAATAACGCACACACTTCCTACCATTGTCACATGTCTTAACAGCCCATAAATCACGCGCCTTTTGTAATGCGCATATTATTCTACCTTACTGTTGTACTTACCACTCAGATCAAGGTGTAAGTATATTAAAGAATGAACCATTAAGCTTTTCTAACCTTGTGGTGCTCTCCTGTTCTTGCTTATCGAATAGCAATAAAATTAGTCAAAGGGAACTGGAGGTTATACTAGTGACTGTGTCAAAGAAAAGCAGGTGTTTTGCAGTCTGTTTCTTGTTTAAGCTACGTGTCCTTTTTCCACTGGCAAGCATACGCCACGCTATGACCCCCGGGCTGTTTGCCTTTCTTTTTTCACACATGCCTATGCAGGAGCATGGATCTTTTAAAGTGGGCTTTAGTTTGCCCCTGGCCTTTTCGGCATTCCTTCAAAATGTGCTCTTGCAATAGTAACAGATTAAGCTAGTTACTAAGAATGAAGCATGTTTCAGCACTTAAGTTAATTGAACTGTTACAAACTAAATATGATTCCAAATTGTTTCTGTATTCCAAACCACTTCATGCATGCAGATAAAATGAAAAAATTACTAAATCGTTTTGAAATGTGCAAATCGGGCATACAATACTGACATTTAGATCTGTGACCTGATCACAATGTAGTAAGTACCTTTGAAAACTTTGCAGATTTTAAAGTTGTCATAGGAAACCCTTGAACCACTGCTTGATGTGATATTCAATAAGTGGAAGTCAGGCTGCAATCAAATTGTGGAACTGTCTGCATCAGGGTTTTACTACCAATTTACCCAGAAAATAATCTTTCCCTGATTCATTTCACGGGCCAAGTAAGAAAGGAGGAACGGCTTAATGTATAAAACACCATGCTTTATTCTTTGGGACTTTGGTTGGAGTTCAATTTGTGGTCCTAACTAAAATGAGCAGCTCAATCCCCAGTGAACAGCAGTCCATATCTTTGAACTACCACACACAATTAGGCACAATTGGCCGTCTCTGCTTAGGAGAAGCTGAAGACTGATTTAGCATGGAGACTAAATCACTTCTTTCAGCCGTAAAGTGGGATGGCCCTTTCTGGGGCTCTGTGACAGAAAAATAAAAAATAAAACATATTGTTTCTTTATTTCAGCATTTCTCTAGTACAAGAAAAATAAGGGATGGGAAAAGCCTCATTCTCTTATAATAAAAGCCAGATGGCAGCCCTAATTTGCAGCTATTCTCTTTTATTAAGAAGCTAGCAACTACCATAACTGGCAGAGTGCTGGCGAAAAATACTGGTACAGGGAACAAATGGAGCGCTGCTAAAAAGGGAAGGCAAAAAGATGATGAGGAAGAAAAGCAATGATGCTGGAAGCTGGCAAAAGCTCTCCCCTCCGAAGCCGGGAGCGGGAGAAACGTTTGCAGGGTAATACCTCTGTCTCGTTACATGTCATATGTGGCCGCAGCATTGAAGGCTTTAGTCGTCCTGGGATTTATACGTGTCACTGCCCGGATAAGCCGGGCTTGCACACGCAGAGGAGTGCCGGCTGTTTTGCCAGTGGTGTGAGTACCTTCGTGGCGAGGCTCTAGCAGAGAGGAGATTTGAGAGCATCAAGGTTTGCGCTGCGCCCGGGGAGCAGAGGCAGGAGCCGCACGGGCTCGGCGTGCGCCAGCCGCAGCGCGAGCTCAGCGAGGGCGAGGAGCCGCAGAGCCGCTAAGCAGCGGATTATAGGGAAGCCAGAGGAGAGGAAGAGCCTACATCAGTGCGGTGTAAAGATAGAATTAATTTAAGTCACTGGATCTATTTCACAACGCGCCAGCAGACGATATTGGCTAGTAATGTGGAAAAGAGAGATTTAGCAGCCATACCTAGAGCCTTCCTAAAACGTGAGGATCAGTCGCTGGCTCTAATACATTATTAGGTGCAGAGGGGCTCTGTGGAGTAGTATGCTAGTGTGGTGCCCCTCTTGGAGAAGCAGGTCTCGACAGGTCCACATCTTGGCTCTTCCTCCAGGGCCAGCTCCAGAGCTCTGGCCGGATCGGGCAGCCCTGCACAGCCCAAAGAACACGGCAGCAGCCCAAGAGAGCTGCCGACCTTGCACTGCAAACTCCTGGCCAACTCTGTGGATGGGAGACCTTGGAGGGATTGCACAGGCTTTTATTTTTAACTTTCCTCTCTCTTTTTTTTAGCTTTTCTCAGGGATTCCATTAATTTTCATTATGAACCATACTTTCCTCTTTCATCTTAGGAAGAAAAGATTGCAGCTGGATGTACATTGCACCTCTCCTTTTCGAACTGCTGGAAATAAGTTAATAAATGCAGCCACAATACAGGGTTCCATTCTCATTCTTTATTGATACCAGCTATACTCGAACAATGATTTTCAAAGTGCTGCTGATGTAAACTCTACCTGAAGCCTGTTTGATCTCAGATAAGCATCTTCATCCCATTCTTCATTTCACGAAAAGAAAATCTCACTGCACAGCAACATATTCATCTGCCTTGGGTTCAGTTCAAGATAAGCTATGCTTTGCAGAAAACCTAATTAATATCAATCACAAGCAAAACAGAAGTTGGAAGGAAATGTGCTTTTATTTCTTAATAAATAGATCACGAATGATACAGGTGCAAATGGACATACCAATTTGCTTTCTTATGGAAGTACCAGAAAAGAAATACTCTCTGTAGGGAGGGTGTTTTTAAAGAACAAGAGGGAGTTGCACGCTCGCTTATAGTGGTGCAAATAATGAAGCATCGCATTAAAGAGCATTCCTATGCTGTATGTCAGACCAGAATTGGGTCCTGCAATAGAAGGGAATGGAATTTACTGGAATTCAGGAGAATGTTTACTCCCATGCATTGGCTACATAGYGCTTCCAGATAGAAGAGGGCTTGCTTTAGGTCTGCTTCACAAATTTCTCTTGCATAAAATAGAGTTATGCTCTTATGAGTGCTCTTGGCCATTTTGGAAAATCGAGACTCCCTAAAGATTGGAGAAACACCCCATTTTGGCCACCTAATCACTTTTAAAGCATCTAATCACTTTTCAGTTTTAACATTTCAAGTGCCAGTGGTGTATACCAAACTCTGGAAGAAATGCAGTGCTGGTACAACAGATACAACAGATAGCTTAGCTTCATTATTGAACGGATTCAGAATGTACATGTATATCTGTCATTCCATTTGGTACCAAGTGAGCATAAAAAGGAGATGAACATTTCTGTATTTCCTTTGTGCTTCCCATTACTTCTGCTTTTCTTCTAGTGTGCCCCCAAATTACCTTCACATGATGCAGTTTCTTATACCTGCAACAGTATTAGGCTTTCCTAGAGCAAAAACAGCCAAGGGACTGAGCTCTTAAACAAAATTTCCAGAAAAGGTTGCAAGCAGTGGGATGGCTGATATGCAGGAGCTCTGGATGTATCCCATTCTCCTCCCACCTTTCCGCTTACCACGCATTGATGCGATGTATGTGCCCGTGTCAGTATATTTAAGAAGAGATCTCTTCGCAGTCCCTCCTGCCCTTAGTGATATGTTATACTTATCTTTGAGGACAGTTCTCGTTCAACATCTCACAGAGTTACTGGAAAAGTTTCTGAGCCAATCTATAGGATAGAGAAATCCACTCCCTCTGAAAAGAATGATCCTTTCCATGCAAGGATCCTTTCAATAGAAAGAAATAAGGGGAGTTAAAAGAATCAGAAGAATTGCCTTTAGCTGTTTTGAAGATTTAAACAAGGAGAAAGGAAAGCATTGGCTCAGAATTAAGCTCCAGATCTCGAGCTATTTCCTAATTCGGCAACTAAGTCAAATAACACTTGGTGCAGTGTTACTTAGCCAGTGGTCTATAAAGGACTGGTGGTTTACACAAGTAATTCTTACCAGAGATTGCTGGCAGGTAGCCTTTGGCAGCCTACCATCCAATCCCTGTATGTTCCTGAAAATGCATATCCAGTGGGGGAAAAACACAGCAGCACTGCACTGCTTGGTCTTGCTTTCTCCTCACTCTTCACTCATTTCTTAGTCTTTGTCTATGCTGCTGCTATGACACAACCTACCCAATCTAGGTTTAACTGTAGAGCCTGCCTTGCAGTCTATTTGCAGGCTGGTTTTGTTAGCATCATCTTATGTGCCAAGATTCCCTACTTGCTTCCCTGATCCCATGCACAAGTACTTTCTGCTGAAGCTTTCCTAGCTGGACGTTAGCTCAGATCCATCTCGGTGGTATATCTGTGCCTTACAACCTTAGCTGCAGCTTGGACATACTTCACAGAATGTGTGTGGGTATTGCATTAAGCTGTAAATAATATGAGAAATGTGCAGATAGATGGATTTGTGCTGCTATATGTTTCAAGTAACCATGGCTTTGAGGCGAAGTGTGTGTATCTGTCAAAATAATACACACAGCTCTACAGTTAACTATTTACAAAGGATTAAAGTTTAGCTGCTAATAAGATCTTCTCCCTGATGCTTTCACATTTGCTACCTAATACAATGAGAGAAGCCAGAACAAATTACAAAAAGAATATAGGTATTCATGCAAATCTGAAATACTCCATTCAAAGGGGAAGTCTGGGATAGAGAAAAACCAGCTCAGACAAAAGCATTTCTTGCACATTGTAAGAAGCAAAATGGAATCAAATCTTTATTGAAGTTCAGGAATTATTTAGATGTGTATTTTTTCAACTGAGTTTATATAGAGCAAGAGAGACATAAACCTGCATTTGTTTAGCTCTCATTTCTTCCAGCATTTCAAATAAGAAAAAAAAAAAAAAGTGAGATATCTGAGGAAAAAATCTGTTTGAAAGGTTTAGATCATTTAAAAACTAGAGGGCTTTTTATAAATTTATGGATAAATTTAGTCTATTTGCTGTGTTTCTTATTTGTCTTGCTCTCCTTTTGAAAATTTCTTCTCCTTTGGCCTGCTCGTTGCAGCATATGATTCTTTGAATGAAGGAGAGCAGAGACTACCTGGCTACTCCTCCGCTGTTGTATTTCTAAGTAAGTTAACTGTTGGTTATTTTCTAACTCAGAGGAACGTCAGCATTTCACAATTGTCATCTGTGCATATCCACTAAGGAACTGGGATTTTGGACACAATAATGACTTTATTAAAAATCAAATGAAGGCAGACAAATGACATTTAAAAATGAGAAAGATTGTGGAGGAGARTTAAAATAAAGACTAAAGAAATGCAAAAAGCTACAGAAGATCCTGAAAGCTACAGGTTTCAGGATGATATATCCTTTTGGGTGAAATTATAGAGATGCTGTATCCTCAAAGATGGAATAGGTTAGAAACTGACAAAGCTTAAAGAGGGAATAATAAGAACAGGGTCAGGAAACGAATTTCTATTTCAACAGAACTGAGGAACGTGGTAAAAGGGCCAAATTTTGGTATTGCTGTATGAATACTAGAAGTTAAAAAAAATAAAGTTAGAGAGCAGGAATTTCTGTGTTTAAAGAAGGTTAAGCCATGTTAAAATCTGAATGTGAGAAAGATGATGCTGGAATATGTAATATCTGCACAGAGATTGGGGAGAAATTAGTCGTGCTACTTGTCATGTGGTAGTATTCTCACAGTTAAATCATATGAATAATTTAAGCCTATGAACAAATAGTCTAGGTTCTGTATGGACTGTGATTGTATACCAGCATAGAGAAAATACAGCATTGTGACTATTGCCACCAGTTGCCCATTCAGGCTGTTTCTAATGCCTCACTGTGGCAAACAGTAGGATCAAGGAGGCTGTTACGATAGGAGTCTTGATTTCCAAATTAGGAGATCACAGACTCACTATGATGCCAAAGTTAAATTTTTTGATGCAATAAATGATTTTTTAATGGAGCAGTCAGGAGTCCCAGAGGAGAAAAGCCTCTCTTTACTGCCAGTGGATCAGATTCATAATTTTACTATCCCGGAGCCAGTGTAACAGTGTTCATAGTGCACCTGTATTCAGAAACCTTGAATGCACAACAGAATCTAAACCCTAAGGTTTCAGAAAGTGGAAATGCAGATTTTCCTTGCTCAGCTTTTTACTGATGTAGATACCAGCATCCAAGAAGTTCTTCTGGTAGTCCTTGAAGTCCCTTCCAAATGACAACTCCCAGTGAGCTATCACTTCCTACCATGATYCTCATATCCACACACCTTTCATGCATCTTTTCATAGAGAGAGAAACAAAGAAAAATAAACAAGGTGGTTGCAAGTGAATCTTTTGCAAAATGGCAAGAAGTCTTGGCCCTGGTATGTTCAGGATTTGCATAAAAGATCTAGAAAATAATCTTGAATTTGCTGAGGACACTGTTATTCAGCTTAGTGAAAACCACAACTGCAGACTGTTGCCAAAGGATTCTACCAAGTCAAATTATTGAGCAGTAAAATGGCAGATATATTTGAGCTTATGAATGTAATTTGGTATGTGTTTGGGAAAAAGACCTAGACATTATATTCACAATGTTGTCTAAAGCTATTGTGACCAATATTCAGTATTGCATATAGTTCTATCTCTTACATCTCAGAAAGCATATAATAGCATTAGAAGGCAGAGAAGAGGAAGAATGATGAGATGACCAGTTTCTGTATGAAAAAAAAAAGACTAAATAGACAAGAAAGTCTTCAGCCTTGAAAAGTGTTGACTGATGTACATATATGATGAGCATGCTGATAACATGAATGGGATAAGAAGGCAGATGATAGAAAATTATTTTTCACTCTCATAGTACAAGAACTAGAGGACATCAAAAGCCATTGCAAGATGACTCAGACACAAAAAGAGGAGGAATTTCAGCATACTATGAATAGTTAAACTGTGCACTTCATTGTCACAAGACTTCTGTGTAATGGATGCCAATTTTTGTGTTTTTAAAAAGCAAACAGACAAACTCATGGAAAAAAAATTGTGGAGTTATTAACACAAGGATACTCAGGACAAACCTAACCTTCCAACAACTGAAAAGACAGAAGACTTAGCCAAGAGAAATAGAATTTGTTCTTCTTCCTCTTCCTCTTCTCCTTCTCCTTCTTCTTCTTCTCCTTCTCCTTCTTCCTGTTATTATTATTATTATTACTATTACTGTTACTATTATTATTAAAACAACCACAGTTGGAAACAGCAAAACAGTCACCCTCTACTGACACTCCTCACCCAATATTATATAGATTATATAGAGGATGTGTGTATGCACACACATCGAGTACAACCACCTATATATTAATATGTAAAGTTCTTATTCAATAGAGTAGGAACAGTGCTCATTTGTTCTGTATTTCCCAGTTGCTCTGATAAAGCACAAAACTAACTTCCACTGATTTTATAAGCTGAAAGAGTCCCTGGGATAAAGAAAGATATGATCTTAATGGCCATTGGCCTGTCCATCTTGAGATCTGTCCAGGAATGTCAAACATGTGGCTGGGGACAAACAGAAATAAAAAATAGAGGAAAATTAGTTTTCAATTGCTCATTTGGAACAGCTAGTTTCAATCAATGACAATTTTAAGGCATTAAACACATTCCAGAGTAACTTATCAAAAAAAAAA
This sequence comes from Eudromia elegans, assembly GCA_003342815.1. Classification (NCBI taxonomy): domain Eukaryota; kingdom Metazoa; phylum Chordata; class Aves; order Tinamiformes; family Tinamidae; genus Eudromia; species Eudromia elegans. The sequence continues at coordinate 3,305,048 of PTEX01000014.1, read as the reverse complement.
AAAAAAAAAAAACCACAAAAAACCCCCTGCAGTTACTGACATTCTCAGAGGTTTTTTTTTCAATAAGATCAGGGTCAGTGATGGGAAATAAGCAGAAAGATGAATAGGATGTCAAAATTAAATTGTGTTCCAGGAGAGTTATCTTAAATTCCCAGAAAAACAGAAGTTCATGAAACTTTGTCTTAAACTAAATGGGAAATGCATGTTTTAGCTTAGAAAAGCACTGGAAAGGCTGATGACTGTCTTTAGAGGTATTAACAAACAATGCTGTTTTTGCAGCTTGAAAAACACCGTCGTCCTTTGAATGTTGGAACAGAGAAGGTTCTACTTATTTTAAATCCTAATGATTTCTGCTGCATCAAGCCGTTTCATTTTTATAGAGGAAACCCAGATTAATTGTTTCAACCATCTGACTATCCATTACAATCAGAGGATGTACTTCTTGTTAAAGTTTCAGAATAGTTGAATAAAATGGCATTTTAACAACCCATATGTCCTTGTTTTTGTTTTGTTAAATGTGGTAGCACTTTGTCTTCTGGAGCATAAATACACTATTGGCCAGGCTGTCATTAATCATCATTGTTGTCAATGAGCAAAAATCCAGTGAGACAAAATAACTGAGTGCCTGGGACTGCAGAACATTTCAGGTTTCTGAATGACCATTCTGATTAATAATGCTATGTTTGTTTGGGGAACTGCCTGTGCACCACTTATGAATTCTGCTCAGGTCTCTATACTTTTGGTATACTATGGTCTCTATACTTTTGAACCATTATTTAAGATACCCACTCTTTATGTTCCTTGGGCTAAGGAGGCAGAATATTTGGTCTGAAGAGGAGAACCATTACAAATTGTTAGCTCTTTTCCAAGAAAAGTCATACAGTGATTATAAGGGAAAAGACATTTTCACCACCTGATAGTGGAAGAATACCTGGATTGTTAAAAGCAAAATTGCTAAAAGCAAAACAAAAAGACCAAAAAAAGTATAAAAGCTAGACTAAGTAAAGAAAAGCTTGGTAAGCAGCCACTCGCAAGCAGATAGAGTTTATTCTGGAGTTACAGACTGCCAGGCTAATAGGACAATTGAAGAAAAGAACATAAACAAAAGACATGATTTCAAGGACTCTCCTTTAGCTGGGATACTGCTATCCAGCAGGAGGGATCTAGAACTCAGAACGTCAGTCCTCTAGGGGAGAGGATAGAGAAATAGATGGTTTGTGTTTTACATGATCTGTACCTCTCTTAGTCTGCATGAAATAAAGAGCACTTCATGAGTTTGACTTTTGCTTCAAATCTTCAGTTTGAAGATTTTAGACTGCCACTGAGAGACTGCTTAAGAATATAGGTCTGAGAAAGGATGTTTCATGATTTTTGTGGTTTATCTTTTTGAATGAGACTGTATCCTATTTACAGGTAAAGTAACAAACGTATAATCTTGTAACTAACAAGAGTCCTGAGTTCTCAAACTCAGAAATGATGGTTGGAGACAGCCCGAGGATAAAGGAGAGCTAAAATGCCCAGGGCCACGCCTTGTAGCCACAGCACAGCAGGTTGGCAGAATCATGTGAATGGCTGGATCAGGGTCATGCATGTTTGAAATAAATAACTTATTAACAAAGTCCACAGTATGGCTTTTATGTGTCTTTTGMCATATTCCAACTAGTAGCTTAACTGCACTGTTGCTCTAATACCTAAAAGAATGATTTTATAATGATATCTTTCTGTATCAAATTAGCGTTGCTTTCTCCCGTAGAAGTTGGGGTTTTGTTTTAGCTCCTGCTCTTAGCTGAACACCAGCATTTTATGTCCCTTTAATCTGCGATAGAGTCTCTTAACTAAATGTCATTTCACACCTTCTTGCTTCTCCAATAAGGTGTTCTCTCCTTACTACTCTCTAAAAAGCACTGTTGTAGGGACTTAGAGCATCATTAGTTTCTAATGCTTAAACATGGAAAATGATATATAAGAACTAAGCTTTATTATTCTTTATGTTTTCATATGCTTACAGGGAACTAAAAGTCCACAGGGGACAGACATAAAAGTGGAAATACAGTAACATTTTACTAATATAAGAGTGGCTGCGAGATGAGGGCTGTAATGCCTCTGAGGACACTCGGGGAATGCTCATGCAGGCAGAGACTGATTCACCTGAAATCAGAAACCTTGGAGCATCTGAATGAGCTTGTTGGACATCTGATGAAATGCTGGACTTTCTCGTCATGCATTCTTGTACCTCTTAACTTAAATCCCAAGGACATGGGACTGCCTGTCAGAGAAGGCAAAAGATGAAATCAGACTTATCAGGCCCTATGATGGGTTGTGTGTGTGTGCGCAAGCTCATGTAATGGYTCAGGGTCCTGAACCATTGCCACATGATGAGGGATCAGTTACATGGTAGGATTGTTAGGGAGACTCACAGAACTGGTAGGGCRCCCTTGAACGTGAAACCTTGTCAGGTAGCTCACATTTGACATCCGTTGCTTCCTTGTTTGCTCGTGCTCATACTGGTCCATGGCTTCTGCTCCATTGGCCTGAAGGGCACATCTCCATTCCTCCTTTTTCCCCTGAAATGGGCTGCTAGTCTTCTCCCTCAGACTGAAAGTGATGACATGGTGATATCCTTATGAAAAAAAAATGTGTATATATATACACATGTATATATATATATATATATAATTTCCTGAATTGCAGCCATAGACATCAGACTGCTATACCTAGTATTTACTCTGGGTCTGATGGGCATAAGTATTAAAATTACCGATAAGTTTTCCATATTAACGGGTTTTAAAGAAAAGTCAGATATTCTGGGTGACTGTGCGGGAACTTTATTTACTTCAGTAATTTAAAATCTAATGACTTTCATGGTTAATCCTGTTTCCTTTGCAGCTGCTTTATCTTGTTTGATAATGATGTAAGCTTGAATGTAAGTGTGAAGGGCATAAGTTTATACCTGGAAAATCACTGTGGCCCTCTATTTGATCATGCAGATCTCTGTCTTGCAAAGACCTAAAACCTTGCCAGGGACTATGTACTACATTTATTCCAGTGACAATATCCATTTCTTTCCTGATGCTCTCATTGAAAATGAAAACTGCCTGCTTCCTCATCTTAGAAATACATAATTTCCTGTATATTTCTACCTCCTACTTATTTCAATCCCTTCTTCTAATCTCGCTCAGAATTATATGTATCAGCACAGGTGGGTGACAATTCAAGGAAGTGAATTTAGAATGGTTTGCTTTACTGAAGGCCTCACTCTGCTGCTGTTGACATCAAGGGCAAAATCCTGACTGATTTCGTTACTATATAGAATCTGCTATAAATAACTGAGAATTCAGGGAGTGGGAATGGCCAAACTTGCTAACGTGTCAGTCTGTCAGTCAGAGGAAATGCTCCAAAATGTCTGTACAAAAATTTGAAAGTCCCACGAGGAGTAAAAAAGCTTGGAGAAAACTGAAGTCCTTGAACTCTATGTATAGTCTGGTTTCACAAAGTGTTTCCAGTGAAACCTTGGTGAATAAAGGGTTTCTCTGTATTTCTGTATTCTCTTCAGCTCATGAATGTCAAGGGCAGTTTGCGTTTCTTTCTGAGAATGAGATGTCCTCAGAAGTAGCTGAGCCATATGACACAACCATGACTCACTTCTTGACTCAACAGAGTCCAGAAAAAAATAATGGGGATGAATAGATAAAGCTAGGGCACAAAATAGATCATCATTTCAGTCAGTTTGTTTGCTCTCTAAAGGAAGTGGGCAAAATTCTGAATCTCAGAAAAAACATAGATTACACTAACAGCTTGCATAAACACTGACAAGTCAAAATTTCTGGGTAAAACTGTAAATTAAAGGAAAAAAAGAATCATTTTTCATCCACTTAATAACCTGCATGTGAATTAATAGAATTCAATTTCTTGAATTGTATTGCTTCTCTATTGAATTAAGTCTTTGTCCCATTTAAAAGCCCCATCTTATTCTGCCAATCTGTGAAGCAGCTATTCAGGAGCCAACCAACACAACAGAATTTCACTACCCTGAATATTCTTTYTCATTTCTGCATTGTATCGTAGTCTCTTCTTATAATGGTGCTGCTAGCAGAACTATAGACAAGCTTATGTCAATATTTCTATGCCAAACCTGTTTTATTAGAAGATGTTTGTTACAGGACCATTCTAATTTTATAATCAAGATGAAGTTAAATACAATTATTCTCCATCCTCACACTATTTTCCTCTGGAAATGCGCTTTCTTTTATCAATGGTTTTCAAAAGATGGACACTCAGAAGCTAATAAAATATGCTGAGGGTGCAAAACTACATGTGGCTTGCTATTCCTCCTCACGTAGGAGGAGGAAAGAAAGAGCATATGATACCACACAGATATTTAACACTGGAGGCCAAGCAATTCCTTGCCGTGCATATAGGAAATTTTTGACCTTGTTGTACACAGTAAGAGACTGTCTGTAGCTGGAGAAGCATTTTATCTTTCATTTCAATCAGTTTGTATGTCATTTGTTTTTTATGTAAGAGGCCATTTTGTTTTGTTTTTCTTTTTTTTTTTTCCCCCCCTCTCTCTAAAGTATAGAGAAAATAAATGACGGTGTTGTCTACGACATGTCTATTTTCAGGCAAAGTGCTTGCTATTGACCAAGACTATGAGTGTGAAGAGAAAAGATAAGCTTGTAGAAAATACGGTCTCATTTACATAGTATTTTTAGTAAAGACCAATTCTTTCATGTTTATAATGACTTCGCTTCTTGCACAAGGTGAACTAAAAATATAATTTGTTTCTCCCTTGATAGTTTATGGCAATGAACTGTACTGCAGCTGTTCAGCTTTCAGGTCTGCCGAATACCGAAGCCCAGAACTCATGACCTTTGCAGATCTTACATGGTAAATGTCCCTTTTAAAATAACACCAAAAGTTCAACCRATAGCCAAAGGATTGTTTTTAACTCCCCCTAATATTGTGGTATATTTTGACAGGACAAGATTCTTCTTTCTCTGCTGAAATTAATAGTCTAAGGTTCRACAACCCATGGTCAGGCAATAATGCAGTTTTACAGTTACACTGATGCCTGCGGACATAACTGCAACAGCCTGGTTCTACAGAAGGGCTCTTCTTAAATTTCCTCTTCCCTCTTCTGTTCCCACCAGTGTTGTCCTGCCTTCTTCCTTGCACTACTTTAGATGGCTTTGGCCCTTCCTATGAATGGATTCTTCCCTGAACTAAACAGAGAGCTGTCCACATTTTTGCTGACTTAGCTCACAGTCTCGCAAGAAAAYTAAGTCAGCTTAGATGAGCTGTAAAGGTAAAATGTGGGGAAATATAACTAGGGTAGGGAGAGAGAAGATGATGTGTCTGTGTGTGTATGTGTGTATACCTAGCGAGAAGATGCATCTCYCCTTTTTGGTGGGAATGGGCTGTGAGGCCATCTCACCCTATTCCAGCGAGATGCATGCTGTGCAGGTTACAAAGCAGCAGAAATGCAATTACTGCCAATTCTCCTAAATGCYAGGCCAGAATTTGGGTTCAATGATCTTTAAGTAACAAGTACTTGAAATATTTGCTTGAACAACACTATTGTTCAGGCTGCCACCCTGCTGACCAAAGTGATTTGCTGGARCTGCCTCTCCAGGAGACCGCAGGAGCAACGGGATGACCACTGCATGACCACTGCATAGTGCAGCCTGGCTGGTACCGCTGGTATTGCTCCTGGACAGTGGTGCTGTTTAGTAACACATGCTGTGATCCTTTATAGGTAGCTTGCTATAAAAAACTGAAATAGCTGTTCAAATCCATGAGTGGGATGAGCACATTAGACCTGCCAGACTAAAGTTTCACATCTTTTTTTCAGTGGGCAGAAGAGGAGGGGGCTTATGCATGAAATTTCACCCCTGGATAAATGCACACCAAGTGAAATTTGCATTTATTCATATTTTTTATCTGAATTTTGCACTAAAAATCCCCAAATGAATATGAATATCGGCCTCTGTTCACAGCCTTGCTCTTTATGCTTTCCCAAGGTAGTAAATTTGACTCCTACTAACGGCAGGTGAAACTGCTCTTCATGGAATAAAAGAAACTGCTTAAAATCTTTAACTCTTTTCTTGATGGATTGGTGCAGTCACCTGTGAATGCATAYGCTGAAAGTTTCATTTACATTTTTAATTAATTACTCCAAGTTATTKTTCAGTATATGCTGCTGCTTTACAACAAGCAAATAAATAAAGCCCTCACTCTGGTAGGTTAACTGGGATGCGTTCTCCTAGTCTCACCCCGTTCCCCTGCCAATGCCAGCCACCCTCCTCTGCACCTGTTGTTATATGACTTCATCTTCTTGGCCATGGAAGTCCAGCATGGGACTCAGATGACACTCTCCCAGAATTACGTGAATAAAACTTGCACAATGAACAGAAAAATAGCAATATATGAAACAAGACTGCAAAGCCTTGAAGGTTTTCTCTTTCTGGATATTTTTCTGGATATGGCATAGAACCATATTCTTAGGTGTTAATTTTAAAGTACATATCAGCATTAACTCAGAAGGGCATATATTCAGCACACTGAAGTATCTACTTCTTCCCTTTTCTGTCCGTCCCATCTCCGAGGGACAACTCAGAGTTTGTGCCTGAGATGATGCAGTAGAACCTTKCTCTATCCTTGTTTGTGATTGCAGGTGGTTTATTCTACCCATGACCACCATTCTGGCTCTGCATTCATATTTTCCAGTATGAGTGTCATGCTCTGTCCCTTCCTAAGAAGAGTGATGGAAAGTGCTGAGTGAAGTACCCTCAGTGTGGCTAAGGTTCCTTACTGTGCTCAACAGTACAAAACACTACCAAAACACCAAATAAAAGCATTTTTAATGCCCTACTTTTTACACTGAAGTGTTTGTTTATTTTTACATTTATCACTATTTCTRGTTATGTCACACAATCTTTTTATGCTTAATGTCTCAGTAAATACGTTTTTCTTTAAAGGAGTTATGTTCCTCTGTTTTAAGTTAACATTCAGAGCTATATTGCATTAAATGTTCATTGCTGCTTGGCAATTCCAATCAATCAAGTACTGACTCTGTGTTCTGCTGTTGTACTTTCTACCAGTGGAAAAGTTTAAGTACTAGCTATYTGGGGTTGGAAAACTGAGAATATAAACTCTGCAAACACAGCTAATTGATTGACATGGTGGCTTGCTCCGTAATCTAGGAGACTTTGCCACAGGGAAAACGAAAAAAGAAAGGAATTGTAAAACCACAAAATATATACATTAAAAAAGATTTAAAAAAGGACAGAAGTTAATTATGCAATTAGAGTAATGGAAAGAAAAAACTTAATCAAACCCGGAGAGCTAGTATAACCATTAACCAAGCTAGGTTAAACCATTACTTAACTCTTACTTAAGAGCTCCATCATGGGATTCATGGCAGCCAGTTAACTAATGCTTGAACAATTCCACAGTAATTTGAAGCTCTGGTGAATGGCATCAGTCAGTCAGTCTTGGTCTCTACAGTTATTTTTATCCGGTATGAAGTTATGCTAACTGTCCCCTCCCTTTCCCCACCTAAACTGCAAATGCTAACAAGTCTTCACTAGCTGTGTGGCACAGTATAAAATGATTACTGAAGCCCAGGCAGGTGATATTCATTGTATTTTGTTTGCAGAGAAAGAAAAGGATCTCTAATTAAGAGTACTATTAAATTAGATCGGCACATTCTGCCTTGGCTGAAGCCTTACTGCACTTAATCTCATTTATATTTATTTTCTATAGATATTTTTCACTTTAAAAGCAGTTCAAAAGGCATATTATTAAGAACAATATACCAGCTGGTAGCTGTCCAACTCATTTTTCATGCATTCTCACTGACTAGAAGCCAGTCGAACTACGGAAGGTAGGTGGGTTGCATAAGGAGGTTAAAGGGTTGCCTAAGTGGACATGACCCTGGTGAGTGTTAAAGAGGGAAGTGATAGACAGGAAGGCTACTGGTGAAAAAAGTCCTATATTTATTTGGTATATTTCCTTCTAACTTGAAGATCAAAAGTGGGAGGGAACTGATAAATTATGCTAGTGACACAAAGCTGGGTGGCATTGCCATTGCAGAGGAGGATCAAAATATCATGAGGAACAGCTGGATTACTGAAGATAGAAGTAAAAAGAACAGAATGAAACTTAATAGTACAGAGTTCAAGGTCATGCAGTTAGAGGCCAGCAAGTGTTTCTGCCAAGAACTGGCAGCCTGTATTTTGGTAACAACTGAAAAGAAGGAAAAGGTTTAAGACTATGGCCTGATCATAGGTGAGTACAAAAATGAAATTCCTTCTGCTTGCTTGGCAGTAGAGCCAGTTTCTGTGCTTGTCTTCCCACTGCTCACAGAGCGCTCATTCCTGTCCCAGTGCCACAGATTGCTGCCTCCTCAACAGTGCCAGAGCAAAGGCATCATTCWRAAAAWWAMAWGATGGGAARAAAAARAAAAAAAAAAAAAAAAAAAAAGAAGAGGTTATAAGCTGTTTCAGGTGATGTAATTCTGGGAGACATAGTGCAGTGCTAGTGCATATTATGGAGGGGCACATCATGGACACGCGGCATGCAACCCTGGGACGCGCTCAGGAAAGATTAATGCAAACTGGAACAGGTGCAGAGGAGGGCAACGAGGCAGATTTGGGGCACACAGAGCCTATCTGCCCAGAGGCCATGGAAAGATCTTGGCTAGTTTTGCTCAGCAAAACAGTCTCACAGAGGACATGATTGCTATAAATGCAACGGGTCAGGGGACAGAGGATAGGTATAAAGGAAGGGGGAAAAAAAACATATAAACTGGAAAATGTTATTGTGACAGCAAATAGATCCAAAGTGGAATTTATTTAATTCAGGTATATTTTACCCTGTAAATCAGAATCAGGTTTCTAATCACCAACTCAATAAACTGGAGCTCTGTTCCAGAATCATCTGCCTGGTGGAACAAAAATCTATTATTGTCAGAGTAGAGATTGATTTGTTATGAAAACTTATTTGATATGGAGCCTGTGATAGCAGGGGCATGAACTCAGTATCTCAGGAGGCCCCCAGCCCCATCTTCCCRGGCAGTAGAAAGTGTCTGATGCAGGCAACGTGGAGAGACCTTGATCTGTAGAGAGTCCCCAATACGACCCTTAGTGTTTTAAAATTTATAGTTCATAGCTGGTTCTTACTTTCAGTCATATATTTCTAAGGCTGTAAGGTTTCTGCTAGAACAAGGTGAAGCTTTAAGTATAAGCCTGGTTATCATGACATCATTAATAACTGCACAATGATTCCCTTTGCTCTATGAAATCCTTTTGTTTTTTCCTAAAACAATGCATGTGTAGAAAATCTGGAGAAACGGGAAGTTTAACAAGCTTTCTTTTACAGCTGGCAAGGCAAGCACGGAGAGACKTGTGTGGAGGAAAGGAGCTGTACTGCATTAGCTGTGGCATTTCCCGTGGACACCTCCGGAGCCTGGCTAGTGACCAGCGTCCACATGAGTAAGGGGGAGATGATGGAGCACTTCTCTTGTAGCTGTTCTCCTCGTAACCTCCCCAGAGCACGTCTCTGAATAAGCAAGGTGTGGGAGAACSAACTCTTCTTATGTAGCAGTCCTGGGGATTGCTTTTCCATGGACATTGGTGCTCCTGCTAATGAGAAGGAAGCTGGTAGTCTCAGTCATATTGTGACGCAAAAAAGGGGCAAGGCTGGAAAGAGGACAGTGTGCTGTTATCCCCAAAGGTATGGCAGTACATTATAATCACCTTGCTACATTTCAAGAATAAAGAGTTTGAAAATTCATTTAAGATAGTTATTGAATAGAAAGGGCTGCGAGGGGAAGAGCATCATTCTTCATTAAACAGGTCTGAGATGAGATCCAAATGAGATCTGCCATGTATATTCTCTCAGCTGCACATGCTTGTAGCCAGAAGAATGACAACTTGATACCTGCCTACATGTCAGTTAGTTCCTTTACCCCAGATAAACTTTCGCTTCTCCGGTATCCTTTGCTTCAAAGCAATGCTGACAAGGATTTATTGAATTAACCTAAATGGCTTTAAGCCCCAATTCATGCTGGTGCAGCATGTCTCTATCAGGGRTTTGCACTGGTATAACTAATTGATTTAGTTACAGATGGGAAAATTTTCTTAACAAGAGCAGGCCTAGACTGCTGGCCAGGCTGCCTTTGTTGTTTGCAAGTAATCTCCCTCCGCCTGTTGTTAGTATAAATCTGTTCTACTTTGGATTCCCATAGAGCTAATTTGCACGGGAGCCACATAATAGCACGGTTTACATTTCTAGCTCCCTTTCAAAGGGGATGGTAGGATTTAGAAAGAAGGACTTTTCACAAGTTGTCTGCATTTCTGTCTGAAAATGTCTTTGCCTCCGTCTCAGTCCTCTTGTATATTGTGGAAAAGCAATTCATCTGAAAAATGAGCTTCTTCTAATTGGGCACACAGGCCGTTCCCTAAGTGGCTCGACTGGACATACACCACCCTTCAAATCCCAGTCCTGATGCAGAGGATCACATTAACAAACCTGGCAGTGGATTCCTTTGSATAGCTGGTGACACCCACTATGGCTTTTCTCTCTCTCACCCCAGTGCTAAGCTTATCTGCTTCTKCTCCATGAGAGCACAGATGAAAACTTGTGCCATATTTGAAACCAACATGATGCAATCTGCCTGAAGGTTCGCAGAAAGTGTGTGTGCACTCACTTGAGTGACATTATAAAACATAAAATTAAACTCTTGTGAGGAGATAGGTATGACATTGAAGGTTAAATAAATCACTTTGGAGGCATGTTATATATGAATCTGGCTCTTAATCCTGTTTATTATTTATCTTAGAACTGAATTTTCACCCTATTTATTTTACAGACTAGCTTGTAATACGATTGTAATTGTAATATTCATTATGATAATGAATAAGTTACTGAAAGCTTTCTAGTTGTTTTTAACAGACACTGTAATTTGGATTCATCTGTGCAGTTCAGTTAGGCACTTTAACACCTAGTGGTCTTTTTGGAAAAACACTGAAATCTGGAGACAATGACACAACTTCCAGCAAATATATTGTAATCATTAGCATTCTTCAAAACTCARTATATTTTAGCAAACTGTTTAGCAACTGTTTGCAAAGGATGGCATGGGACATCATTGTTTTTAAAAGTTCATTTGAATTCAGTTAGCTACCTCYTCCAAAGGGTTTTTTTTTTCTTTTCATTATTAGCTCCATCCTTCTTCAATTCTACTGTTATATTGTTCCAGTAATCATGAAATGAAGGTGGAACAATTGAATGGGCCTAAACTGTTCATATTAATGTAGGGAGTGCATAAGCACTGCACTCTGTGCCATAGTTAGAATTGTATTTTCATGGAGGTCATTCATGCTCTTCATATATTTAAGCAGTATCAATTTTGTGATCTAATCCTGTAAGGAAATGGTGGGAAAGTGGGGCACTGCAGAAGCTGATAAGAGAGATTCTAGGTGAATACGTCCCAGCATATTTTATTTGCCTAAATCTAGACCTACATGTCTAAAATAGTTTTCAAATGTCCACAGAATTGAGAAACATTTTCAAAAGAAAATAAACATAAATAAGGGCTTTTTTTGTTATGCTAGGTAATCTCATTACTGTATTTTTTTCTCAACTAATGCAAAGAAAACTGCTTTCATATCAAAAATGAATAATTCTGTTCTCTAAAGTATATTGTTATGGCCACATATTTTTCTTATTTATTCATTGTAAAGAGAGACATGAATCAGCAATGCAATTTTCAAGCAAAAGATCTTGCTGCCGCCCAGAAATGTGAACTTTTTTCATACAATGTTGTGTATGCAAAGCCTTTTGAAAGTTAKCTAAAATAATGCGTGAGAGTCGGAGAAGAAATCAGCATGCATCCCGGGTTATCACCACATTGCGACCGAAAGCCCATGTGTATCTTTTTCAGACATAGATTTCACATTGTTGTTCATTTCGTATACTGCTTTTCCAAAGTAAATGTTAAAAATTTTGCCTAAGTAGACTATGCAACAACTTCAGAATTTATTCGTTTGCCAATTACAATCTTTCTTATATATAGAGCTCAGAATTAAATTTCCTCTGCAAAATCAGTCAAAAAGGGCAGAAACTACTTACTTTGGCCTGAAAACTACCTATATAAATATAGATTTTATTTTTTATAGCTGGAAATGTGCTACCATTTCAAGCTAGGCTGATCATTTTTCAGTGCTTTGTGCCACAAGTTCATCTCGGTATTAGGAGGGTGTCTGGCTACCTTGCAGAGTGCAATGTTCTGTTGTGCAGCAGTCAGAACTTGGGCGCTGGCTGAAGGAACAGGAGAGCTTCGCTCCAGCAATGAGATTTATAGTGGCTATTATGGTGAAGGGGGATGATTTAACCCAGGCAACAGCGTACCTTCTTTATCTATCCATCTGATATGATACCAACCCTTTTGAAGTTCTTCCATGTCAGGTTTTGAATKTTCTCTTCTTTTCTAAATCCTCATTTTCCCTGATTTTCACCCTATTTCTTTTCCCTAATCCCTATTACAGTGTATTCAATCTAGCCTTATGCCGTGAAAAGACTTCATTTCCTAATGTTTTTTATTAAGAGAAATTATGTACAGAGATGCTGTGCTTCCAATTCCCAGCCTCATGCCTGTTGGCTCATTTCTGGTGCCTTTCTTCTTCTGGTCTGTGACTCTTTTTGTCCTTGCTCTTTTATGCTTCTGGCTGGATCTTACTTACCTCTCGCAGTCCTTCTCTAGACACCACACATTATATTACTCAGCAACGAGGTCTTACAGGAGTCAAAACCCAACATACCCATGGACTTCACAAGCAATGAGATTTCTGAATGCTCCCATTTCTCTGTCACTTATTGTGTTTTCTGCTTTTATGCTTGCAGATTTGTTCATCACTGATGTTCAACAAGCATTTTCTCTGAATGATACTTACGATGTATACAGCAGCTTCCATTCAGAGGTACCTTCAGAGCTCCTCCAGGTACCTCCTACTCCCAATGCAAGGGAGAGCTCCTGTTTGTGTTACCTCCAGAACACCATGCTGTGAGCCTGAGACAAGAGAAACAGCTTGACTTTAAMTGTTTCTTTACATTAAGCAGCATCAATTCTGATGCAAACATCAGAAGGCACTTCATGAGTTTGTGTTGGGGATGTTTTCTTCCCCTTAATGGCCTAGAGTCCTTCTGTCTTGGAAACAAATTCTAGCTCTGAAGAAGTGCACAAAGAAGAAAATTGGACTGAATGTGGAGAAGGCTGTTAAAAAGGAAGCAGACACTAGAAAAAATATTTCCTTTTTTCTGGTGGATCCCCGAAGGACAAAAGTTACACTCCCCATGAGCCAAGGAACCAGAGTATCCTCTGATTTGTTTTGGGTCATTGAAGAAATTTGTTCCAGGATTTTAACTCAAGTTTTTGCTATATTAATATATGTTGCATATATCTATATACAGTAAAACTTACACAATAGCATGTTGATGCAAAGTATATTATATATTGTAAATTTTCTATAGCATAACATGACATTCATTTTCAATAAACAGTATAAAAAGTTACTATAAGGAAAATAAAGGAAATGTGTTTGTTCAAACTTTGCATATCTCACTATATTTCTTTGGCGAACCAATAGCTATTATGTTTATATTACATTGTATTTAAAAGGTTAATCCATAAATAAAATTAAAAGAATCCAAATGCACAAAGCATAGATAATAGAAAGTGGGTTTCTAGAGTCTGAACTTACCTCTCCCTCACTTTGATCTCAACTAACACAACTAAATTATGTTTCCGCTTTTTTGACTGTTTTTTCGGTCAATATCTCTGACTGCTGGTAGTGTCTGAGAACACTAGAAATACCTGACCAATATAGAAGCTAAAAGGACCCTTTTGACTCCGCAGGAATGCGTGGTTGGAGAGCACAAGAATTTTTAGAATGATCTAAACAGATGAGCTGGAGAGTCACAGGCCAGCTGAATAGTTGACACAAGAAGAAGCCATCATAAGAGCAAGTACGGGTAGTGGGCATCTGTGGAATGAGATGAGAAAATAATTTTGCTTGTACACACACTGTCATCCTCGTTTATATATTTAATTTCAAATAGAGGAGTAGCCCCACTGTCTTCATTAGGACTACTTGTATGTTTAAAATTAATGACATGCCTATCATATCTTCCTTTGGCACACATAAATTTTCAGGAAAAAACACTGTCAGACCATACTGCACCTTGCATTCGTGCACTGCCTTAGATGTGAAACTCATGGGGTTGCTCAGTGAGTTGCCCCCACGTTGGGCCTGCTCCATGGGAAGCGAGCGAGTGCCTGGGCCAGCCGGCAGCCTTTGGCTGGGATGGAGCAGGACACGCTGGAGTGTTCCACCTAAGTGCTAGGGAGCAGCTGTGTGGGAAGGGAAAAGAGCAGGTGGCTGAAAAAGGAACAAAGCGGGTTGCTCTGAGGAGGCCCTCGGAGACTGAGGAGTTCTGAAGGAGCAGAGAAATGCAGCCAGGCTGAGGTGTGTGTTACCTGCGACCTCGGCCTTTGCAACAGGCAAAAGATAGTGCTGGTTCAATATCGGAGTCATGCTATATTTATACCTTTTGGATCAAAATATCAAACATGCAATGTGCAGTGGCTGTCAAACACACAGCCTTTGCTGCAGAAAAACAGTACTCTGCTGCTTGAACCGAATAAATGTTCTGTTAGTTTATTCTCACTAATACAAATCCTTACGGAGGCTGCATGCCTGATTGCTACGTGCCTGGCTGCTGTGCGGAGCCGAAAGCCCTTCGTTAGGGAGCTGAATTCCTTCTGTGCTCGAGCACGTAGAGCAGGGCCAACTGGTAGGAGATGACAAGTGGCATATGTCTGCTAGTGGCCCCTTTCCTCCTCTGGTACCGAGTGTTTTATTCCTGGCTACAGGCAAGTKCCTTCCTCCGCTCAGAATCATAAACCTCGAAGCCTCTCCTGGCAACAGTCTTTTGTAACTATTTCTTCAAAGAATTGATCCCAGCTCYCTCTTTTCTTTCAAGATGCAGGCAGGGAGAGGTGGTTCCCTCCATTTCTATTAGTGATCAGAGCACTCGCTGAGGCAGTACGACACCCTGGCTCAGYGCTTTCCACGTTCTGAAATGGTTCAAACATGTCTCTCTAATTAGGGGGGAATCTGCAAAGGAGCCTCTTGAAACTCTTTCAGAGCCTCTGTGTTAGGCTGGAAGGGCGGTAGTGCACTTATCAAAGGCGATGCAGATTGGGGTCTCTTCAGGCACCACRGCACAGGAATCCCCCTTCCTGGGTGGATGCTCTAACCAGCAGACTATTTTGCAAAAGAAAAGGACTCGCTGCACAGCAGTGGAAAGTGGCTGGTGCTTTGAATTGCAGCAGAGTGTTAGGTGAGAGGCAAGCATGCATTTCCTCAGGACAGGCACTTAGGAGCTTGTGTGGGAAAGTAAATGCCAAGAGAACATTCAGATGGAGTGGGGATATGCCTGATGAATCTTGGTCCTTCAGTAGCCATTGACGGCTAGCCTAACTTAGGTAAGACATTGTTGGGCTCGATCTTCTCACATGGAAGTGAGTATAAAGCTGGGGTGGTCAGAAAAAGCAATAAAATATATTTAAATGAAAAACTTAAATGAAAATGTTTTTAATTCATTCCCCTGTCTTCTCCTTCTTGCCTTTTTATGTCCTCTTATGAATTTGAACTCTTTCTTAAAATTTCTCTCTGGAGGGCTCCTCTGTCTCGTTCCTTAGGTTCCTCAGATTTAGAGAGAAATATAAAGACTATTTTTACTTCTACATTGGGATTAATAGAACTCTGCCAGGCTAGTTGCAAGGTAAATCAGCACAATTTCCCTCTATGCAGAATGCCAACACTCTGTCAGAAGCATACTTAAGGCCCATCATTAAATGCAGCTTGCAGCACATGCTGGGTACTACTAACAGTTATCTAGGTGAGAATGATGACCAAAAGGCTAAGACCCCATTCCAAGCTTCCTGTGACCATACCCCGAAATGGAGAGCAGATTTGCCTTTGCTGATCATAAATGTTTTGTTATTTGGATGGACTCTTTAAATGTTGCCATTTTKGGAATTTAAAAATAAAAGGATAAACAAAAACACATCTGGTCTGCAAATGTGCCTGCCATGTTTGAGCTTGATGCAATTTCAAATTAGTTGTTAAACATTGAAAATCAGGGTTCATAAGGGAAATGCCTACTCAGCTGAYTGTAGTGCAACTGGTGCAGCTATAATAGACGCCAGACACTCCTGGAATAGCATATAACTGTGTATGGCTACAGAGGCATAGACAAGAAGGAAAAGCCAGATGGTGTACTTAACTGCACTTAAAATCTGATTGTGTGTGTCAATAATGAATGCCCAAATCAGATTCTTCCATAAAAAACAAATATATGTGCACACTAGTAGAACAAATGCAGCCCTATAGAAAAAAAAGTGAGGATTCCATCACTGTAATGGTGGTTATTACCATTATCAGTTAATTTGTATTTGCTATAAGCTTCTAAAGTCTTAAACATTAAATACCTTAAAACACAGAAGCAAAATCAACTAACTCATAGGGGTAATTCTTTCAAATAGGAAACTACTATTTATAGGGAGCTTTCTTAAAAGTTGAAATGGCTGCTGTTGTTCAGTTTATTGGAAAAGGTTGCTTACTGCAGTCTGGAAATATTCACCCTTCCTTGGACATCAGGARGAAATCCTGGAAGGGTCAACTGTGTCCATTGTCATTTCAAGGTAGATTAAGTTGTTTATTATAGGTTAAAGCTAGGCCTTGTTGTAATCGATGGGAGCTTTATTATCAACAACAGCATCATAGGTATAAATAGATGTTTCAAGCAAGATGTGAAAAGTAAAGAATTTGGGGTATGTATGGAAATTAAGGTTCCCATAGTCAGTCCCTAATGAAGAAATTGTGGCCCCCTTACACYGAGAGTATTCCTTGTTAGCAGGCCCACACATTACAGCAGAAAATTTTGCGGAGTAAGGTGCTAAGCGGTTTGAATCAAGTTATCAAAAGCTGGCCAGAAATAAGGGCCAAATCCTGTCAAGCTTAATCATATCAATCAGCTTAACCTCAATAGCTTATCTGTCGTATGTTCAGGTGGCACAAGACAAAGCTCTGTATGATACTAGTCCAGATGCACGGCTCAGGCCAAGGTGTTAAAGCCCTTCCTCTCCTGRTGTTTTCTCTCTGCATGGACGGCCACACAGAGGGATCTTCCTAATGTTCCCTTTCCTGCAACTAGCAGAGTTTCCTCCAGCTGGAGTCATAGGGGCTTAAGTTGCAATGACTTTCCCAGAGTTTAGGGCCTCAAATCTCTAAAGTACTTTTGAAAATTGTATGCAATATTTATTAGCCCTTCAACCTGCAATTCAGTGGAATAGCAGAAGAGAATCAGGCTGTCTTTTATTACAGATTCCTGACCCTTTATCTAGTATAAAATACTATTTTTAAGTGCTGATATTTTTGCCAAATCTTGAGAATTGCCTTGTATAGCCTAAAATGAGTCCCACTGGGTGTGAGCATTATGACATTATATAATTACATTATTGCATTTCAAGTTTGTTCTAAACTATTTATGCTTCAGTCTGTGCACAGGACAGAAGAAATTTAGCTCAAAAGCAAATATTCAATTTCATTTCTCTTCCCATTGCTCAATATGTCCCCCATGCCTTATTTACTGCACAGTATCCAAACCCTGCTATGAAGATAATTACTACATCCCTTCCAGGTTTTTCTACCGTGCTTGTTGCTATAGTACCTGAACATTTTACAAACTTTAATGAATTTATATGCACAATACCCTTCTGATTTGAGCAGTAACATTGTTCCATTTTGCAGATGCTGAAATAAGACATAGCAAGATGAAAGTAAAAAATACCTGCTAATATGTCAGCTTTGAGATGATGAGGTCTGAAATATTAGTGTGCTACTTCGTATATTCAAAAGGCTGATCCCATTGCACAGCACTTGTTGTACACCAGAGCTGTCAAGTTAGCCAACCAGAAAATCAGAAGTGCACAAATAGTGCAAACAAAAGACTCCTTTAAGTCACTTGCCTAATATCTGTGGCAGTGACATAAATCCAGCTTTCCACTATGTCTTTTTCTTCCTGAAATCCTTGCCTAAGCAACCAGATTTTATAACAAATGGGGTCCAGGTCCTATAGGCACCATTCTTCTTCACAATACTCCAAGGTAGGTCAGACTCTTTTTTCTAGCATATCAGAAGGAAATCCTTCCAGAAATCCAGGTCACCTGGTGACAGGGGCACTGAAGGAGAGCTCAGCGAGCGGCGATGGTAAATGAGTTCTTTGCTCTGGTGCTCACGGTAGAAGGACTTGAGGCAGCTCCAAGCCCTTCCTTTGACAGGACTCAGCAAGGGATCATCTAAAACCAAAGAAAATGTGGAAGAAGGTTTAGAATAAAGGGATGTAATAAACACTAGGAAACCATTGAGAGTGTATGGTATTCACCTGAGTCTCAGAGAACTAAAGGATGAAATAGGTGAATTATTAATAGCAGCATATAACCTTTCTCTTAGAATTTCTCTCATTCCTGAAGAAGAGAGAGTGGCAAATGTGACACCAATTTTTAAGGAAAGTCCCTGGGGATCATCTTAGAATCTCYAAGTCTGTGAACCTGGTGTCTGCACCTGTCAAATTAGTGGAAGCCATGACAAAGAATAGAATTAGTGAAAATCTGGATAAATACAACTGTTCTGGAAAATAAGAATAGTTTCTTGAGAGCCTAGCCTGTTGTCTGAGAGGGACAACAGGAGTGTTATTAAAGACAACCCAGTTGATATAATTTGGAAAGTACAACAAACAGCAGGTGACCAATCTGACTAATCTGAGGTAACCAAGCCTTGRGATATCTGAGAAAAATTGCAAAACTGCAACAAACCCAGGAATTTCCTTGAAAATTCTTGGAGAATTGTCAGAGCCAAGAGACTGCTAGAGGAAACACTGGATACTCTTGTCCTGCTCAAACGCCTGCCTGGTCATCTACCTCTGGGCACTGCCGGAGAAAAGATACCAAAGCTGACAGACCAGAGTTTCTCAGGACTTCTACAAWACACACTTGTGAAATGAGTGCCTTGGCATGTTTTAAAAATGAACTGAAACTGAGAAATGAAACCCACATATTTAAATGTTTTGAGAGAAAGTTTTCACTTTTTCTGTTCGAATCAAACAAAAGGAAAGTTGTGGGCCTGTTTGGGAGCTTCAACAGATTTGAGAAATATTCCTGTCCTCACTGCATGTGGGATGTTGCAGGAACAGAGTAATCCAAAGCTGAGGAAGAAAGTAGACATCCATCAGTAGTTTTAAGTAAATTGGATCTGGCACTTTAAGTGCCTTAAATTTTAGAAGTTAAATCTTAAATGGTATCCTGATTCTTAAAGGAAGGCAGTAAATTACTTGTTGAACAAATGGGTGACATAATCAAAATGAGTATCAGTGCTGAATTCTGAACAAACTGCAGARTCTGACTGCAAGAAGCTATAATATGAGGGGGACTGCCATTTTCCAGGTAAACCACACAMAATCTGTGTGGCTTACAAATGGCTGTAAAGAAGAGAATCACTTTTGATAATCTTAATTGTGGATAATATCTAAAATCACAATTCTCAGACAACTCTCCTTATATAAATTTTACTGTTATCACCTGTGTATGTCATGAAAAACATGAACCATCAACTAAATAAAACAAAACAATCCTCACCTCTAAAATTGAGAAGAAATTAGATACTTTTTTCTTTAAAAGAATCTCTCATTATTATCTTCAGAATGTTTTTCTGATAGTGGAATGAGTGATAAGATGGTTCTAGATGAAAAGAAAAGCCTTTTCATTTACTCAGGAAAAACCCCAGAAGGCTGCTGTGTCTGGCATTATTAAAACTTACACTTCTGTAATTGACTTGTGTTTAATCTAACTTATTTTCTGAGCATTAGTGTTGTTCTTGACAGTGAAACAAATTTAGTCACCCCAAGAAATATTAAAGATGTGGGTTTTTTTTTTTTAGAAAATAAAATGGCTGAAAGACCATGTTCCTGCCACTGGCATCAAATAAGAATTTTGCTTATACAAAGCGTAAGCCATTATTGCTATTTTAAGGTCACTTTTGAGATTGCTTCATATCACCCCATGGGAGTCACACTCTCCATTTCTAAGAACTCACTTTATGCTTATTTGCAATATGAAGACCAAATAAGAATTGGTCAAATCATTGCTTCTTCTGGGATTTGTCTCTCCTTCTCGCACTAAAAAAGAGCTGGAAAAGTCAATGATCTGTTKTTGAGAGTAGAGATCTTTGGGATAGATGCTTACAAACATCCTATTCTAAAGATCTATAGACCTGCATACATATGAAATATAGCAGGTCAAAGTGAAGCTGACTGTGCACCTGGACATACAGGGTTAGCCCCTGGCTAGTCACTGGTGACTGAAACAAAATTATGACTTTTAAGACCAAGAGTCGCTAYACACAATCTACCTATGTCTTGTAGCTGTTAGCAGAGTGGGTAGAAAATGAAGGTCTTTATGCTGCAAATATCATGCCTCATCATGTTGCATAAAGGCAACCCCAAGACATCACTGCGTTTGATTTGACCAGCTGTGCAGTTTCCAAGCTTGTCTGCAGCACGTTCCACCCCAGAGCAGCAGAAAGCAGCGTGCCCAGAGATGCCCACTGTCCTGCAACCAGCACAGAGAGCGTGCAGGCTTCCTGCAGACAGCTGCGTGCACATGAACGAGGCAGGGGATGGAAGAACACTGGGCRGAATGGGGCCTGTACCAGCACAACCAAGGCAGCATCGGAGCAAATGATGGAATAAGATGATGATCCATCAGATGAAAGTTCTCCAAGCACTTCTGATCTTCTTATCTGTGTCATTTTGAAATGAATATGCATTTGCAGCAGTTTTTAGACAGTTTTGGTTAGTACTATTTGCCACTGATGTTACACCTCAAGCTTACTGATAAATAAACCCTCTGCTTAATGCTGAAAAATAGGTATAAATCTTATTTCATTCTACACTTAGGTAGAATCATAACAAATTGAGTTTAACACACTGCAAACTATGACTCTCAAAACTATTTTTATKTTTGTGGCTCATTTATCTGTTTTATGAAAAAAAGTTAAAGAATCAGTTTATATAAGTTCTACGTCTCTTTAGTACAGTCTAATTTTATCTATTTTCTTATTTGATAGGATCAAAATACTGATGACCTAAAATAACATATCTCTAAGATCAAAAGTTCTTATATATTAATGAGGATTAGGCTGTTTCAGAGCTTTCATKGAAACCTTCAAATACCATTAAGGTGTTGCAGGAAGAACGTGGCTTTTATTTAATCAATGAGTGGTTCTGATTCATCTTCTACACMATGCTTTTGTAAGATTAATATTCTCATAAAGGACAGACCTTAAAAACAAGGTCTTCAATAAACTTCGTCAGAACTCAGAGTTTCCACTGCATGGAAGTGTCAATAATTTAAATGTTATTTTTGTTCTAGTTCAGACTGCAAATTTGTTCTAATACTTCTTCTGATGGAAAGCAGTCTTGACAAAACTTTTCATGCAATTCATCTCTGTCTGGCTAGACTGTCTTGTAATTTTACRTTCTTCCTCACTTTCTATATGTAGCTGTTTGTAGCTTTTTATACTACTGAATTGTAATTACATTTTAATTCACCTGCCGTGTGTTTGTGGAGACAAAGAAAGTGAGAAAAGTATAGGACTGACTTTTCACAGTGGAGGCAGAACTTTGAAATTGTTGCTCAGCGTTGGAAGAGGAATTAGACATGTGGTTCCAGGAGAGGGTCTGGTTCTGTGACCTGGAAGCAGAGACATTCACTTCCCAATGACACAGAATTAGGCACCTAAGGATTTGTGCTGCTGAACCTATTGTTTTTTTTTTCTCTCTCTCTCTCTTTGATATAAAATATGGCCAAAAYTGCATGGAGATGCTCGAAGCTCTAGTATTTTCATTTATTCCTTTAGATTTTACAGGGAACCAGAGATCACAGCTGAAAAATAAACATCCTTTGTGGATAAGGCCATAGAGAATTTGGGAGCTAGTTACAATACTTGGGCAGGCCAGAGTCAGATCTTAAAAGGCATTCAAATGTTGAATGTAGTGGGGATCTCTGTTACTCAGACATTTTGAAAACTCTTCTGAGTACCCCTCTGTATCTTTAGCGGCTGAAATAGCTTTAAATCTAGCATGAACATTCTTAGACACACTTAGCTCACACAGCAGGTAGGTGGTCTGTGTCCAAGAGCTTAATTCACTTCTAAAAGTGGGCCCAAGGTTATTAATTCACTCACTTTTGATATTAAATACTTTTTRTGTTTTCCTCCTACTGTTCCTTGTACTTGTGCTCTATGTATAAACTTAAAAATGAAAGAATTTATAGCAGAGCCTATAGAACAAGCTCAGCTTGCTTGATTTCTAGCTTAAAAGTAAAATCTGAGTAACATTTCTATCATTTAGTGGTTGGGATATGGGGATCACATTTTATTTATCTACCTGTCCTTTTTGAAGACCAGCTATTTCATTTTATTGAAATACATAATCTTAGTATGCCAGACATCAGTACTATGAAATGTCATCTGTGCCTGTTTCTTTGTATTATAAATCCTTGCACATTGCAAAAGCACTTAGATTAAAGAGTAGTAGCAGTTAAAAGACAATGATGAAATTRTAAATTATATCTGCTTATACCGACAGAAAAATGGGGCCCTCAAATAGGTGCARGTATATTTTGCATAAGACTCTACTTCTTTTCAAACTTGTATTAGCTTGGCTCCATACTGACTATCAGACATAGGAACATAGTCTTTAGGATGTTTATACCAGTGTAATTACCTATGGCAATGTAACAATTAGTCRTTTATTCAAATATGACATCAATTTAGAACTGCAGAACCCCGATAAAATATATTTAAAGGGATCTGATACTTATTTATATCTATATGCTTTGTAGTTTAGAAAGAACTTGTGTTGTTCTGAGATATCTGGAAGCAATGTGAACTGATTTGTGCAATACAAAGAATCAGTCTCCCACCTGTGGTCAGAAGCAGGTTTTATAAAACTTAGGCCTGATTTCCTAGCTATGTTCAATAGCTTCTAGGCAGATCAGATCACAGGCAGAAACCACTCTCATTTACTGGCAAAATACCACGTGCACACGCTAGGAGTAAATAAAAGTCAGGCCTTATCTACACAGAAGATATTCTATTAGTTTGTTATAGGTCTGATTCTCTTTGCTTTTTCGCTTTGATATGAATCACTGAGGTTAATTGCATTACACTGATACAAGATTGGTGAGAATGGATAATCAGGCCCTACATGTTCAAAGTAGCATACTTAGTTAACTCATTTGTAATTTGGACACAAACCAAATACTATTTTAGTTGGAAAAGGAGGAATTGTTTTTATTATAGCTTCATCTGACCCTGTACCTCTTAACTGTGAGGCTCCTATAAGCTCTTTTAAGGCATATTCTTCTCATATTGACATCTTCCCTTTCCATATGTTTTTAGACACTACAATATGAATTATGCTTATTATGGAAATGACAGCCAAATCTATTTTGCTTTTACAAGTGATGTGCCAAGGCAGCTTCTGTTCTGTCAACAATCATTGCCAAGGAACAAATGTATATGGCAGTGAACCTTTTTTTAAGTTAAAACAGAAATGCTGAAAACTGACTTTGTTAATTTATCAAAATTGTTTCTCAGCACTCTTAGGATATCTTCTGGCAGCTACGGGACATCCTTTTCCAAAGCACCTAGAAACTTTTGGAGCTAAGTCAGTATTTCCATTCACAATTCATGTTAATATTGGATCCCACACTACAAGGTGCTGAATCTCTAGCAAGCAGAACTTTGTAACAAAGAAATTGTGGTCCTACTCTAATGGTTTGCTATCATGGTCCTCCATTTGGTGGAACTGCTAACTGTGCAGTATTGTCTTGAAGTACTACTAATTCTGAATAWTGGCATTTTATGTTCATTCTTCCCTCTTTACATATAAATGCATATAATTGAGGGCAAGACCAAGAAAAATAAGTCTCTCTTATACTCATTTTCCTCCTCCATAATTTAGCACTTTTGGTCTGGATATGCTGAGAGCACAGTCTGCCTCCCCATCCTTCCTGCAGAAGTTCAGACACTTGAGAGTCCTCAGGGATTTTCCATAGGCCTGATGCATGGCTTACCACAGAGGGGAGTCGCTTTGCTCCTTTTTGCTTCACATTCACATCTATTCCCATTTTATCTCTGAGAACTGGAGGAGGGCCTAGGGTCTTTGTCCTCTAATTGACAAAAAATACTACTCAGAAGTTCAATGTTTTATGATGCTGAGYTGGAAAGAGAGCTGCATGCTCTACATCTTCAGGAATTGTTTACTGTGTCRTTTTTTTAACTGGATTCTCTGATAAAGCTCTTCAGTGCCTTGAGACATTTATGAATGTTATTGTCATGTTTCTTACCTTCACAAGCTCTGCTCAGTATACAAAGGACCCCTTTTTATAATCATTTTATTGGCTTCTTGTGTATAGCAAATCAATTAGTCAAACATGCTTTCACTTTGTGTAGTGTAAGCATCCTGCTGGGTAATGACTGTTTTTGAAGGTGAGTGGATCCCACATTTCTTCAGCAGAGTACCAGTGACACCTCTGATAGAAGGTGACACTGTGATCTTGTGCAAGGAGGATTGTAATGGAGATTTCAGTTATGTTCTYTCTGTTCTTAAGTTTCTTGGGCTGGAATGGAAAAGCCAATTTTGTCACTCAAAATATTAAATCTTTGTGTGGCATTTTCCAGATGAATGCCTTTTAGGTACTATTGATCATAACCCAAAGCCTTAGATGGTATAAATCAGTATAGGCCTTACATCTGTAAAGAGGATGCTGATTTATACTAGTTAAGAGTACAGGCAGAGCCTCTAAGGCATGACCAGTAGGAAAGAGCAAATTGTCATGAGTTTTATTCATCTAGGTCATGATCCTGCAGCCTTTTATTTTAGAAATATCTTTCTGAGATCTACATACTAGAAGAATTTTTCATTCTGGATCCCTACATAAGCATTCCTTGAGGAAGTGGCCAATCCTACCTATTTTTCATCTTCTTAGAAATTTAAGAAAGATTCCTAATTACTTGAAGAGAGTTGTGTGTAGTTGTGTGACTTCAACTGTATAAGGTAATGGATCTGGTGAGAATAGAACATCTTCTGTTGCTTCTAACAAAATCCAAATTTGTTGATTTTTTTCCTAATATATAAAGCTTCCCCTTTGAAATCAGTCTCAAAATTCTCCCTGGCATCAAACACGAGACAGCTGACAGCACTGTTCTGAGCTGCTCCTTCAGGAATGTGAAGGATGAGCAGACACAGAGCAGTGTCACTAGATTAGAGAGTCCCTAAATTGGATAGGTCTGCCCCTGCGTCTGGCCATCACTTGGCAGACATAGCAGTGCTAAGTTTAGCTTTGTATTGATTGTAATTTGCTGTGGGATGCTGTGCAGGGAGGAAGATCTAGAAATGGAAGATTATAATGTATTATTGCATTTACTGTATTGATATTATTGCAAATCGTTTCCTAATTTCTACAGGAATATTTTGGGCACAGCCACAGGAAAATACTAAAAATAACAGCCTGATTCCATCATTTGAAAAGCTAGAAAAGTTAATAGGTTTAGTACTATGCAATAGAGTTAATTCCTTTCATAAATTTGGATTGTTTAAAATCTTTCTGAACTGAACTTTTTTTCTAACAGGATTTTAGGTTAACTAAAGTCTGCAAWTTTGTAATAATAAATTTTGGAAGTGACTGCTGGTAAGAGATACAAAGTTGAAGTGCCCACTTGTAGCAAAATCTGGAAATGTCTCAGTTCTTAAGTTTTACTGAATAAAGACAAAGTTTCTAAAAAGTAGTAGAATTCAGAACAACCATGTAAGTGTTTCCTAAAGATTTTCCAGTAACTCTACAACTGTGTTTCTACAGAGAATTTTTAATCACAACACTCATAACTGGGAAAGAATGAAGAACTAGAGATACTTACTAGATGATATGAACCAGATGATATCACCCAGATACCTGAGATGACTTTGATTCTTCTAGTTCTGAACACAAAGCAGTATGACCACATCCGCACCACACTGCAGCCAGTGCACTGCATGCTCCTGCTGAGGATGGTCTGGCATGACTTACCTTTGGCAAATCCATGCTCCATGTTACCAAATTACCTTCTTTTCCTTCATGTGCTTGGACATGTGCCAGGACATTTTTCTCCATAATCTTCTTGGCAACTGGGATTAGGATGACCAGTCTGTTGTTCCTCCAATCCTTCCCCAAGCCCTTGGGGAATGCTTGTGATGTTTGCTTGGGGATGCTTGTGATGTTTGCTTTATTCCAAACATCAGGAATCACTGGACGCCACAAGCTTTTGAAGATGTTAGAGAGTGTCCCTGCAACATTGGTCAGCTCCCACAGCACTATTGGATGTAACCCATACTATAAACGCTTCATCTGATTAAGCAGTTCCTGAGTTTGTGTTACTCCAAGTAATATATCACTCTCCCAGCCTCTGTCACTAGGCTCAGAAATTCAGGGGACATATCTGCAGACTTATATGCCATATATACCTCATCATTTTCCATATCCTTTTTCACCTCTTATCAGTGTGCTCATATTTGCCTCTGTTTTACTTTTGCTGATGATGCACTTCTAGAAGCCTTTCTTACAGTATTTCATGTCAGTCACTAATCTCAGCTTCAGATGAGCTTKGACCTCCCCAGATCCACCCTTGCATGCTCTAGCAATGTCTTGATATTCCACCTGGGTTGTTCATTCCTGCTTCCATGTGGCATAGCTCCTAGGATTTGTATAGTTAATAAAATCTGTTGCTGTGCACTGCTGAAGTGTTGCTTTGGCTCCTAGTACCATTGAGTAGGATTAAGCATGATCATCAGTTGCTGTCCTCTAAATCAGCTTATTTGCTGCTGTTCTGCGATCACTGGCACCTTGTCACCAACCTCCAGGGTATCCCAAATTTTAACCTCTAATTATAGTCTGAAAACCAGGAGGTGGAGCCAAATTGTTGTTTTCCTTGTGGAAAACAACATGACTAATCAGAAAATAACTGATTGCTAGGAGAATTGTACTGAATAAATAATATTTTTTTTCAACACGAGCAAATTTTTACACAAGCAATTCTTTGCTTGGATCAAATGATGCAAAATTCTTCAGTTGTAGTTTGCAGGTTTGCCCTCCCAAAAGAGAGAGTACAAATGTGTAAACATGCAGAATGTTTACAGCTCAAATGATATAGAATGAGACTGGCAGGACACAGAGCCTTCACCCTCCAGATGTTAATCATAGTAATGCATGGTGCTTCCTTTCCTCATAATGTTGTTCAAGAATAAAGAAAGAGTCTTGCCTGCTTACATGCTTCCCTAATGGAAGACCACAGTGCTATTTTGGAAGGGATAAATGGACCAGAAAATATCAGAGATATAAATGAACTGAATGCTGTGAAATATGCTTTGAAATGAAACATTTCCACCCTCCCCCATCTTCTTGTAAGTTTTTTTCCACTCAGATAATGTAGATGCTTAAGGTACAATTATAACATCTTTAGAAGATTGTTAGATTATATGAAAGAGGAAATAGTAATATACATACAGAGAGATACTGAGAAAGAGGGTATGTGATTTGAGTCAGAAATCCTCTGATCTCAAAAGAAGCAGATGATGCAGATAAAACACAGGCTTCACTGGCACAGCTAGCAGGGAACTTTTATGTGTACATAAAGCAATTATAAAAGGTGTTTGATTTTGCATTAAAGCAGCCAATTAGTTCCTTTTTTGGCTAAAATATATATTTCTAATTTTTATATGTTCAGCAGACAACAAACCCAAGTGAAGCTCAGTAAAATACACTGACTAGAAATAGCTGCTCATGTATTCTAATGCAGAAATGCTGATGGGAAAAGGCCCCACCACAGCAAGATCCTTTCCTTGCATCTGTATCTACATGTGGTAGCTTTGCAACAGAGCTAACAAAGATGATGGCTTCAGGAGGAGGCTTTTGGTTCTGGGATAAAGTTGAACATTGATACACAGAGTGGAGGCAGTTTGCAAGGCAGCACACACGAGTGACATGGGTTGCAGCTGTGCTGTATCCTTGCTTTGGGGTTATTCCAGATAGGGTTGTTTGTTGGTTTTGTAAACATATATCTCTTAAAAACAGGAAGAGATCAAGAAATTCCAGCAACAAGTGACTGGCCATGACACCGAGAGCAGAGAGCACTGGGTCTGCAACACACGCGAGAGCGCTGGAGTCTCTATTTGTTTTGTGCTGTTGTAATTGCGCTCTTGTATTACACAACACATTTAGCTTTTGCTGTCATGTGGGAGCAGCTTTCAGGCAGGTTTCTACAACATAATAGCTTCCCAAGAGGAACAATTTCAAAGGGCAACTCCAAGATATAGATGTAAGAGAGCTACTGATTTTAGCATGCTTCCATAGCAATTGCTTCTGAAAAGGCATGGTTTAGAGTACTAACATTCATTTATTAAAGAATGCTTATTTGTAGATAAATACTGCAGTCTACATAATATTCTTTCATTTCTTGTAACTTCTCAGAGACCATTATCATTACTTCCAAACAGCATTAACATATTTTACAGTAAGAAGCCAATACTATACTATTGGTCAGATACAATGATTGAGCCAAGGTTAAAGAAGTGACTCATGGAGAATGAAGTGGGATGTGGAGAACTTGCTTATAGTCCTGGAAGATGCTTTATGGGATCTGAGAGTTGAAGTTGTCATCTTGGCACAGAATGAAAGTAATATGCCCTATCACACATATGTTTGGCAAGGTTTTCAGGATTGGGTGTGCTTCATTCATACTCACATGAATACTGAAATAGGAAAATCAACATAATATGTCATGGAATACACCAATAACACTGATTTTTGGGCCTCTTATACACAGACATTGTGAATCCATTCATCTGCACTGGGTAGTGATTATGCTCAAAAGCCCAAACCAGTTTCCAGAAACATCTTATGTGCTTTAAGCTTTGGAATGAAGGTGACTAAAACTCAGATTTTAATGCTTATATGAACATCTTCCACTGATTTTGATAGCACTTTCCTGAATCTGTTTTCACACACTTGAAACCATTATTTGTGGTTATTTTCTTCAGCAAGTTCCAGAAATCAAGGGATTATGGAATATGTTCTTCTGACTAAGATTGACTATTACTAGGAAAAAACTAATTTGTTGTGAGTGTACAGCTAGGTACTGCCTTTCTTACACTTTCATGGTGGATTTTTCTGTAGTCATTAGATGGAGGCGGAGGGAAATATAAGCAACATCATGGTTTGTAACTAGACTTTGCTGCTGAAGGCACTGTCCTATGCAAACATAACTTACTAATAAAATAACGCATCTMTTGAATGCACGTTCATCTCCAGTCAAGACTTGTTATATGTGCTGTAAACATGAACAACTTTTTAGCTCATTAATTGGCTGTTTTTAAAATTCTGAGATAGGAGTATTTCTCTCTAACATCGTACGATGGTAAGCTCAGAGGGCCTTCAATGTAGGCCATGATAGGAAAAGATACTTGGAAAAGAACTTTCTCCAAAGAATTCYAAGTAAAATATATCTTTATTTTTGGCAAGCAGCACTGAATTTAGATGCTTCACTTGCATTTGTCGTCTCTCTCTCTGCCTTTCCTCCCTCCTTCCTTAAAACTCCAAGCTTTTTCTT
This sequence comes from Eudromia elegans, assembly GCA_003342815.1. Taxonomy (NCBI): domain Eukaryota; kingdom Metazoa; phylum Chordata; class Aves; order Tinamiformes; family Tinamidae; genus Eudromia; species Eudromia elegans. The sequence continues at coordinate 3,275,217 of PTEX01000014.1, read as the reverse complement.
TTCTTTTTTGCCAAGGCTGATTCTTTAATTCCAAACAAAGAGGAATGCTATCCCTTAGGAACAGAATATATCTATTTCTTTAGATAAACAACACTGCAAAGAAACAATTTCTGGTGAAAAACATACTGAGAAACTGAAGTCTGTRTGTACTGCTCTGAACACATGGACTTTGCTGCCTACTAACAGTGAATAGACGAAAGCCACATTAGGGCCAGTGCAGATCTCAGGAGGTTATCAGGTTGAGTTAACGAGGGTGTTGCTCGTGTAAATCACGTCTCTCCATAATGGATGACACTAAATAAATAACACCATAGCCAGAAGCCTTTTTTACCTCTAGTCTGCCAGTCAAAAGCAAGGGGAGGTTTTTCTGCTGCTACGAATTTTGGTTCCTGCGATTATGGTCTGTGGGAYGCACTGAGTGGGATGTATTTCACAGCACTGATATTAACTCGCTGAAGAGCCTCACGCTGCCGCTAATCACCTGCTTCTGAGGAGAGGGGAGGTGCGGGGAGAGTTTGTTTCCTATAAATTGATCTCTGATMCTTTCATCCCTCAGTACGCTTTACTTGTTTAGTCTGCAGAGGCCTCTTAAGGCTAACACATAATGAGGTACAATCACATAAGGGCGTTCATAGCCACAGCAGTGCTGTTAGCTGTGCTCTTTAATGGATTTGGATAAAACCTCCCTCAGCAAATAGCACACCGAAAACAAATACTCTCCTTGTTGTTTTAGGATACACTGTCCCCATTACTGTACCACATTTGTTTTCAAAACAGATCCACGCACAATGGCATTTTGATCTTTGAACTTTGAGCCGACCAGTTGTCAAATGCTGATGCTTCAGTGAACCTTGGCACAGAAACAGATCGTTTGCTTTGAAATACCAGAAAAAAAATGTGTTGTCCTGCTAGGCAAAGCATGTGGTATTTTCTAATTTATTCATAAATTTAGAAAAATCAGAGATCACATAAAAATGTAAATTAAGTAAATACCCAGYGATCTGTTTGAGCTGCTCCATATTGGGTACCCAACCATGAGAGGGAAAATGCAGGTGGTGAGTTGAAAACTCGGTGGGTGGTTAAATCACCCAGCATGTACTTGGATATTGCATGAAGATGGCAAAAATCATTAAATTCAATCCACTGTTCATCACCGGGCACCACTACAGAAAYGGTGCACCCAGTTGCACACCCACAGACAAACTGAGTTCCCCTTTCTGAYATAGGGCTATAAAAAGGGAAAACTCCCTTTTGATTACACCTCTGAGCACTGAATTTTTAAAACCAAGGACCATAACCAAAAAAGTGACTGATTTCTCACGGAAAAAAATTTGAGATAAAGAACTAAGTATTTCCTTAGCATACATATTGGAGAAAATCAGATCTATTCTGCTTTCCTGTCTAGAAGAAAGGAAAGGGGAAAGGAGAGAGCTTTGATTTTGTCCTGCTGTTCATTGGYTGATGCAATATAGCCAGTTTGGGGGGTTATAAATTACTGCATGTTAAAGCYAGAAATAGGGAGGGGAACTGTGGCTCCTGCTCTAAGTCACTGGGCCTCAGGCTGCTCATGGGGCAGTGYGGCTTAGGTGGTGCCGTCAACAAGGGGCTTTGCTCAAAGTTCTTGTCTCACTCCTGGTGATSTCCTGCAACCTCCTGAGCAGCTGCTCCCACAGCTGGTGGGCAATTTCAGAAACAGGTACCTGGAAGGGGCATTCATAGTATAGGTCTGCTGGTCTTGTGTAAGCTTACAGACAGTAAAGGCACAAAGGTATAAGTAGGAGATTTAATATTGCACCAAAATCTCAAACCTTCAAAGTCCTGCTACAACAAATGAAATGCACATGTGAAAGGATCAAGCTAAAACACTRTAAAACTCTTCTATACCAATGTGATTGTTAGAGTAGTGATTGCTGRTGTAGTCATTCTCTGTAGACATTGTTAGTAATACACGAGCAGGAGTTTTTCACTTCTGTGGTATTTTGCTGACTAAACAGTGTTTTCTCACATTTTAATGTGCTATGTCAGGAGTAAATTATATAATGAATGCATGAGACTTTTTTCTTGTGGACTGATTCTGTAACAAATGTCACCCTTTTTCTCAGAGAAGGTAATTAATGGAGTGTACCATGATTTCCATATAAGATAATCTTCATGGAACTTTTTTGTTGTTGTGTATGTATAACCTTGTGAATTGTTTGTCTTCAAAAGAGACTACACTGTGCAAAGCTTAAGCTTTGGCACTGATGAGACATTTTTCTACAGAGGACCTCTTTTGCTGAATTCAGATTTCTTTTTACTGTGGTAAATAAATAAATAAATAAATAAATAAATAAATAAATATTAGCATTTACCTAGTTCCATAAGGCTGTGTACAGCATTTTGTAGTCAAAGATGATTTAATACTAGTTTCAATGGAGCAGGAACCTCATCCATGTGTAGGAGATGTAGCATCAGATACTCATTAGTTAATACACTTTTAAGTAGTGCATGTTTCAGTTGCATGGTGCAGGTCAGTACAGGTTTCTGTAAACAATAACCTATTTTTTTACAGAGAAGAAAATCTGATGACGTTGGTCTTGACAGGAGGAATTAATTGACTCACGGTAGTCCTGAAGGCTATTGTGCCTTTTTTTTATTATTATTTCTTTAACCTGACATATAACATGGGGAAGAGATGGAAGCAAAAGCAGAACCACACAAACAAAAAAGAAAGGGAGAGTTCTCGTCAGCTTTATTGTCTTTGTTCATCTGCAGTAGTAAAAGTTGCCTAACTGAGTATGTGGTAAAATAATCATTTGTCAAAGGAGTAAACTTACTGTACACCAATGTTCTGCATTTAAAAGATCCCTAGTGTACTATGAAGTATATAGCATTCATAAAAAGTCATACTCAGGAGTCAAATATTCTTTCTTCTTCAATTACTGTAGTTTTCCACTGTCTCTAAGGATGGACTATTAAACATGCAGTGTCAAGGCACACCACACTATACTTTGTGTGATGTATGATATATTCATTAGGCCACATTTCTTTGAATTTCTGATTATATGTATGTGTGGTTATCAAAGACTTCAATAAAAAAAGAAAAAAAAAGAAAGAGTCCCTTAAAAGCCAGACAGTCAGCAGGCAGAGCGATCCTGGGGGTACTGTGCTTCAGTCCATGGAAGCCTGAGGTCATTTTTGCTTGGACATTGTACAAAGTGTGCCTGCCAGATTCAATATATATAATTCAGTGCCAAGTGACCAAAATTAGGATTTTACTATTTGATCTTTCAGGCAAGTAAGCAAATTGTCACTTTCATTTCCCAATAATTGCTGGGATAACTGATCTGGCTATTATTTTTTCACATCTACACCATTAGCCAAGGTGTGGAGGAAGGAGTCTGATCAAGGGAATTAACAAATCTGAACAAGATTTCAATGGGGTATYGGATCACATTTCCTTTACACATGTCAAGGGGAGTGTATCTGAAGAAAGCACAAGGCTAGTTAAATGGAAATGAAGCTTCCAGGGGAAGTTCTGTTCTTTTAGAGGTAATATGCTAAAAGAGTGAGATTACGGAACTACTGCTGAAAGAACAGCATGCTCCTGCACATCGCTAAGTGCCCCCAAGCTGACATCATCATTACTTATTATAGCACACACTACCACCTGAAGGTCCTACTCAGTGGTAGGGCCTCATGATATCATCCTCTTTTTAAACTGGAAGAATGCCTTGGGCTCCCAAGGCTCACAATGTCATTTAATTTCATTGCTGTTGATGGAAATCAAAAYATCTAATGAGGCGACTCAAAATCATATAAAGAAGAGGTTTCTGCAGGAATAGCATCTTAGAGAAACTCTTTTGATGGATGGATTTACAATTCCTTAAAAAATATCTTAATGAATTTAGTTGATGCAGGCAGGTACTTTGAATGTAATGGAAGACAAGTCAGRATGGACAAATGAACCTTCAAGTTCAAAGCAGAAAAAATTTAAACAGAAAAAGAGTAAGGTTTCTTTAATGCTATGAAYACTACATTTTTAAGATAACATGGTCTCTCACCATAGCCAGACACATAGACAAGTGAGRTAAGAAAGATAGTGGTAGCTGGAGTCGTGACTGGAGACTGTGATAAAACATTTTTGAAGGTTGCCTATTTTACGCAACATTGAAGTCAATAGAGCTCCYGTTTCTGTCTTGCAAGAAATTAATCATTTCTTAAGAGAGTGAAGAAGTTCCGTTTTCCTATTTACTTTTTCATATCTTATTAATCTGTATTCTACAAACTGAGCACTAATGGCAGGTTTGTTGGAGTGTAAACCGCTTTCTACTTTGCCTTGGGCTGTCTGGTTTGCTCAAGTCGCCCTGGAACAGAAATAGCTGTAGTTTTGCCAGTATTAGTTCTGCTTTACTATAGGGACTACATCACTATTTAGCAGTGAGCATTTCCAAATGCAAATGACCCTCCAAATTAGGGATGTCCTGCCTCTTAGAACCACTACTAAACAACCACCTGCGTGTGTTCATATTCAAAGCTGGTCTACTCACCCCATATGCATCTCCTCCAGTGTTTTATTCAACAATCTGTTTCAGCTTCGCAAGGGAGCTAGCAAATTATGTATTGCTCATTTTGTCAAAGTCATCATTGATGACAATTCCGGCATCAAGAGGCTCATTTTGCTCTGCAGATGTTTTTTTTCAAATTAAAGATAAATCATGGTTTTAAATCTTTCTTTCCTTCCTTCTTTCTTTCTTTCTTTTCTTTCTTTCTTTCTTTCTTTCTTTCTTTCTTTCTTTCTTTCTTTCTTTCTTTCTTTCTTTCTTTCTTTCTTTCTTTCTTTCTTTCTTTCTTT
>PTEX01000014.1:3224703-3269872 GCA_003342815.1 Eudromia elegans | reverse complement strand
ACATAAGAAATAAGTTAATTCAGAAAATATTGAACCTTAAGAGGAAATCCACTTCAGATCTACATAGCACATTAGTATACATTATATTTAGCATCAGCATAATGGACAGGAAAAAATACCAAGTTGTTTATATAAAGGGAATGGTCTCATTCATGTTGGATTACATCCCAAATTCCAAACCATAATTTATAGTCTCTGGCCAACTTAGGGCTATTTTGCAACACAGGATTTCCCAAGCCTGCAGGGTGGCATCTTCAGATGAAAAGAACAAGTGACCTCAGATGTAAGAAGCTTTAAGAAGCTCCTTTTACACACTCAGAAAGTGCAATTTGTCCAAGGGCTATACTTTACACTGAGAACATGTTTTGTCGACAGACTTACTTATAAAGTTGGCAGTTAATATTCTTAATTTCAGGGCTTAATTTCAGCTTTCATAGGGAATTTAGTTTTTCAGAAGTCTGGATTCACACATGAGGTGACCACGTGTTAAAAAGAAATCCACTTCTCCATGTTTCCACCATTTTCAGTAGGAAATATGAATTTTACTAAAGCACATTGGAGGACACATTTTATCCACAAAATATCTTGACTGTTTAGTGGCCAATGCTATCAAATGATTTAGCGATACCTTTTTATCTTTTTGGAAAGAAATCATGGAATTCCTCCTCTGCACTTGAAAGTGGCAAGTCACTCATGGGAGTCTCAGGATTAGAGTATATCAAGAAATCTATAGTTCAAACAGCTGGTTAGACCCACAGAGAAGGACAGATATGTAGCCTCYATAGCTCTGTTTGAATGTACTGGGATAGGGTTAGGAAAGCCAAAACTCATCTGGAGTTGAATATTGCAAGGGATGTGAAGGGCAACAGTAAGGGCTTCTGCAGGCACATTAGAGGGAAAACGTGAGCCCACTGATGAATGRGCCAAGGGACACTACCTCAGAAAAATATGTCTAAGTGAAAACAGAGTCTACTGATAAAAACACAGATCAGGCAGGTATTTTTTCAAACAAGTTCATTATTGAACACTTCTGAAAAATCTAACCCTTTAATGTAAGGTCGTCTTTTCCACTCTTTCAAAAATCTACCTGCTAAGAGTTTCATTTTTGAAAATAATTGGGAAGCCTCTGGTAATTTAAACGTGCACAGGATATTTAAAAAATAAAAAGCAGAATTAAGAATCTAAAACTTAATGAACTTGTGACATTCTCTAAACTTGTGACAGTTGCACCAAATAGCAGACCCAAACAAATTCATCTGATGTGAAAAGGAATTACGCGCAACTGTTCTTAAATAGGAAAACATTTAATCTGCATCTCAAAGTTGTGAATCATTTGTGGAGAAAATGGCTGGTGTTGAAATCCCCGTGTTAGGTTTTAGATGAATGCTACAAGAGAATGATCAAGATGTAGTTAGCAGTTTTTCAATCCAGAACAGGGGTACAGGACAGAGAACATGAGACTCTTGACCTCATAGAAATTCAGAAGTGACAGCCAGCACCAACCAGGCTGTCTCTGTGCTGGTTGAAGGGCCAAGGCTAAAAAGAACCTGTGATGAAATATTAGACAACTTGTAAGAAAATCACAAAAACAAATGYGCATGTGTGTCCTTTTGGAAGGTCGGTCCAAATATCCCAAGATCTTTGGAACTACTGACCTGAAGAGAGCAGATAATATCACACATAATATCACACATCCAGGCTGTCTAGAGCTAGAATGCTGTGAAGCTGCTATGAAACAACAAAAGATGGTTTGGTATAACGGGCAAGCCTGACAAGGGTTGTATAAGCATATGCAAAGGCAGTCCAAGTAACAAATAAACAGTTAATGTGAATGTACAGAGTTACAGAAGGATAGTGAAACAAAGCAGAAATGGGCCTTTTCACCACAACCCATTAATCTTAACTTACTCTTAACTCTGAATAGCTCTCAAGGCATTTGGGAATCAAACAAACTGCCAGAAATTGCCRCAGTGATCATCATGAGTAAAAGAGGAAGCAGCTCAACCAGGGTCCCTTCTAACTGATTAGACTGGGATCAGAGAACTTGGATGATTTTTCACAAGTTTGTGAAATTTGCCAACTAGTATGAATTTTCTCACATTGCAACATCAGGGCCAGAGAAATGGTAAAGCCTAAATAATATTGCTAACATTTTAGTAAGAAACAGTGAAAAAAAAAAAAAACCAAAGGTGATGTGTGGGAAATTACTCTTTAATGGACAAGCACTTCTGTGGGATATCTCAGTAAGAGACTGAGTAGAAACACCCTTGTTCATTCAGTGCATGGCATACTAAAACATGCAGGGGCTAAAAAAAATGCTGTTAAAAAAGGGGGGGTATCTCTGCACAAACCAAGCCAACTTCTGCAAACAAATCAAATCTCTTCATATATTTYCTCTTTACAAAAAGTATATATGTGTTGAACTCACATATTGCATTCAAAAAAGACAGTGACTAGACTGATATTTCACTAGACCCACTCAGGCATTTACCCAGTATGAATGCAACACAATAAATATGGACATGCAGGATGATTCAATATCTGCTCCACAGAGATTTGGTGAACAAGGCTTGGAAGGAACAAAGTTTGACAGGCAACTAAGTTATACTGGAATTGTTAATTAAAACAGCTCTAAAAAACCCAAATGCAAAGTAGACTTTACAGGCTGAGGTGTTGACAGAATCCTGTTTATTTCCAAAGTAGTCATGGAATATGCTTACTTTATCTAAGTATTTAGTGGAGAAATTCCACTTTATTTCCCAAAGATTCTCTTTAATTTAAAAAACTTTCATTAGATTGATGTGAAGAGGTAGAAACATGGAAGTATGAAAATAAAAAGAAAACGATACATTATAGAGATAATTTTTCTTTCTATCTGGCAATCATTTTGAGTTTTATTAATTCTGTGTGTGTGTGTGTGTGTGTCTCTCTTTTTGCTCCTTTCCTTAAAAATATACTTTATATACTGATTTTTAGGTGCTGTTTGCTGTTTCCAGTAAATAGCAGAACTGGTGGAAGTATCTGCTAGAGTCACTCTTAGAACACAAATAGACTAAGACAGATCATAAAGTCCCTGGCGATCAGAGAGCTCCACAGTGCTGAGTAGCTCCAGAAGTGACAGCAAAAATTTCATAAGGCAGTGTTATAGTGCAGTGCTTAGATTTCAGCAGGATTCCTCCCTCCCTCCCATTCTTTTCCCTTGGGAAATGACTAAACCCAACCTTATCACAGCCATCAGCACCACATTTTTCTCAACCTAAAAAGAACGGTCAAGTACCTGGGGTTGAGCTGAGCACCTCCAAACATGTGAGACCAACACATCAGAGTGCATTCCTTCTGGAATGCTCTGTACCCACCCTGGGTATGGCTTTCTCCAACAGGGACACATCTCTAAGCACTGCTGAGAAATATCGTCGAATGTTGTTCAATCTACAGTGGAAAATTGTTGCTGAGTAAGAGGTGTTACATGGGGAGCTATTCGAGATGCTTCACATTCCTCTTACACTTCATCCTGGCATAACTCACAAGCATAGGCAAGTCCTTATACATGAGACATAAAAAAACCCCAGAGGGTCTAAAGCTATTAAGTCCTGGGTATTCATGAGAGTTAAGCATGATCAGCACCTAAAAATATGGGTAACAAATTCAKCTTCCTATCTCCCTGAGTAACTGCAAACAGCTTGTGTAAAAGCAATTAGGCTGTGTCTTGGTACTGGTCTGTTTGCCTAAGACGAGGACTTGAGCTAAGCTTTTTCCACCTAGACCATGTTCTGCTGCAGCTTCTCTTCCACTCTTGTGGAGTAAGCCTGGAAATTCTGCARCAGTTTCCTTTAAATTTAATAAAGAAGTATTCCCTGAATCAAAAATGGGCATGAATAATAAAATCAAGACAGAAGCCCCTGCTTTATTTATCTTACTGTGAATTTTGATTTATAGTATGTTTTTTCCACATTCCTGTTCTTGGTCTTCAGCATGCCATAAAGACCTGTACTGATGGAAAATATTTGCACTATAGATATTATGATTTCCTTCCCAGAAGGAAACTGGGGAGTCTGGGACATATAGTCACTTGGGAGAAGCCAAGTTATAGGCCTAATTATATTAGCTAGATTTTTTATCTAAAATGCTCAGCAGTGAAGTAGTTAACCAGACTGAAGTGTAATCTCTCGGTAAGGCATCAGAGTTATCATCGATTAGGATGAGCAGAACAGTTCACACCTCTCAGAACTAATCTCCCAATCTGAAAATTTTGCTCACTGTTCTGGAAGGTCACTTAATTGCCATGAGAAGTACAGACATAATCATATGAGGAAGGTGTGTTATTCTGAGGYTAGGAATGGAAAATCAAAGCAGATTAAGCATCTATCCAGGCATGAAATAYATGGTCTTTATTCTTAGCTGTTTTGACCAAGTCTCATTCTTCAAAACAGAGCAATAGAAATCTCATCTCCAAATATTCTCTGAGGGGCAAGCTYAAGTTTTCTGTCTTTTTTTTTCCCCCCATTAAATAAACCATGTTCCACTCACAGTTTGGTTTCAAATACCTATGAGATGAGTTACTGGGCTTTGTTATTAATTTAAATATGAGTAGGAATTTTTTTTTTCTAGAAAATATCATAATGTTAAAAKATAAGTGAAGTAACATTGATATTATGCACTCCTCAACAGTCTTAGTAAACTAAAAGTCTGTGACATAAACAAAACCCCTTTGTTGTGTCAGTTACAGCTGGTGGGAATAGGACCATAAGAGGCTGAAAAAAGATTGCCTGTGTCACTGCTTCCAGTCTCTTCTAGGTCACCATCCAACGTGTGTGGATGCTCTCAGGAGGACCGAAGGCTGCTGACATAATATAGCAGCCTTCAGCTGTACTGGCAATTAGGTTTTACACACTCTGATAGCAGCACTTGACTTTTCTACATTAGCAGTTGTTGTTTATGATCAAGAATATATTAACTTTTCCAACCAGTCTGCAATTTCCCAGTATGGATAACCCTGGAAAATACGTTGTAATGAAGAAGACAATATTTAAAAAATATTCACCAAAGAATATTAACCAAAGAAGTCAGCTTTCTCTTCAGTTTTTATTTTATCTTAATTATAAACTTTTTTTAACCTTGTMATTTATAAATTGCATATCTAAAGTAGAATTGTTGATATCTAGGGGATATGAAGGATATGCTCACATGGCAATTTTTCCTTCTTGTGCAGGAAAAGCTTATATGGCTTTTTCCTTTGTGGGGCTATTTTCATAAAGCCCATAGATTTATTGTTTCATTAATTATCAGTTAATTGTATTAATTAATTATTAATAAAATGCAGATTTAATTATTTTTAGACTGAAGGATAAAGGCACCCTTCAGTCAAATTTGGTTGAAATCAACTAATGAGGTCAGAAGTTATTAGCAGAGGGATACAAACTGCGAGACTCAATATTCGTACACTGTGACCTCCTTAGGAATATGACTAAAATGAGTCTCATTTCATCACAATTTCTAGAAGCTGGAATTGTAAAATAGAAGATTCCTGCTCCCTCCACTCAGATATTTGCATTCTGACACAAGGCGATCTTTCGGGCCAAGTAGCTCTCTGTTACTCATCTTCTGAATAAGATAACTAAATTTGGAGTGGCATTACTGACAAATTGACTTGTCAGCATCTGCTTGTGATTATTTGTAAGGGTCCTTGGAGGAAGAAGGACTGAAGAAGTTGGAGGGAGGGATTCTGGAGAAAGCTGGGCCAGGAACAATGGCTGCGTTTGCAGCATCTCTCTGGAAATGACTCATCACAGTTAAGTAGTTAGTTAGGCTTTAAAACATGGAGGTCTCTCATGTTGCTGTGCAGCAGGCAGTACGTGAAACTTGCTGGCAACAATCCACTGAGTTTCACAGCAAAGAACCCAATGAGACACTAGGAAGGTATCACTAGAAATATCCTTTCTAAAAACCACTACCCCGTACCTATCCTTGCAGAAGAAGCAAAACACCGAAAACAAGAATGGAGCCTTTAYCCACAGATCATGTTAGAACAGGGAAGGTAGGTGCTATATCTTTGGGAGAAAACAATAAAAGAAGTCAGTTGATTATAAATTTTGGTAGGTGATTTTTTTTTTTATACAGAGTGAAATTTCAGAGGAAAATGCTTTTTTCATCTGRACCAGAGAAGACGCAAGAAAGACAAACATTTATATATCAGAGCTGAAACTTCTGTTCTGTGCTTCAGAGGTCCAACTACTCATGTAGTGAGAGAAGCAACAGATCCCCTTAATGCAAACTGCCTCCTTGAGAGACAATGTTGAGAGAATATCTAATTCAGATATTATTTCAAAAAGCATAGACTGCKGAAATGTCCAGGAGCAAAACTGAGATAATACAGAGAAAGCTGTCTGAAAGTCCCTTTGGCAAATTCAAAGATACATACTGATACAAACAAATAGATATATCGCATGTTATAAACCAGTAGTGAACATAACGACTTGGAGTACTAAATGATCAACAACCTACTGTTGTTCAATAGTCCTGTGGAATTGCAAGGCCAACCAAAGTACGGTCCCAGTACTACAAGTAAATGGTTATATCAAATTTGAGAAATGTGAGAAAGGACTGAAATAAAAGAAAAGCTTCCTGGAGTTATTGGACAAAAGCATGTCATCAATAAAAAGTTTCCTGAAGCAGGCAATGTCATTGCTCGGTGAGTGTGGCTGTTGACCCAAAGAGATAATACTGACTGCTGGTACAGAAGGCAGAGCAAATCATGGAGCTGGTCATAGTACAGACTTAGAATAACCTCATCAAGAAGGAGAAACCCAGAAAAGTCATCTTGGGAACTGTCAAGAATCTAAAACTAAGGACATATTTCAAGGAGCTGGATAGACACCCTGAGGGCAAAGTCTAACTAGAAATGCATCCTTATTTGCAGCTGGTGAAACTAGCAAAATGCAAAGTACCATTGGCTGTGATGAAGCCATTGAAGAAAGAACTGACAAGGCTGCAAACAAGAGGTATTATTATGCTCATTGCAACTAGCACAGAGTGAATCAGCAACTGAAAAGTCATTAGAAAATCTGMAGGTAAATGAGGATCTGCCCTGAGCCGGAATCACTGGAAAGAAGTCGGTATCCATTGCTGCTGACTGGAGACCTGCAGCCGTGATTTATTCATGGTCAAACCATTTGTGATGTAAAGAATGGATTCTGGCATTTTAAGTGAAGTGAGCCATCCAGTTTCTTGACAACCTTTGCCATACATATATTTTGAGCAAGAGCCCAGGCATGACAGGGACTGAAACTGAACTCCTAGATGTAGAGATCATCRTAAGTTATGACAAGATTGCTGTAGAAAATGGGGATTTTGAGGCCATCTGGTTCCMTGAAGATGAAACAAAGCAACTTTTTAGCAAGTATTGGTAATAGAATATTAGCCTATCAGCTTACACGCTGGCTGGAAGATATGAGCTCTTCTTATGCTGTGTATGTTCCAAAGATCTTTGGAAGGACTGTAAATAAACATAAAATGGTAAGAAAATGCACAAATCAACAGATATGAAGGTGAACTTTGTCTAATTTTCAGTATGTTTGCAGACTGTGCAATGCCCTTCAGATGCCTCTGAACCCTTGAAAGAGCCTACAGTGATACAGCATGAGACGTGCCAAGAACATGGAGTGGGTGCTTGAAAAAGTAAATAGAATTATAAGCCAGCATCAGTGTTAAAGTACTAAGGTATTTATGGAACAGCTGGAGCTACAACTTGATGCCTCAGGAGGAGGCAAAGTCCCCTTTTTGTGCAGCCTGCTCTAATGATGCCATGACAGACTCAGGGAAGCGATACATCATGTTGAAAAGGAAGTACTAGCTATCCTTCTTGTAGTGAAATGATCACGTCAGGTTACTTCTGAGCACGAGCTTGACTTCTAGATGTCATTAGGTGTAATTAGAGAGTACTGTAAAAAAGCGTTGGTGAGGGCAGCCAAATAACTTGAGCAATGAGAATCCAGAGACAGAAAATGAAGACGAGGTGATGCCCGGAAAAGCTACTAAACGTGCAGATAAATTGACAAAAATGTACATGCAAAACAAGATTACAGAAAGATTTTCCAGGTATTCCTACAGTCAAGGTTGTTGCATTGCTTTGTTTTGTTTTCTCAAACGCAATCCAGAGAATCTATGGGGTAAAGGAAATGGGATAAAATGATCTTACTTTGTAATCAATGTGTTATAAGCCATTATCAATTTCAACAGCTACTTACCCTTATTGATAAGAATTTTGTTTGTTCTTGCATCTCTTTAATCATTATGATTAAGACAATTTTGAGAACAGCTGGAAAAATTACAGTGTTCATGGAGCAAACCCAAATTACGGATTTAAAAATATAATTTCCTGAAGATTTCAGGGTATTTCCTAGACTGAAAGGTTCTTAATAAAATAAGAGGGCTCTACCCMGGGACCCGGGAGAGCTAGCTTCTGTCTGCTGCTCTGTGTGAACTTTAATTCTTCATTCCGTATGTATGGGTAAAATTACACTTACCTATCACAGGGATGCMTGATGCGTCTTAAGAGTGCTTAGAAATGTGGTAAATTTGAAGATATACATCTATATATCTATACAGATCTGCAAGTATTTATTTGTTTGTTTATTTATTTATGGTAAATACATTTTAATGTTTTTAATGATTGATATTTCTTCATAGTTGTCCAAAGTTGTTAATAATGCTACTTTTATTAATGAAGTTTAATTACTTTCTCATTGGTAGTTTATTATAATCATTAACTCATTGTTCGTAAATAGAAACAGATAATTTAGCATTTTCTGCTCATTGAAGGTCTGACCATACATGCACCTATTCCATATCTGCATRTTTATATAATGAATACTTAAGAATTTTTTAATTCTTTATTTATCTTCTGCACATTTTGATATCATGGCCAGAAATAACATATTACTCTCTGTTAAATCAACCTTGGGTAATATTCTATGGACCAAATTCAAAGTTATAACTTTATWGAATGGTTTTCATAAAATAGTCTATACAACAGAACCATAAAAAGCCTATGTATTTTTTCATTATCAACAATAATAACACTGATTTACTAACTTTTTTGCAATACTTATTTAAAACTAATATGTTAATGTTGCCTCACAAGTAAAACCTAAACCTACTATTCGTTATACTTCAGGTTTCATTCCTACTGGTGAGACAATTTTGACACTAGAAGAAGTTGGAAGCAATAGATTTCAACTATAATCTAAGGAGAGATAAAATATTTGAGAATAAAATGAGACAAAAAGGAGAATGAATTTAAAAATTACATTSTCTGTTCTAATCTGACAGTACCATACAAATCTTCTTAGTGCTTTTACTATAGTAACACAGCCATGTCTAGGTAAAAGTGTCGAGATCAAGCAGGACACTAGTTCTGGCTTCCTTGTGCACTTTCAGGGCACCAAGTGATTGCAGCTCCCATTCATTACTGTAACTTTGCCTGTCCTRTTGCAGGCTGCTTCCTTGGAGAACAAAAAAGGCAAGAAAATAGAACTGCTTCCAGGCAGAATTTCTTTTCAAGACCATGGCACAAAAATTAGGCCACACGAAGAAAAGAGAAAAGGAAGGTTCATCATTACTGCATAGTTCCCTCCTCCCAAAGTCCCAGGCGAGTCACGCGTGCCAGGCCCTTTGTGCCTGTTCTGAGCRCCAGCCTTGCTTTCCAGACGTACCTGTTGCTTCTCCGCTCTCCTCCAAGGTAGCAGTGGAGGCAKGCAGACAACACACTGTGCACCCATTTCCCCTCCCTTTCTGACTGGCAAGTCTCAGTACTCACGCAGCTCCTATACATCTTCGCTTAAGATCTTATCCCTTGGTAATGGATGAGGCTACAATTGAACCTCTTGACCTGAAAATTCTCCTTGTTCATTCACGGAAGGAGGAATTTTCTGGTGACCTAAGCAATTGGGCTGACAAAAGAGAAGTATCAGTTCTCTTGAGGGAAGGGAAGTTTGCTCTGACTGGACAGTATCACGCCAAGATTTCTCCTTTCAGCAAAGGGTTGGGAAGCATGACGCTTCCTTTCAATTTCAGTGATATTTTTCTGTTAAACCCATTGCAAATGAAATTGATTGCCTAGAGACTATAGCTAYTGCTTATAGCTTGCAAGAGAGACAAGACAGTGTAATGATCTGTGACTGCACACCGTGCATGTAGACTACAGCCATCAGTCAACTACATAATCTTTAGCATCAAGATTCATTAAAGTTGGTGGAAGTCATGTTGTTAAAACGCCGTGTGCAATTTGGGGAATGCAGGGGTTAATACTATAGGAACAAAGAACTGAGTAAAGAAAAAAGTGAAAAAGAAGCTGTTAGAGCAGAAGTGGATGCAGACAGAGTTTTGTGCTTGTGGCTATAGATTACTCTTCGATTTTCACCACATAAACATTTTGAAAAGAAAACAAATGGCTACCTATCATTTCTTAGGAGGTGGCATTCTTTTCCTTTTTTGTTTTAMAAAAATTATTGTTTGTTAAGAATTAATGCTTTTTCAAAAATCCTTATATCCATTTAGCAAGTCACTGTATCCTCCTCTCAAATACTTAATTGTAGTAAAGTGAGTCTTTGGGGTTTGAAAGTGTTAAAAAGAAAGTTAAACCTTAATTACGGGCTCTAAGCTGCTAAAGGGAGAATACTAGAGTGTAGCAATGACATCTGGACCAGTACTAGTGCACGTAATGCATATCTGTCACTGACAACTCACTGGGTTACGTTTAATTCACAATCATCAGTCATGTCTTCTTTCCAAAGCACAAAAAGAAACCACAACAGCATCAGTGGTAGAACGAATGCCTTCAGAGGACAGATTTTTTCAAGTGCTGTGCTTCAAGAGGATGACTTAAGAGGTATTTGCACAGTGGACAAAATAAATGTTAAAAAAACAAAGTGATTGAGGCTTCCATGAGCCTTGCTAATATGTAATTTGCCCTATCTAATGAAGCTAATGAAAAATGCTGTAGCTTTTTTCTCACCCATACACTCTGTTTCTGAACTTATTCGTCTTTCTCTTTGGCTTCAGGGGAAGCTTCTCTGTCTCTCTTCTGGGTAACTCAGAGCGCAGCCTGGRCTTACCATAGCAAAATGTGAGCAACATTCATCAACCAAGGGAAATAAGTGTCTTCGTCTTTTGAATCTGAGAACCTGAAGCAAGTTCAGTCCAAAGACTGGCTGAGAACGTACACTGYACATTAGTCTGAGGAATGGTGAGCAATGGAATAGTGCTGAATAGAAATCAGCCTGAGTAAGAGCAGCAAGTCCTGGCTTCCTAAACTTGGACATAAAAGCAGTGTGCTAAAGCCTTGCTTTGCACTGTTCTTCCTCCTTGAAGTAAGGAAGTAGCAAGCTGTAGGTGTCTAAAAATGCTGCTCTTAAGAACTGAATGCTGCTTCCATGGCTCCACAATAAGGAGGCATATGGACACAGCTGATTTTCACCTAACAACTCAGCTGAGGCAACAGAACAGCAGAAGCTGTGGTAAATTCAGACCTCTTTGATTTCAAACTAAATGACAGTTTTAGCACTAACACTTGTCCAGATGCCTTTGTTACAGATCAGGAAATCTGTTTGGCAAGCTCTCACTCATTTGGCTATAAGTATTTCAGTTGCCCTCCCACTAGATGTAGTTTCACCACATAAGTCATGTTTCAAGACAGAGTGAACAGATGAGCTTGTCTTACTCAGTCACTAATATTGATTCACACGTTCACACAGAAGAAAATGCAACTTTGAATTGTCTTGGCAGAGAACACACCTTATACATGCACAATTAAAGATTAAGAATAGTAGGTGGCCTAATTAAAACTCTTCAGGGTGAGTTCTATTATTTGACTACACTTCATTATTCTTATCCTCTTTGTGTCTTTGTGACCTCTGACTAGGTGCACACTTTGCTATAGTTTATGGGAATTATGATTCTTGTTCATGGTAGATTGACTAGGATCTCTTTGGACTATCCAGTGTATAATCTTTCTCTATGCATTGCTACTGTACTACTGTATGCATTAGCCCTGGCCTACTGGGAATCATTTCATCTTGGCCTTCGTGTATACATTCTAATTATTTTACTACGGTACTACCACCAGAGCTTAGTGCTGAAAATAGAATCTACTTTTCACTAGGTCCACCAACAAAATTACAATTTCTGACATCTTAGGTTAAGCTGTCACTAATAAATATGAAATAATAGGGCAGTTTGTAGCATGATGAATATTAAATTAAAAAGCTAAAAGCACATAAAATAAACAAATAAATGTATATTATTCKGAAATAACTACATATTAGAATAAAATGCAGCCATAATAGTATCATATGTTTAAAACTAACATTTTATGGTATGATGAGTTCCATGGTAAGCTATTATTACTGTTTATTATTTATATTATGATAGTGCCCAAAGGTTTGGGCCCAGCTGTGCTAGGCACTGTAATAATAGTTTTATATATATTTGTATTTTCTCCTGCCATGCCTGAACACTAGCMTTTCTCTGTGTGTTCTATTTCTAAATACCTTCTTTTAAACATCCTTAAATTTGCATCACTTCCCAATGTGCAACTGCCTACCTGCCCCACTTAACAGCCTTAACATTTTTTTTCAACCCATTCTTCATCTTACCCTCCCCTAACTTCGAAAGGGGTGCTGACCCTCTTCACTCCATAGTCTCTACRTCTCGAACTTCTCCCGTCTTTTTGCTGTTAAATCAGTCCTACACAGACATCTGTCCTAGCGTCAGTGACATTTTTTTCCCCGTCACCCCAGCTCCCACCAGGCGTTTAGGTGGAGATAACCTCCTTGCTATTTACTCTCTTCCCTTCGCCCCCACCACAGTGCTGCCCGATCAACTCTCCACCACAGGCTTTGGCTCCTCAGTCAAATGTTTCAAGTTTGGTTCTCTTGCAGAATGTGTTATCACTTGTGGCTATTAAAAACTGGCAGCTAATTCTCTCCTTCCTGACCCCTTTTTCAGGGCAATTGATAGAGTATTTTAAGGGGACCTTGAGAGAACTTACCTCCAGCACCATGTTTTTGTCTTGCTTGTTTTGGGAAACATGCATGTGGAATGCATGTTGTTGATAATAAAACAGTGCAACAATATGACTGATGCCTAGTCATTTGTTTATTTGCATATTTGGAAGGAGAGCTGTTAATTCATCAMAGAGATAAATAATGGAGACCAAATACAACTAATTGCTAAGAAACATCACCCATAACCTGCTGTTGCTTTTCAGAGTAGCAGAACATTCTTGCATTCAGGATACTCCCAGACAAATTAGAGAGGTGCATTTTATACTGAGATTTGTGGCACATCTCTTTTAGTATTCATAGGTGTGCCAGCATAATACAATTCATTTAGGAATACGACACATCTATGTAATTTGTAGGTGTTGACTGTCTAACCTTCAGACAACTTGATGGAAAAAAATAATTCATCCAAAACTGAGACCTTTATTTTTCAATCCATAACATTCTATTTAATGTATTAGAAGCACATGAAAAGAACAGAAAACAGGAAAAGTAAAAGAACAGATAGAGAAATAAATGCCTTACTGTACAGTATTTTAGCAAACAATATAAAGATGGATTATTCTGTATTCTTGAATCCTTTACAGTTAAACTTCTATCCATCTTTCTGTGGTCTATCTTACTTATCGTTGTAATAAAGTAAGAGAAAAGCCATTATAATAATACATAGATATGAAATTTATTTCTCCAGGAATCCAGAAAACTTGAACAGACAATATTGAAGTGTATWTTATGAATATTTCATCTCGTGAATAGGATCAACTCCATATATAATGCTTTACATTCGCATACTTAAGTGTGATGTGATATACAATTGCRTAACCTATATACCGCACGGTCATTTCTATCAAAATAAAATAGGAGTTAGAGGAAGGATAATAAAAAAAGACATGCTGCTCCTGTACCTATATGGTCTTCCATGTAAAATTAATTCTATTTAATTAAAACAGAGTAAGTTTTGATTACTCTGTAAAATAAGGCTTCTCACTTAAAAAGGCATGATGGCTATGTAGGAATTTTGTCAYCCATGAGCATGCAGAGTGCCAATGTGCCATCATCTACAGCATCTGAGCTGTTTCACTGTATCCCAAGACTATTAATTTTGGTTTTTAAACAATGCAATTTATAGCCGTACTACACTGCATCTTTTCTCTGAGAATATCTCCCAGACATCCTTTGCAAGTTATGTTCCACTTGGATCAGGAATAGGTGGATGTGAGCTTGAATTTTCCTTTTATTTTCCTTTTGAATCTATTTCCCTATTCTTTTTTTTAATTTTTTTTTTCAATTTCATAAAGTTGGTATAGGAATCAATTTATCTTCTCTTTGCTCAATGAAAGCAAAATTTTTGGAAGAGTTTTGATCTTTCACAAATCGATGTCCCTGTGAAAGCATCCCAAGGCTGAATTTCTAGCTCCTCTCAGAAGCTCATGCCCAGATTCCTGCTCACCCYGGCAAACCCCCAGCCCTAGGTGCTCTGTCTGCATCTGTGCTCTGGTCCTGGGTCTCCAGTTCCATGGGCTTCCCAGATCTTTGGCCCAAGTGGCCCTTCATGGCCTTAACCTTCCTTTGGTTCTTCTTTGTGCTGGTACCTTTCTCTACAGGAGGGCTCAGGTGATCCTGTTGGGTACAAAAGTGCTTTAAGTGATCACTAATTTGGAGACAATAAATCTCTTTAGTAACAGAGATTATTATGGAATGAAAATACACCTAGCTCCATTTCTAGTTTACTTCCCAGCCCTATATGTGTCTTTGTAGGAGGGGGCAGTAGAGCATAAGTATTTGCAGTTAAGAACTGCAATAGCTCTAGATAAAAAGAGCTACATCATCTTTATCGGTGGGGAGAAGTGAGCCCAACAAAACACACATTGCATTGGGTAATTGGATCACCACTGGAAATGCAGCCTGAGCGATGATTTCAAACTGCACCAATGGGGCTATAACAGAAATGATACCCSCTATTATCACATTCCGGTGGATCCAATTCTAACAGTTTAAGTGTGCTTTAGTACTTCCATACACACCAGAACTTTTCTGGAAGGGCTAATCCACTTTGAAACATATGCCAAACTGGCAAAATGCTCCATTCTTTCTAAACTCTAGTTCTTGCATTCAGGCACATGGGGAATGTGRGAAAGCAACCTTTTTTTAAAACACACAAAAGAAGAAAAATAAGCCTCTACCATCCAGTATATTGTACATCTCTTGGCTGCACGAGTGGGAAGAATTCTGGAGCATGAKAGCATGCACGGATATGGTGTGCTACTCCTTTTTATATACACAGAAATGAATTTTATGCCTGCCTGTTTCTATCCCTTTGTCTATTTTTAATTCAAATATGTAAAAGCTTTTCTTAATACAGACTCCCAGGTGTCAGTTGCTGCCTGGAGTCCCTTTTCTTTCCTCTATTGTTCTCTTAATTGTTACTTCAAAACAATTAGCTGGGCATTCATATGCAAATGAATGCAAATGTACAGGGGATTGGGTGTGAGAGAATACCACCACTCGTTAATTTCCACTTCAAGGTCTGCTGGTAGGAGCAACAAAATTGCTTAACAATGTATTTTTCCTGGGCCATAAAGGGTGAACTCCTAAAGATTCCAGCCATCCTGCTGGCTCGGCAATTGTTCAGATTCTGCTGTTTCTTGGTAGGATTTTTATTTATTTATTTATTGGTTCTGTACACTGTGCTGAACTTGTCACCCAAAATTGCCCTTACCCTTGCTCCTTTATGCTCAAGGACATGCCAAACAATTTGGATATACCCCTGATTATGATATAAGGTAAATTATTAATATTGCTACCATTAATGTGATCCATTAAGGGGTAAAATTGCTCACTTGAAAGAATTTCTCATGTCTCAGACAAAATAAAACTTTTATAATTTATAGAAGAGTATGCTTTATTGCATTAAGCCTTAGAAGAAATATACACTGACTGATAGGCTGGAACTGGRGATGAATTCTAGAGAGATTTCACCAGTTGTTAAGATAAATCTGATCTCCTTTGGAGATGTTGTATTTGTTGTATAAATCTGCATTCCCTTTCAGGCTGCATAGTAAAAGTCTGTATGAAAAATAGTCGGTTATTCAGCAKTCAGAACTGCCTTACAAAGATAAATACCTTGGCTTTTCAGATCCAATTAATATACAGAAACCAATTAAAAGACCAAATCCTGTAATCATTAGGCAGGAAAAATTCCTGGCACCAAGATTCTCAGACTACCAGAACAGGAAATCCCACAGCAGAGCAGGAAAACTCTGTTACTTCTGTGTGAGTTTCCTACCATGATCCCACCAGGGGAAAAGTTTGCCTCTAGGAGGCGTAACTTTAGAAAGAAATGTCAGAGGCTGAAGGGAAAAAAATGATTAACTTTTAACTTCACAATTACTTCTCTTTTACATTAGCTCGATGTTCTCCAACTTTTATATCTGAAAATCATTTCCACAGCAGTAAGGGACTGCAGAATTTGTCCCCTTGGCAGGTACCATTTTTAGCGGTCTGACTCTGTTATCTTTCTCAACATCAGATAACTTCCATATAGAGAAGTCGTCTACTGAGTGGTGGACCAGCCTAGTAGCAGCAAGAGCTTGAACTCTCATGTCTTTTATTCACCATGTGGTATTGGGTAGTTTGGTTAGGCCTGGGCACACAGATATGTTTAGATGCTTAAATATCACCACAATCAGTGAAATTCAGCTGTTTACTTGCCTTTATCTAGACTTCGATTGTCYTGTGTCTCTCCTAGCTCTGGGATTGCAGTAATAGCACTGCCCTTACAGTCATGCTATTTGAATAAACACATTAAGACTGGGAAGAACTCAGAAATCGCAATGATAGGGACCATGTAAATACCTCAAGTTAAGTCACAACTACAGTACAAATAAGCAGTAACAAAGCACCTGTGGGTCACTCACCTGGAGCTGCATGGGCTWGGCACATGTGCCAGATCTTGTTTGACCCTGCCCCAGGATGAGACCCGGCAGCAGCAAGCCTCTTCTCCACCTTCTCAGTTTCACAGGCATGAAAGGTAGGCACAGGAGAAGCAGGAACCACAGTGTGCTCCAGATAGGTCTCTGATCTGCTTGACTGGGCAGTTAGAGCATGGAAAATGCTACAGTAGAGCCGTGCAGGTTAGCTTAGAGGCAGCTGGAGCTGTGCATTACGCCAGTGGGATGCATCCTGTGGCAAGCACAGTGTGCCTAGAGATTGTCCTTGGGGCTGCGGTTTCCTTTGCTTTAGATCCAAGTTGCACATTGCCCGCTATATTTTCATGCCCTCTATTTTGATTTTTTTGATAGAAAAGAATGTCAGATGCTTTTAGCAATGCACACCAGAGAAGGAGACTTTGCACACATGCAGAAGTGGGAAAGGGGAAGAAGTAAACTACTCTGTACAAAGGAATAGATAGGATAGAGTAGATATTACCTATGGYGACTTTTGTGGCCATTTCCAAGACATCAGACCATGTTGTGCTTCAGCAGGATGTGAGATGATGAGTCTCCTTGCCTTCATTTCTACTTTTTCTCCTCTGCGGTCATTGTTCTATTTAAATAAGAATCTTTTTTTTTTTTTTTTCCCTTCTCTCCATGGGCATATCCATTTATGATGATTTAGCCCTAAGCAAAGACTTAAGGTTTTGTCCAAAGCTAATACACACATGCCAGAAAGGGTCTCTAACCATAATACTTCTATTCTTCCCTCCTTAAAACTTGGAGAAATTGAAATATCTGTCTTCATTATGGCACAAGCACCTCTGGAAACTTGGAAGGTGCTGGATATATCCCCTTATGGGAAGAATGAATGTCTCATCCCAGCAGACTGTGCCCTTATTGCAACCTATTCATACCTCATGAACCAATATATTTTATCTTCATATGGTTGAAGTAGGGCAGATTTGGGGGATTTAAACAGGCAAATAAAACACATCAATCTTCCAATAAGCATGCGGGAAGTTATTATTAGCCAGTGGGCTAATAGTAAAACACACTGAAATACAAGAAAAGAAAGATTTCACCAGGTAAGGAATTTAATCACGTTTTAGCCTGAAATTTCAATGAAAGTTTTGTTCTTAAAAAGTTGTTTGAGGCATTTTGCTTTTCCTTTATAGGGCTGACAGTTGAAGCTTTAAAGTCCAAGGAATATTTTTGGTAGAAACACGAGACAGATGCTAGTGCAGTGTTTTAACAATGGCATGTTTGTTTTGGTAACAGGATTCAAAGAATGCATTATTTATAAAGCCCTGAGGTGCGCACGTGGCGGAAGGTGCTCAGGGTGTGTGCGGCAATACAGTAACAGAACTGGTTCCTTATAGTCCTCCTGCAGGACACGCCCAAGTTTGCTGTTACTGGGGCCGTAATTTCACATGCAGTTTGAACCAGCAAAGACAATAAAAGAAGTCCCTCCCTGGATGGCTCGTTCCCAGCTTTGTGCCCTCTCTCCCCTGCTGGTCAACACATGCTTATGTTGTCTTTTGAATAAGCACAGAGAAATAATCCAGGTTAAAACTCACCCAGCAAAACCCCTAGGCCTTAACTTCTTATGTTCTTATGCCCATAAACCTATGGCCTGAGGATGCCTCATACTGTATACATAAGTATACTTAAGGCTCTTTATAATTGTTCTTTAGTACTTCAATCTAAAACTAAAAAACAAAAAAATCCCAAAACAACTAGCTGCTCTGATAATACTACCACTATTTTCGTTCTTTACACATATTGACATTGTTTTATGTATTTGTTTTAATATATACACATATGTGAGTAGTAATGTGCTACATATTACACAGTTATTGCTTATGTTACATATATTTTATATAGCTGTATATAGAAGTATACAAAGGACAAATGTACTTTATGGTCAGAAGCACTCTTGGAGGCCATTGCACATAATAGACAGCTCAATGTGGATAAATGAAAACATAAGGTGTGGTCCTTCAGCCCTTTTYAGCCCCTTGATCTCTAATCTGCCCACCTAGGAAATGTCTTATGGAATCTAGCCAAAGAAAATGTCAGCCTTCTTGCCTCTTTTGTAGCCTTTCTGCATTTTGGGGACAGTTAACCTAGGGTCATGTTTAGATGCTCTAAATTCCAATAAAGTCCTAATATGCAGTGTTTTCTGTTGGCTATCTTGAGGCCCACAGAAATATCTAGACAATAGAAACCATAGGAAAGAGACCAGAACCTGACTGAGCTCTTGATCAGCTTTAGAGATGGCCGGTCCTTCAAAACTCGCCCCAGTAGAGCAGARCTTTTGTGACAAGCCCGAAATGCAGCCCTTGCTGTGTATTCATTGTGTTTCACGGTTGGATAAAGAAGCAGGATGAGGAAGCTCTTGTGATGATGCCTGGAACAAGGTGTCTTCAYGTTCTGTGCTCTTTTCAGAATACTCATAGGGTGCTCACAAGTAGATGGCCCACTTCAGCCCATATGAATTGTCTGGTATAGTGATATAAAGCACAAAGGATGTTTTGCGTAAGTCTGGTCTCTTAGAGGCAGGTAGCTGTAAGGAAGCTYCTGATGAGTAAAAAGGAATGATAATAATTTAAAAGAGAAAGTATTCCTGTGTATCAAAGMCTTGGATATAAAATAATATATATCTAACACATTTTTTACAGTAAAGATAAACAGAGGGAACACAAATATTGTAATCCCATTGCCAACATCAAAGCATACAGATTTCAGAAAGGGAAAATACAATTAGAATGTGATTCAAGATATCAAGCTTTTCATATCTATGCAAAATGCATATATGTGTGTATTTATATTTAAATGTATATTAATCTTTTTTTTTTTGCATATTACAGTTTGCATAGCTCAAATCTACATCTTTAGTATGTTCTAGAATCCTTTCTTTTACATCAGTTCTCCCCATTAGGAATATATATTTTCTTAACAGCCAAATCTCCCACCAGCTTCTCTCCTTGATAATCCTTTTCCGTTTCTCCTTATCTCTTTCTTTGAGTCTATTGTCTGATTGGGCCGCTTACGCAGACCCTTATGCAAGGTTAGCAAAATTAAACATTAGCTTGCTTAATAGGTAGCTGGTAACTTAGTTTATCTACCAAGATAAGCTTCCAGGACTTGGATGTCTCTTCCACTTTCATTGTTTCAAGACAATGTTATTGGGGAGCTTGTGACCGCTTCCCTGAAAGTTCTTTACAAACAGTTTCTCTTTCTAAGACCACAAGATTATTATTTCTGTGGCAGGTTGCAGGTAGGTTTAACACATTTTCTTTCCAAAGGAAAAGGGCATAGCTGTTCCATAATATTTCATGTTCGTCAGATTTGAATAGCTTATATATAATACCTGGAGAGCCTATTCTTCTCCTATGAAGATATACACTCCAAAATACGCTCCAGAATCAAAGCAGAAGGACAAAATGGCAATGCTACTRTGCATAGTGCTCCTGTGTTACTGGAGCTTCACTGTTATTGGAGCTTTGCTGTGCTCGGGAGAAAGGAAGGTTTTCACTGTTGACTTATGAAGACAGTAAAAGCAGACGTTTGTTCTGACTTTTGGATCTGAAGTAATATTATATACAGAGGAATGCATGTGAGACTTTGTCAGAGACTTCATGGTTTTCCAYAAGAAAGCTATATAGATCCTCTGGTATTTCTCTTGTTAAAAACAACATTTCTGATGCTACAAGAAAGAAGCTACCTTTGGGCCATACAAAAGGCAAGATCAAAACTAGTCAGAGAAGTAGGAATGGCACCAAGCAGGAATGAACGCGGTCTTCTTCAAAACAACAGTCTTCTGCCTCAGTTATTTGAGTTTGTTTAAACCTAATTTAACTAGGTTCAATCCAGAGCTAGTATTTGGGACAGAYTATCCTTCTCTGAAATTGTCCTTTCAATTGCGCACAATCAATAAGATCCGCAGACATCATTAGGACATTAGACATCTCTGATGAGATGTGACTAGTTACATTGTGTGAGGCAGACAGTCATGATGGCCCTTTTCAAAGAGATTTTTCACAGTTCTGAGCGAGTGACCTCCAGTGCCAGCAGTTCACCGCCAGCCTTACGCAGCAAGGCAATCGAATAAACAAATCTGCCTTCCATCCTCCAGCTCTTATGGCTCATAGCCCAATAAAAGGGTGGCTGGGGACTACTAGAGCTGTCATGTCATGGGACATTGGCCTCTGCAACTGACTAATGATCTTTTCTGCGCTGAAGTCTGTGTTCTGCTTTGACATGCTCTATAATTATCCTCTATAAACCCATCCTATCTGTTGCCACTTAGCCATTGCAAATGAATGTATTGAAAGTTCATCAATGCTTTTGTATTTACTAGGTCCAGGTGTCACTAAAAGATTGTTTAAATGCCATGAGTTGGAGGCGTTCTGTTCTATGGACAGTGGGTTTTTAAAACAGAGGCTTCCACCTTTTATTCCTCACTGATACAGCTGCGATAGTCTCAGGGGATACTAGTTTCTACTCCCAGTGATCTACTACAGTTTAATTCGTGCAAAACCAGAATGCAACAGCTGGACTATCCCTCCATTTCAAGTAACTATTACCAACATCATTAAACAGGCTGCTATTGGTCAATTGTAATTTAGTATTTTTAGCACTTCTTACCTACATTTAATTTCCACAAGTCATCTCTTTTCTCTTCACCTGCCCTGTAATGTATCCCATCAGCTATAATCTTCTTCAAAACCTCACCTATTTTGGGAGCCTTCTTCAATCATTGCTTCTTTTTCTACTCTGTATCTGATAGAGTCCATTTTATGTATTTTTTCACTATCAGCTAACACCTCAGCTGCTATTCACTAACCTTTTTTTTCAGTGACATCTGACATATTTTCTGTTTGATCCATATTGTTTCTAAAAATTGGACTGCTTCTGCAGCCTATAAACTCTCTTAGAAATTATGCTGCCCTGTGACACAATATACCTGACTCAAGCTTCAAAGAGCAAGGAAGAGAAGACTGGGAAAAGATAAAGGAGGGCCTTTGTTAAACAGAGTATTTCTGCATCCATCTTATTCCAGGCAAAATACTGATAATCCACAATACTATAACTTTCATGTGCTGGGGCAYGGTGCCAGTGTTGCAACTGCTGCAGAAGGTAAGAACAAAGAGTGAAGATAAGGAGTTATGGTATGGAGGGGGAAGGAAAGAGTGGAAAAAATCTTTTGCATTCCTGGAATGATTGTGACACAATCATAATAATTCAGAAATAATTATATTTGTTATCAGTCAACATAATTTCCTGCAGTTCTACACACAACGTCATTTTCCTTTTCTTGCAGTCAGGCTGAACAAACGATTCTGTTCTTGTTATTATTCTAGTATGAAGCACAGTAATGTTGGTTGAACTAATAGTATAAACATAAGGATATCACTTAGAAATGCCAAAAGATGGACATTCAGCCTATTGTTTCCTAACATCATGTGACCATATTTGTTCATCATCATTTTTCTCTCGTATTTTTGCTGTAAAATGTCATGATGCGATTATACTATAAGGACAAACACTGCAATACGGTTAAGGACTAACTCTTTCTATTTAAGTTGTTATCCAGAGCCTACTACTGCAATATTGCTGTTCATAAGAGACTATTTAGTACATGAAAGAGAAATAATACAAAACCAGTATCACACTGTTTATTTGAGTGCTGTAGGCTAGAGCCCTGACCCATTTAAAATGATTGATAGATTTTAACCCGCTGTTTAGGATCGAGGACACAGTTCCCCCTGCTGCTGTGGTGGTGATGGGGGTGACTTTCTTCCACTAGACAGGTTCCTTGYTCCCTAGAGGGACTGAAACATCCTTGGAGAGGCAGGTCATGTTACCTGCAGCTTCCCCGGAGAGCTGGTTGGAAAAGGAGGGCAGCTTTAGCCTAGGCCGTGCAATATCCAGGAGTTTTGCCAYAGGAAATCTGTTCTAGGGATGAAATCTGTTCCCTGCCTTAAGCAGGCACTCCTCAAATGAGACTTCTGTGCTGCTGCTAGTTCTCCCTGTCATTGTCCTTTATTGCTAAATGTCTTGYACTTATGCCCCCAGGGGTTCACACGAACCCAGAAGAAAGTTATACCATTTTTTCTCTTGTTAAAGTCTCTAGACAATCCACTGAGCTAAACAACAGTCCTTTAGCTCAGGAGGAAGGCATAGATCATTGGTATAACTGGGCTAGAATTTGGTTGTTCTGCTCACCATTTTGCTTTACAACCTGCCTTCATTATTGCTCAGGTATTTCCCATTGTCCTATAAAATGACTAATATAGAAACATGAGAGAAACAAASAGTCAAAGAATCTCCAGTGAGTTTACTGGAAATTGAATACAGGAGAATGGGGGCTGAAAAAATACACATAGATAAGAACCAGCTTATTTGTAATGCTTGGAGAAATWAAAAAGTCACCTTCCACCCCTAATGTAGGTTAGTTTAGGTATTTACCCATGTGCACTTCTAAAGCAGTTTTCAATAGACAATGTAAGGCACGTATAGATCTTTTTYTTCCTGATACATTATGAAAGGTAACAGTGTAGGAGGTTACAAGAA
This sequence comes from Eudromia elegans, assembly GCA_003342815.1. Classification (NCBI taxonomy): domain Eukaryota; kingdom Metazoa; phylum Chordata; class Aves; order Tinamiformes; family Tinamidae; genus Eudromia; species Eudromia elegans. The sequence goes on along the minus strand of PTEX01000014.1, from coordinate 3,246,300 downwards.
GTGTGATACAAGGGTCTTTGTTGAATGTAAACTCCTACAATATTTTATTACAGATGTGGGAGAGGAAAAGTAGCATGTTGAATGAATTCATGAGTGGTACTAAAATAGGAAATGCTGTGAATACTGGTGAGGGCAACTAAATAACGGCATCTTCAGAGGTTAAAAAGTAGCAAAATAAGGTTCAACTTCGTAAAATTCATATGGGAAGAATTTATAAAAAGGCCATTTTAAGGTAAAATCTATCACATCATAGTATTAAAGGCTTTTAAGGCTTAAATATTCTTGTGTTCTGACTTTGAGGTTTATCTTATTTTGGATACCTAACATATACTCTTTAACATACAGAATATTATTTGATGTCTCTGCTGACTCTTATGCTTGTGGATTCTTCTTTAAAAATTCTGCTCTGAAGACTTGGAATAGTGTGGAAGGGAAGTTTCTGTGCCAGACAGTTTCTTTCCCTTTAGTCTCATTTCAAAGTCACATTGATGAGAACAAAGGAAGTTTCTCAAGCAAGAAGAACTGAAAACAAGCTAATGAGAAAGAGTTTTCTGTTASCCAAATTGGCTCCTTCCTTACAGACATCTAGCTGCTTCTGTGAAACAAACTCAATAGTATCCACTTCTAGATATTATTTCTTTAATAATTGCCATTACACAAACAGATGCATACATAGAAAGTGCAAGAAATATCTAAAGATGTCTATCTGTGCATAGTAATGGATAAACCCTAAATGTTGTTTGACTGCAGTAGCTGTAGCATTTCCTGCAATTTATGCACTAATTACAGGCTTTTAATATTTTATCAAGCAATGGACATTCCGCTTAGAGGCTGATCTACAGATAGGCTGAGCACCTCATAGCTCCCCCTGAACATAATAGGACTTGGAGAGCTCCACAAATCAGAGACCTTCCCCTCTGATTTGTAAACCGGTGAGCACCGAGAGAGGATGAATGTCAGCAAACTTGGGCAGAGTACGAAGAAGCCCTTTTTACACAGTGTGTCCAACGCGTGGTGGAATCACTGCCATGGAAATTGCTGAGGTAAGCCATTTGGGAGGATTAAAAAGGGATTAGGTATCCACACAGACAGAAACAGCATCGGTTTTGTAGCCTTGCTCCCAAAGAGTTACAAGGGTAATGAAGCCTCATGCTTCAGAGCTTAAGTTGATGATCTGTGGGGGTCAGTAGGAGATTGTCATCTCTATTATACTACAGTCGACAASTGAGATAGGGCACCATAGTTTTCTTACCAATGTGCCTATGTTTATAGGAAGCAGAATGCTGGATAGGAGGAAACAGTGCTCTCTCCCATGGTGGCAAAACCTGTGTTTCTGTGAACACAGATTGGTTCACCTTTCTGTAACCCTTTCAAAACATATGTTTTCTGAGAGAGCAGGCAGTGAGGCAAACACAGAGGAAGAAGAGCTGAGACGAACACGAATTTCATCGCGGTCTGTCAGTTTGCTCAGAATTACTTTGAATAAAACACTCTTTATTACTGTGTACAAAACATCTAAGATTTATATAACCTAAGAGATGTTGAACGGTATACTGCTGCATTCACCTGTAGTGTGCAAAACTTTCTCATTTCTGCATTTTCCCTTATTTGCAGCTTATTATACACCACCCCAAACTCACCTGGGTCCTGGAGCCATCCGTTGCAGTCATTCAATTTACTCTCCTGCATATGGGTGTGGGCACACATATAACTGCACTCAAATCAGTAAGCTCCTTCCTCTCTTGGCTTAACAACCCAACACATTTGCTTTTCCATTGCATCTTGAGGAAGATCTCAAGGATCACACTGAGCTGGCAAGTTGAGGGCAGCAGTTCTTGCCAAGTTGAATGGCTGTTCCCTTGAGCCCTGAGGAGACCTTCAGGCTTCAGGAGGAGCCCTTCCACTCTTTGAATGAAAAGGGTTTTGATGTGTAGCCACTTTCAGGACTGGGAAAAGGAAAGATACAGCTTGAAAGAGTTGCACATTGAAAGGACCTTTGATACTTGGAAAAAGCATAGATAGTTCCTTTCAGCAATGCTAAAACTCTTCTCGGTGGCTGCTGTCTTTAGTTTTGCACCTTACCCATATTAGAGACAGGTGGTAGTAGACATACTGAAGACGGGCAGAAACGTAGACCTGACACAACTGCCGTATGGCAAGATGGCCGCAACTTTCTCAGAAAGACCAAATCAGATATCTTCTTAATCTGATAATTTTACTTTAATTATACCCAGTATAAGCAATGGGCCATGTATTTGTGAACAGTTTGCCCTACTTCCAAAGCCAGATGGAAGTTTCAGATGAAACAGTGAACAGGTAGCAGCCAAGATAAAAACCTGGATAAGAGGAATAACCGCTTGAATGAAGATAGCAGGATCCAGCAGAGATGGGTAGATCTACGCTAGTAGATCTAAAAGCAGTAATTTAGAAAGCAATTCTCCTTTTAGCTGTGAGTCCTTTGGAAGGATGCGATACAGTACACCTGTAGGTTTGAGATAGATGCAGGAAATTTCAAATTTGCTTAGCAAGGGGTTACTGGCAGTTTGCAGGAGGAGCAGTAAGGGCTAAGCCTCTAGAAACCTGGAGGGATGCCACTGTGACCGGATGTGAGGAAAAGGAAGAATYGCTAAGGCGACAAAGTACATGCTCTTAAATGAGACATCAAGGAGCACCTTCACTAGAGGCTGGTCTTTGATAAATGGATACTATATCCTAGTGATTGTTCCCTTTCAGGTCTTGGTAATTTAAGATTAGTTTTATAATATACYTTGCTGAAGCATGCAAATGATGTGTACTTGTATGCAATTGTACTGTACAACAAAGCAAGGACCATCTGAACTAAAATTAATGCACCAGTATTAAATCAGGTACTTAATCATTCATTTTAGTTTGATTTGCTGAAGCTATTGTGTTCTTGTTCTATATTACAGAAAAAAAAATTGACAAGACACAACATGTTTCTGAACACCACAATATGTAGACTCGGTTTAGGAAACAAAATAGATCATTTTGATTTTTGAAAACCCAATAGCACCATTAGACTTGCATATTAAAATACACCCTCTTCCTCTCCAACTCAAACATACCYGTATACAGACTTATCAAGTGGCAAGTGATGCATTAGTTTCCAATATAAAAGATCATTAAGAAGACAAGAGAAATTTATTTCAGTTGGCTACAATTGTTTTTAAAAACGCTGAAATAYTTTTTACTAAAAGACTATTTTCAAAATCCTTCCATGAAGGGGCCTGATTCATTTTGTGTGTGCTACTGCTCTGTCTTCATTTGGAGATAAATTATCACATCATAACTCTTTACTCCCTCACTTGCAAATTAAGTTGTCATTCAACAGCTCCTAAAGAGGCRAGCCATAACAATCCATAAGAACAAATAATACAGTCTTTGTTTAAAAATGTGCTTTTATATATATGCACTTTTGTGGTTTTTTTTTTCCTTTGTACCTGTCTGCATTTTGGCATGATGTTTGTAATTTCTCTACCTACTAAATGGACACCTTTAAAATCCTAGTGAGAGCAAGTCTGATTTTTTTAGAAGAAATTAAAAGTGTTTTCTCTAAGATGGTAGCTTTTAAATATTTCTTTTTCTTATTTTTTTCCGTGAGGAAGATTTTATTTGCATGAGTTTTCTCATAAAAATATGAATYCCAAAAGGAAAAAAAGAACAGAAAATAAAATGCCTTTTTCAAATCAATATTCAGAAAAAAATATCACAAGTTAGTCAGTTGTTTTTATACCCCCAAAACTTGGTATTTCATGTCCAAATAAAATATTTATTTTCAAATAATGAAAATACACAAAAATAGAAAATAATAATGAAATTTTATTTCTACCTGAACTGTTTTTCAGCAGAGAATTTGCTCAAGATGTTAGTGCAGGATCAAGGCTGTGGTCTGGCTTCTTACTGCGTGCGTGGTGAGTACAGTGCCTGTGAGGTTCCGAGTGCTAACTTTGCATGAAACTAGAACAAAACACAGAGAAAAGACATCCAGTACATCTATTCTCAGCAAGCAAGTGTATTTTAGGAATAATTTCAACAATTTTTAAATGAATGGCAGCATCTCACGTCTTTTTTTCTGGATCGCTTTGCACTCCAGTCTTGTATCTGCAGGGGGATTTTGGTAGCCTGCCATTACCCTGYACATCTGCAACTAGGGCAGCTCTGAGGCTCCTCTAGCTAAGCAGATATCGTGTCACAAGCACCTGATAATTGTCTTGGGAATAGGTTTTTTTTCTCTTCTCTGAAGGCACCAGAAAGGTCCTGAATTTTGACTTCCAGATTATTATTTTTCCACCTTTTTTTTTTCTGCATCTCCTGCAGCCTATTGACTTCCCCCAGTACCTGACTTAAAACCACACRCCTCTTCTCCTTTGACTTATTTTCCACAGCCAAATAGTGTCATAGGTGTTTTTCTCTGGCTTGTACTGGACATAAATGTCTGATGCTAGAAATGCTGATTCTGATAAAACTGACATTTGAAAAAAAAATCACACAGGAGAAAAATATTAGCCCATTACTCCTATGTTACTCAGGGCTAATTAGGAGCCCATAACGCATGTCCAATAAGAAAAAAAAAAAAAAAACCACCTTTTAATCCCACTAGAAAACACTTTTTATTCCCTTTTTTAACTCAACTGTACTAGTTAGTGGAGTGGTGGGAAAGCAGCTTCATTGGACCCAATTCTTACACCATACATGCTTAAGAAGAGAGGAGAACTGTTTTCCTTGGAAGTGCTTAGTCATTTAAGGTCTTTATCCACTGATGGAAAATAGTATATGTGCCTGCATCACTTTCAATTYCTATTCATAAAGGAAGACACTATGGAGGGGCTACAGTCAGCAAGTGGGTGCTACTCACCAGCCACAGTAGGCTCTGGGGAGAMAAGCACATCTCTTTTTGAGATCTATGCTCAGCCCAGTGCCTGGGTTTGTATAGGTAGAATATCTGTGACAGCAGAATATATAATTATTTTATGTATTGGCAGTAGCAGTCCTATGCCAGCAGGAAAGGGTTCTTATCAGGATGAACTCTGACCATAATTTATCTCATTGTAATATATTGACTATCCAACCTTCTCACAAGTGACCAGGAACTTCAGTCCTATTTAACTGATGGAAAAACTGAGGCACCTAAAGGAGGGAACTAAACTTGCCTGCTGGTTAATATAGTAGCATCACAACTGTCACAGAACAGATGTGTCTTGGGGCTCACCTGTGTGTGCGTGTTACCTGGCACTTCAGGGGACTGCGGAACTAAATCCTCTGGCTGATTACAAAAAAAAAAAAAAAAAAAAGAATAGAGTCTTGACCATTATTTATAAGGCTAGTAAAACAATGTAGTATCTATTCCTGCAAAAAAACAAGAACTGTCTTTTTTTATTGCACAATACAAAAAATAAGCTGAAAGAGTATTTGCTATTGGACTGCTCTGCAACAGCACTGAGTAACCAACGATAACAAAAACTTTTGATAGAGAAATTGTTCAGCATGCTCTTGACTCTGACCTTTCATTACTTTTGTCAAAATAGTGAAAAAGGTGACAGAAGACACTGCCCAAGTTGCCTCTAAAATTATCACTGGCGCTAGAAACCGTGATTGTAGATCAGAGTATTGTCCTGTGAACAGAGCTCAGAGGAGTCGGGGCAGGTTTGCCGATCACGTAGTTTTTATGCTGAAGCTGATGACTGGCAGCCAGCTATGGCTCTAGGGCTGAAATGCCAGCAAAAGATGTTCAGAGCGGTCCAAGAGAAATCCGCAACCAAATTGCAAGGTACTTCGATACTTGGGAATTGCATATCTTTCAAAAGCTTTTTGTCATATCAAAATAAATGTCAGTAAATGCAAGCATGGCAACATTTGCTGGTCTGTCGAGTGAGACCTCTGAAGAACCTACTGAGACTCTGCTTGCCAGTGGCACAAATCATCAGCCTGTTCTTGGACACGCTTTCTTGCTTTAGTGGGTATTACTTGTGCTRGGAAGTATCTGAAGGTCCAGGACTCACGAGTTATTATTTTTATCACAGTGCCTAAGGGTACGAAGTAGGAATTAGCATAAAAGGCATTGAAGAAGGAACTTTGTATGTAGCAAAGAGTTTCTGGTAATCTATAGCTTGAAGTAGAGAGCAGTGAGTGTGTAAGCAGAGAAATAGGGAGAAGAGACGTGAAAGAAGTGGTCACAGGTTAACGACTAGCACTGTTTGATGACAAAGTACTTATTAAAAGCAATGACATGCGGACAATATAAATATCAGTGGAAAATGTACGTGCATGGCAAAAAACATGTGCTGATAATTAGTCTCTGCTTTAGGTGTGGAGGTTGGGTTTCCCTGTGCCGTGCAGGGACWTTACAGATGTCTATAAATTGTGTCTTACATTCAAGTTGTTTATAACGTGATGGCAAACAGCGAGTGTATTGTTTCAACGTGGTTAATGTTTATGAGATGCAGTATGCATGTTTATAGGTGCACACAGATTGCTTGGAAAACTACCAGGCCATTCTTTTTTTAAGCTAGTGATTAAGAAAGATGAAAACCTAAATATTCCCTTCCAGTAAAAAAAWTRCACTRGGGGAATCAACTAGTACAAAAAATMTAGTACTGTTTGAGCCTTAAGTTTCTATAAATTAGCTCATGCCCTCCTTATGCCTGTGAGATTATTGAGATGCCAAGTAGGGTTAGCCCAAGCCAAGAAAAGAAACAAATTAAGATGAGGAATCCATGAGAAATCAGGATTTCAGTGCTGTAAATTCTCAGCCTAGCCATACAAAGATACTATTTCCAAAGGCTTTATTCTGACTTCTGTTACTACCTGCAACACGGTCCAGCTGTTTGTGGTGCTGCTTTTGTCCCCATGACCCATGCATGCACTTTGGGAGGGGGGACTTGCGCAGTGTATAATGATTTTAATGCCTCTTCAAGCCACATTAACTTTACCCAACATTTACAACATATGTTTCCCAGTGAAACATACTTTTTAGGCTTGCTGCTCCATAGCTCTTTTTACCTCCCCTACTATGTCTCCTTATGACCAAAAAGTCACTTGCATACATTAGAGGAGTAGGACATTCAATGAAAGGGGAAGAGGAGCATTAAATATTGAGTTTCTGGATATTTATTTCAATTTTGTCCCCCTAAATACAGTAGAGGAGAAAGAAAGCAGAAAAATTGAGACACTAAATGTAAARATATCAGACAATGAATTGCTGCTCTTGCTTACGTTAGGAAAGAGAGAAGAAAGGAGCACTCACGGAGGGGACACCTCACATTAGCCTGCGGATCCTCCCCCTGCCCTTCGGCTGGGCACGTGCGAYGTGCGAGGGGTTGTGTGCGTAGCACTGCCCACCCGTCCTCACTCAGAGCTGCCCTGCTTCAGCTGCCCACTAGATTATGCAGCTGTAAGAGTTAAGGACTTGGTTTTCCAGGGATGGCACAAAAAAAAAAAAGGATACGGGGAAGGAGCAGGACACCCTTGTTAAAAGCGAAGCAGCTAATTTCTCATGCAGGGTTGTTTTCCCTCATTTTCCTGTTCTTCAGCACTTAATGATTTTTCTGTCATCAATGGAGTTTTAATTGAGTGGGATTAGGGGTGGATTAAAGGATCTCATCAGAGCTCGTACTCCCTGCATCCACTTCCTGTTGAGTCCTCTCAACAGAAGAGCTTTTGACATTAGAAAAGTGAAAAATACTTAAGACAGTGACACAGTGAGGGAGAGCTCAATTGGAACGTAACCAAGGACTCACAAATTTAAAGGCAAGCATGGCTTAAAATCTTGGCTATCAGAGAAGGACAGAATTTACATCTCCTTGCCCACTCCTAGATTTGACTGGCTGTATACAGGAAGGATTTAAACTGTAGCAGATACAAGGACATGACCTCAGCCCCTCCTCAATTTCATATGGATTTTTTAATGAAAGACACTTTCCAGCACATAACTGAATCAATATTAAAAATGTTCATAAAAATTCACAACATGAAAAGCCAGTGGCTTTACATTTCATTCTGTATTTACATTGGATTTAGCATCCAAACTACAGTAGGAGCATAAACTCTTTCTTTCTCTTTTTATGCTAGGGAGAAGTAGGATATCGAAATTATGCATTTATTTGGGTTAGGTCTCTTTTTTTTTCTTGAAAATACTTTATCTTATCTAACCAGGAGAGAAGGGATAAGGAACAGAGACTCTGAGAATGAATCTCTATTGAATACTCAGCTAGACGCAGGAGAAAAACCTGCCTCACCAAAGAAGAGAAAATGCTCTTTGTGAATTCAACGGGCAGACTTTCGTATATTGCTCCTCATAGAGACCAAAAACCCAGTTCTGCTCTAATCACCAACAGTTACACATAAAAATCCATGCCAGGATTAAACCCGAAACACTTAAGACTAATTACAGAGCTCTGGGAACAATGACCAAATCTCATCACAAACAAATCTRTATCTTTCAGACACTGTGAGATCTTCTCCAGTAACAAAAACCTCCTCTTAGATATGCACAGAAGGTCTCAACTCTGGTATGCTGCTGACATTAATGGCATATAAGTGTACAGTGGAAATGCAGCATGTACAAGTCAAAATTCACCACGAGAATGGGAGAAGGTAATATTGCTGGGGTTTGCTTTCCCTCATCAGTGCTTTAAGCAAGCTTGACAGTTTAGTCTCCTGAAGAATGTTATATACATAGTTCTGGGGCTTGATTAAGCTAAGTTTTTCAAAGTTACTCCTGTCCAAAAGTGTCTCAAATGCTCTGAATTCAAAGCATTTGGGGAATGGAGATTCTTGTAAAGTGTACTATCTATAAATCTTACCTTAAGCACGACGTGCCATGGCCATTTCCCATCATCCAGGTTGTCTCATGTCCCTGTTAGCTTTAGTTTGCAGAACAGAAGACCACTGAACACAGCACTACTTTTTTATTTTATTTAACCAGACTTACCAAACAAATGAGTTCCCTGGGGACGTATCCTTTTCCAGATGAAAAAGGGCCCTACAAAGCATTAGAATATAACTCTACATTTTCATAGTATATTTTCTTTTCAAGGTCCTATCAGATCATGCTGAACTTGTTCACCGCTGAGCATATGGCGTAACAGGAATGGGGCTGTTGAATGCCTGTAATTCAGTGTGTTCGCATTCAGTGTGTTCGCAGTGAACTTGTCTGGGATTTGTCGACTGGCTAGTTCCACTGGACATGCAAGTAGCACTTAACCTTATAGGGTTACTAAGTGCCTGGAAATTTGCAGAGAGGCTTCTGCAAGACCAGCTGCATTGGTGCTGCACAGCTGTTCTCTGCATATACAATAAGATAAATAAAAGTGGTCTGAGAAACATCAGAGTTGCTTTATAATTGCTCTGGGCTTTTTTTTTTTTTCACATATAAGAAGATATTTCGCTGTTGGAAATYGCAAACAGAGATTGGCAAACATATTGGTAGGAGAATGGATTTCAGATTGGCGCTTATGTTTTGACGAATTTTACTGTTATTGTAACTTGTTGTTAATACTTCACATGAAAAGATACGTCAGAGAAAAATATAGGTTTCCATGTAATCACCTGTTCGTGTTCAGGTGCAGAAGGCCAATGACTATAAAGSGGACTACAGCTGCAAAATGGTTGGGAATTTCTATTGAAGGAYAGAAGTCATGAGAGAGAGAAAGAAAAAGKGTAGATAGAGGAAGCAAAACTTATTTAAAAAGTAGATTGAAAAGGAAATCTTAAATTTAACTTTTTCAAATTTTCARCCCTGTAAAGAACATATKTTCAGTTCTGGATTATAKTTTCCACTCTTCAGAAAAATTATTAAAAGTGAATGCATCTTCTAAAAATTAATCTTGTGCGTTGTTCTATATTTGTTAAATGTAACATAGCTGCCTGACTAATATGTGTTGATTCTTAGTTTTTAAGTATTTTTTGAAAGATAAAATTTTAACCATAAGTCTTTGAACCAAGGGTGTTTACAGGTAAAGAGCATAATGTAAATGATGTTAAAATATGACAAGGATGATTAAAATAACTCAAGAGTCAAATTCAGACATCTATTACATACTGCTGAACTGCAGGGTATCCTCTTATAGCTGGGTCTGTCTCATGTTGATGTTAAAAATAGGAGCACTGTATATCCTTACACACACCATGAAAAATGAAGTGGAAGCAGAATTATGACACAGAATCCAATGAGCTGAAGCCATCAGAGCATCAGTCTAGTGGCCAGACATAATCTAACTTGGCCAATAGCTTCTCCTGAAGTCCTGAAGTGCACCTTGCCATTAGGAGGCAATTTCTGAAAGCAGGCAGAAGAGAAAGGAAGCAGTTTTCAGCACCTTCCACAAAAGCAGAAAAATGAGAAGACTGAAACTCATAAGATGCGTTGGAGTTATCTAACACAGAGGAGATCAACCCTAAGAGTGATTGAAAACTGTTAATGTCTGTGTTGTCAATCATTTGTTTTCCTTTGGAAAGAGCAATGTGACTCGGACCAGTCCTTTAAGATGCTAGGAGTAAACTTTTATATTCTTCTGAATTCCAAGAGTTGAACCAGCTGCTGGTGAGAAATACAACAAAAAGAAGCACGTGTGTATGCACACATCCTACCTCCTCCTTCATAAACATTTTCCTTTAACATTGACTGCTTAGAGCTATATTAAAGACTCATAAACTCAGTCTTGGATGTCTCCTCAACTACTACTGAAGAACACGAATTTAAAATTAAATCTCAAGTAGTAAAAAGAGGTCATGGGAAAGAACTCCAATAGTCGYACTTGCTTTTCACTACTTTTCGTTTCTTTTTGTGATCAAAGCTCATACCACTGCACATTCTCTGGAAACTGTTTTTCTTAATTTGACTGTGGGATCAGTTCCTATTCCAGGGTGGCTATTTCAAGAATGCTGCCCAGACTAGACCTTTTACTAGCTCAGTTAAAATGCTTCTAGTTCGCTTGGCAGTGAGGGTTCAGGTTAAGCATGCAAAACCACTACCACGAGCAGAAGGAAATTGCCTTGCTCTATTTCCATATGATAACCAGAACTGCAAGATTTAAAAGTGTGACATTTATGAGTGAATCTGACCACTGCAAGAACAAACTAAAAAGCCAGACGGAGAAGGACAGCAGTTTCTATATCCCAACGTATATACAATATTTCCATAAAATTTCATAGACCACACAACTTGTTGAAATGCGTAAGAGACTGAGAAGCACAGTCAGAATTCTGAATAAATTAGATGGTATGATTTAGATGTGTTGTAAAAARCATCAGAAATCTGTATATAAAGAGGCTTTACAGATCAAGGYTTGAAATAAGCTGCATTTGTAATAACAAGGTTTTATAAAGCATCCAGTCTAGAGGAACGTACAACTGAAATATTTCAGGGCTAAAGTTCTCCATAACAACAGAGAAAAGAAGTGTTTCCTCAGCTGAATCATATTTACTCCTACACCCAAGAATATTTCATTGACCGAAACTCTACATACATGCRGGGAATTTGAGATGACAAACTAACTTTCAGACTTCCCTTAAGATCTACCCTTCTCTGAGAAACTACAAGATATATGTCATCTTTATTAGGTACATTAATGAGTTCTTGGCAYAGAGTCTTAGGCAATACTGTTTGTGCTTACCAAATGGAAAGTTTTCTGTATTCAGATCCTAGGAGACAACCATGCCTTGGCATGCAGTTCCTTGTGTTCCCTTAGTAAAGAGAATACTGGAAAAGCAGGTTAACCTGCTTCATCTAGTAACAYCATCTTTTGTATGGACAACGGTTTCATCTTCAGCTTGGGAAATGCAATGTAGAAGGAGGAACATATGTTGCAGAGTCATAGCCAGGAATGCACTCTTTTACTAAAATTGAAAAGCTCCTAGGGAATTCATTGCAATCCATGCTAATCAAAAGTAGGAATAGTTACTATAGCTACTAATACAATAGTTGCTAAATATAATTCTCAGTATATAAAGTGCATATTCTGTGATCCTATATGTTGAAAAGATAAAAAAATCTTTAATTGCATTCTCTGTGGTAATAAATGAATGGCTTCCTTTACATGGTTTCATTGTAGACAGAGTATGTGCATAACACTGTGAATGTTTTGAACAATTCAGCATCAGCCAGGAGTATTAGAGTTCTTGCTCCCTCTCCTTTTTTATTTAAAGGTTGGCAGTAATTTTTCATGTCAAGGTCATGATTGATGTAGGTTAACTTTTGCTAAAAATCTTTTGAAACATTTTTGAGTAATGTTAAAAATTATGGCATGCAATACATCAAAATATTYTTCTAGGCTTACTGCATAAGTAAATAAACACTAGGGAAATGTGGAAGGCATTCATAGTATTTTGTAAGCAAATTTCAAACTGCATGCTGCAGATTTATATGCTTCATAGCTTACACCGCGATGTATGTTGCATTTTATTAAAATACAGTGTGGGTGGGGAATAGATGGTCACCTATCACATTTGTGTGTTTGTCCATGTCAATTTGGAATGGAGATCAATTCAGTGAGAAACGCAGCCAGGCGTGGATTATGTAGCCTGTCCATCAAGTGTCAGTTTTCTGGGGAAATACTAATGGAGCCTCCTCAATCTCAGGCCAAATGTCAGGGCTGTAACGTCCAGCATCCTGAGCATGGTGAGCAGGATTATACTAACATCTGCCATTGACAGGCAAATGCTAAAGCCACCGATCTGATTCTAAAGCCACCGTCAGGTTCTGAATAGCACTGAAAATCCCTCCAAGACCTATGTCTTCTCGAAGATAAGTAGAGTAAAACAAGATCAGGAACAGCTGAAGTAGCAGTGTATTTTCCGCAGAGAAAAGGGAAAAGGGATGTCTACTGTCACTCAACAATATAGGTTAAAAAAAAAAAAAAAAGACAGGTCATTGGCAGATGTAGAGTGTGAAACTTTCTCCTTTTTTTTTTTTTTTTTCCAGTCAGCATATTTTCATTTGCCCGTTTAATTATTAACTGTAGCTGTATGATTAGGAGGGTCAGGTGGTCCAAAATATTACTGTCCTTGTCAAGTGAAGAATGGATCTAGCAGTAAACGAGAGTTAACATATGAAGGAGAACTGAAGGCATCTGTCTTTTCCATCTACATTTTGCTAATCTAATTTAGGAGTTTATGTTAGAGGTCTAGAATCTTTGTGGTAAAAGACCATCCAGAGCAGCTCAGAGCACGTGCACAAGGAGYCTGCCTTTCCTCTCTGATATATGACCTGAGGTGCTATCAACTCATCGTTTAGAATTAGGACAGGGCAGCAATATGACCATAACTCTTGCATATGCCAAGTACTCCCTTAGGATTTTTTCTTTCCATTTCATCCATATTGGTCAAGCATGAGGCATGAACGGTTCTCTGAAAGCACTTATCTTTCTCCTTAGGTGATTGCATTAGACAACTAGTTTCAATTAGACATTACATAGTTTTACATTGGTAAACTTAGGACAGACATGACTCTCATTTAATGTACACAGATAAATGCTAATATTTAAATAACATTTTAAAATCCTTTCAGATGGAGGTTACAGAGGCAGCCATCTTGGAAAGACAGGCTTCAATATTTCTATGTATTCAAAATTAACTAAGAAAGCTAAACAAAAATGCTGAAAGTCTTTGGGAAGATGGTAGAAAGTGACTGAAAGTGTCTGAAGTGCTATATTCAAGGTCAGGTATAGCACAGACTGCTGAGATATACAGTATAGGAGCTAGACAATCAGCTGGCTCTTAAGTATTTTTTATTCTTTCCAAGAAGCATCTATTACTGTCAAAGCTCAAATTATGTGACTTAAGCTCAGTTTGAACTTTCCAAATACTTCTAATATATTTTTGTTGCTGCCTTGAAAGTAATCAAACAGGCAACAGTTTACATACCTTTCAACTGTCTGGTAGCACACAACTACAAGCATTTCTGTATTTCCATGGCTTAAGGCACCAGTGGCCACATATACACCATTTCAACCACAACTCGGACTGTTTTCTACAGTTTTTGAARATTAATATACTGAGGGCAATTTATGAAAATATTGTCCTATCAAGCTACAGTTGTGCATAAATCTTGGAATTATTACTTGGTTTGTTGCAGATACACAGAAGATTATGAATAATACAATAGGCAGTTCTATTAATGTTCTAGAAATGACTTTGTTTTCTGTATGCCCACACTGCTTTGCAAAGAAGAAAAATTTTSAGAATTTTGTTCATAGAATCTAGGCTAGAAATTATTTTTCTGATCTGTTCCACTTGCATACTRTCTCATATTTGACAATTCACTATAGGCAACTGAGAAGCTTCTGCACAAATTACAGTAAGCCCTATAGTAATTGTTGCAGTCTTTATTGAACCATGCAAAATCATTTCTCCTGTCATCCCAAAGTGCAAAGCACCTCCTTTKTAGGGAGTTGTTGACCATATTAAAGTTTTTAGTAACAGAGCAGTGCAAGTAGAAGCCTTGAGAAGCTTAGTTATTTAGAAATTTTGCCACTTAGTATAAACAAATGAATTATGGGTAAGGTGATACATGCAGACTTCTAACTAGAAAAGCTAATTTTACTTTATATTAATTGGAGAATAGACTACAAAGATATGGTTACCTGTTAGATTGGAATGCATACAGGCTAACTCTTAGAGCTGCTTTGCTGCTAAACATTTTGTTAAGACACCTGCAAGGTTAAGCTTCTATAGTAATGATAATGAATCATGTAATGATGTTAATATAGAAGTAAAGCAAACACTAAGTAATAAGCTCTAGTTCACCAGTAGAATGTAAAGTACATACTCAAGTTTAGTAAAAGTAATATATAACATTATGAATGACACATTTTAAAGATAATATTTTTGATCTGCTTTCTGAAGATGACATCTTTGCTTCCTGCTATTCCTCTGTCCTCCTAAGCTGAGCATTTTATATCAGCCTGTTAAGAGGTTTTCCTAACTTATGCGGGGTTTTTTTAAATTTTATTTTAGTAATGAAAAAAGTTAACTTCAGTCTTTTTTGGCTTTTGCTGTATAGATCTACAAAAAGAGAGTAATAATGTTTCCATAATAATGTCTGCAAAAGCATGACATGAATAAAGGAGTAGGTATCTTTATGAGACAGTTAGTTAGCAGGTTATATCTTGATTTGTTGAAGGAATGTTCCTTCACAATTGCTATCATCGCCATAAGCTGTGTTGGGCTGTAACTCAGCCAACTAGAAACACATAAATAAGGTGTAAACACTGCCAAAGTCCATGTTCATTGTCTGTTTTGTACTGGTAATGGAGCAGGTCAGTAGACCCTAGATACTCACATAACTAGTACTTTGACTATGATGAAAACATGAAAAAATCAAGATGAGATACTAAATAGTTGATTCCTCAGGCTTCCAGCTGCAGTTCTGAAATATTGTCTCAAAACTATCTTCTTTCATTTCTGGCAGATGATCTCATATTTGTACAGTGTCTGTAAATGCACCTTTTGAGACCTTCCGGATCTAAAAGTGTTGGATAACTATAGCTATTTGAGCTCTCACATAAAGCCTGAACTTTCTCATAAATGCCTCAGCTTACCAGAACGGGACCATCACACTACAGCTGAGGGTCTTCAAGGGATGTCTCATATAAGACATACAGGCTAGTGGCCTAAAGAGAGAACTGATAGGAGAYGACTCTGGACTCTTTCTAGTCTTTTACCTAGTCCTGCAGACACACTTCTGCTGAAGTGAGGAAGAAATTAGCAAGAATTATAGACTAAGATCTGTGCTTTGTATTTCAGTTATTTAATTCTTGAGGAGAGTTCGAAAAGAGAATCTTTGTTCTTGTTATATTTTGTTATTTTGTGAAAAAAATTAAAGCAAATAAAGGTTTTGTCACGCTGAGTTTCACTGAAAGTAAGCAGCATCTGCTAGGTTTTGATTAACTCATACAGCCTTTGCTTTATCCCTAACACAAATGAATGTATTAAGGAATATCTCTTAAAATAGGTGATCAGTAACAACCAAGAGATAAATAACAGTGGTAAGGGATGATYGCTTAAAATAAGAGATAGATGATCATTCTAATTTCTCTTGTTCATCATCCAGAAGTGATGAGCCTTTATGGTTGTTGCTCACAGGAGCTGCAGTATGAATAATGTGTATCACCATCTTCCATAAACCTGTTTGCAAAAAATCGAGAGTTAATACCCAGCCCTGGTCTGCAGTGACCACTTAGGTCTGAACTCCTGCTTTTGCATTTCTGGGTGGTATATGTAACGAACCAAAGGAAACAACAGTGAYGAGACTTCTGGTCATGGTTTTAGGCCCCTTTCATTTTCTATCCAAACGAAGTAACGAAGATATATTCACATTTCAGTGATTAAGGAACATTCTGTACTATAATTTATTCACAGGACAGTAATGTGTGCATTAGTATAGTACGGACAGTGAATACACTATGTACRTATGCAGTCAGGCAGTATGTGATCTACTAATTAAGGCTCTGATCCGAAACATAATTTTACTTGACGAATGCGTTTAAGTCCTGTTGAAGTCAATAGGTTATAAGTATTTTTTAWGTGTAAGCATATACTTCACTGCTTTTGTAAGCAGGACAGCAGCAGGTGAACGGAAACAATCTTCAGTTTTTCCCTGTTAGGCATGTATTTTTKACTCTTCAACTTGAAAACTCTGTCACCTCATTTTCAAAGGGATTGAGCAACTTCAAGCCAAAAAAGAACCTTGCAGATCTGAGGGGTGCCTCATTTTACAGCTTTACAAATAAAATATGAAACATCTTTGCTAGTGAGTGATTAAAGGATATATAATGTTTGTAATAAATTTGGGATACAAATGTAAAAGGAATTTCATAAGAATAATGACTAATTTTATTGATGACAACTCAGAATGGAAATTTTCTGTATCCTTTATCTGCAAACCAGAAGCATTTTGAAAAGAATGTAAAACATACTGAGTCAATCTACTTAATATGGAAAATTTCAGGGATATATATGTCCAAGTTTTGAGAAAGAGATGAGTGTTTGAGACTCATCTATTTGTATTTATAAAGGATAGAAAGAAATTGTTTATTAAAATGTAAGAAGATACAACTAAGTGTAATACAGTGAAACTCAGCAGCAAAAATCTTAAGCTGGACTTCAGAAGAAGTGTGTTAATGATATTATTCATTAAATTGCTRAAAGGTTTCCCAAGGAAAACACTGAAAGTCCCATTATTGACTACACAGAGGAGTATGAAATGTGGCAAAGGCTAATTTAGCTAATATAATGTTTTATTGCAGTATTCAGATAAATAATTGGCAACCAGTTCTGCATATGCCAAACAAAGCTCTATGTACCTCCAACAGAAAAATGAACTGGACTGCAATGTAATTCCCAACTTATGCAGCCCTGCATAAACTCATTTTTCCCTCCCAATTTGGAAAAGAGTAGAAAGGACATAGGCAGCACAAAGTGAGAAACACTTGTGTTAAAAGTTCTAGTAGACCCTCACGGGAGCTGGTAAAATACTTCATAGCATCAATTGTACTATACATCATCATTGAATATACTTAACTAACCTTGAGAAGCATTTCTAAAAAAGCCACAAGGTCCAAACAACATGTATTTTCCAACATAGCAATATAACAAGTATATCATTATTATTCCAGCGACAACATCCAAATTTACTGACAGCTAAATGGACCCCAAACAATTTTGCTTCACTTGTTGTAGAACTACTTAGCAACTCTCATGACGTTTCCTGGCCAAAACTGTATTCATCTTGTAAAGTGAATTAAAAAAAAAATGCATTTAAAAGCTAAACACATAATGTAAATTGAAGCTTATGATCAAACACATAAATATGTAAATATGTATATATATTTATAAAATAAGTCTGGGTTGGTTGATTTCTCAAGTTCTGACAAGGTCTAACTAAGACCTTGGGACAGAATCAAGAATGTAAATGGATTATTTTACAAATATGAAGTGGTAAAATACAGAACTCTTAAGTCACATAATTATTGCATATTCAACTATAAACAGCACACAACTAGCAAAAGATTAATAAACAATTTTCATTTATTTAGACTCTTCTGTGACAATTTAGCCCGACTCTATGTGGCTGTAATAATTGTGCTAAAACTCTGTGTAGCASGGTTACATCATTAATTAGCACGTGAACTTCCACCTCGAGCGACAAGAAAAAATGCCACTTAGATTAGTGGCAGGTGCCCCAGCATGATGTATGTTCTGCCATCACAGAGTTTGGCAAGCGCCGCTCAGGAAACTGCATAATGGATTAAGATACTTTAGCCTAAGTCTTCAGATACTGTAAACTGACCTTCCCCGTGCCGAGCTCGGAGGGAGATTGACAGCTGCCAGGGCTCCCAGCACCGAGACGCCCTCCGTCAGCACATTCAGCGCGCAGCTGGCGGGGGTGAGCTCATAGGGAACCTGGAAAAGGGCAGCTGCCTCGCCAGGGCGGCCCGCKTGCCTCACGCGAGACTCGCCGTCCTTGCTCTGGAGGGAGGGCACCCATCCTCCATCCACGGTTCTGTCTGTCCCTCTTGTGAGTCACAATGAGGGATCTCTCCAGGGCTTCAAGAGGGCTTCCCKGGTCTCCTCCCTCTGCCTTTCTAAGGAGATTGCCACAGCCAACCAAGGCACAGTCAAGGCTTTTGGTGCGCTCTGTTCTCAGCTGCTTTTGTCAAATCTATACTGCTCTGTGAGAAAATAAATACTGCAGAAGTGACCAGATTAGGGAAGGAAAGTGCGCAGGATAATATCCTTAGAGCCAATCCGCTGTCTTCAGCCTTTTAAGGACACCTCATGCCAGAAGTTTCGGGCCCCTCTGTAGCCATCGGAGGAAGGCAGCCACAAGCGTGTCCTGGTGCCTCTGTATGGGGACCTGAGGCTTTGAGGGTAGATCAACCTCTACACAGTCAGCTAGTTGAGATGCTTTTTGCAATCAGCAAAGTGTCATTGAAGTGAATTTTAGTCTATATTTTTAGTAGTACTGAATGAAAATATATACTCTTTTTTTTTTTTTCTTTTTCCTCAACACCAAGAGAAAGCACATATCTTTTTATTCACATGAACAGCAAATGTGACATGGACACTTTTCACCAGCAAAAAGAATAGAACCTCATAGCCAGACCACTAACATGTTCCCTCAGTAACATGCCAGTAACATCTTTAATTATGATATATTAATTTCCTAAAATGTAACACTGCAGACATTTAAACAAATGTTTTTGCATTCTGTTGTRGCACCTGGATGTGCATATATAATGATCCTTACATGTGGTATTTGGCTATTTGTCAATTAACACCAAAACTACTGAAATTGTCCCATTTTTCCCACTCATGTGTACACACAAGCTTTCCTCCATTAGTCTGTGAGGTTTCTCTTGATTTTTTTGCAGACAAGAACCCCATTTGCTAAAATAAAGGATGCGATTTGATGCTATTTCCCTATTTTTCTTTTCTCATCTTTCCTCCTGTTCACAGTGTGGATGAGGAACCCACAGCAATATAAAAGAAATGAAGTAATTGAAAAAGCAGAATTTTCAACCTCTTACAGCTATGTTCATGTAGAAATGCAATTGTAATGCAGGAAGTACAGAATGACCAACCCAATGGACATTTGTGTGTGATTATAAATATATATACACAGATTTCAATTTATATAAAAACATATTTGTATACATATACACACATTAATTTGCTGTTTATACCYGTATAAACCTGTATATACTACTACACTATCTAAGACTTGCAGACCTAAAAATATATTGGGGTGAACAATCTACAAGGGGTAGCTTCAGAAGAACAGCTACAGAATTATGAAGGRAAGAGTCTTTTATGTGGAAGCAACTAGACTCTGCAGACTTTCACGCTTTGGAGAGTTTGAAGATTTTTTTTTTCCTTTGTGGAAAAACAACAACAACAAAAAACATACATAGATAGAAAACTTCCCCCCCCCCCAAAAAAAAAAGAAAACAAGCCTTAAGCTCAAACCCCCCACCTCTATTTTATTACTGTTATTTGTTCAGCTCAATTACTATAGTAAAAGGAAAAAAATATTTTCCTGAGAGAAAACCCACTAATATTTGTGAAAAGCTTGAATATTATTGTGAGAGGGATCCTGTTAGTACTTAGACAGATGTATCTGGAACATCTGGCSATAGATTTCACAGCCCAGTCAGAGGTCTGGCCTTGATGACTCTGTTTAATTATCTCTTGACTAAAGAGTTTGAATGTGTTTCCCTCTTATAAATCTACTGAGATCCTGTTTGAGGCARGCATTGGGTAAGTGAAAACTTAGCCTAGAGAGTTGATAAGGTGAGCTAAATCTCAAGCTGCCATATTCATGAATGCTYAAAGTTTTAGCACATTTTTACAAGCTTTGGCAGAATGGCACCATTAATGTTTCAGAAGTTCTCCTGCTCTCTCTTTATTGCTTTCTGGCCAGTGTCCCTGCAGTTTTCCAGTGTAACGTGCTTTTATTACTGGGAGGAAGACAATACTTCTTGATGGCAGGACACTCTTTTTCTTCTTCAATGAGTTGCAAAATAAAGCAGAAAAAAACCCCTCTCTAAGTAGCCTTAAACTTGGACATCAAAGTAGTGCGACAATCAATCCTAGCAGTCGTTCAGCTCTCTTGAGCATTATCTTTATCATATTTCTAAATGTTCTGCTTTGCCAATAGAGCATTTGTTACTATTAACTGCAGGCAGAATATTATACCTTAGCTAAATCTTTCAAGGAGTAACATTTAGATTCTGACATGAGAGTCTTGTAGAAAGTTAATTACCATGACTCATTTCTTCCTAATTTCTACTGGTTTGATAATTCTCTTAAAATGTTATTTTTTAGAATTGAGCAAATATCTCTCAAGAAATTCTCAACCTAATCTAACTAATGTCTTTGATTCCACTGAGAAGCATCCAAAGTGCRGAAAGATATTCTACAAAATATAGTTACATTAGATAAAACCTATTTTTTTAACCAAAAGGGATATAAATTGTGTCACTTAAGGCATATACTTGATCYAAGTAGTGTTTTATATAGAATTTTGTAGAGTGGGCACGTTTGTCCTTTGCTGTCCTCTCTGATTTCTTGCAGCTTCCCTTGAGCACTTGGTATTAGTTACTAGTCATGCGAGATTTCAAGGGAAAAGTGTTATTTTTGCTGAAAAGTGAACGTTGAAATCAGCCATTACTTTTGGCAAATGCATAAGAAATAGTCTGTCTTCCAAAGGTACTGGCTTGATGCATTTTTCATAATGCAGTGTTGATAGCACAAATTAATAATCCTTGTTTAATCTTACTGTTGAAGTATGTATCATTTCAATACAGAAATACAAAAAGTTAGAGAAGGTCCTTTTGTAAAATGTAATGTATTTTAAAGAAATTGACTCAAATTCGCATGGCTAAACAAGGGACAGCCTGCTTTTGGTTTAATGAACCAAGTCACAAACATTGCATATCAGAACACTGATTATTCCCAAAACGGACTGCATTTCAGAAAAGGAAAAAAAAGGTCAAGTTTATTCCTGAATGGAAACATGACCATTCCCTTGTAATTGAGGGCTAAAGTACTAAGTTGCCAAAAAAAAAAAAAAAAAAAAAA
>PTEX01000014.1:3044890-3224673 GCA_003342815.1 Eudromia elegans | reverse complement strand
CAAACCAAAACAACAACAACAAAAAACCAACAGTGCTAGTGTTATTAAGACCTTGATTTAACTGAATTTATAGATGTTTGATGAGTTTATAGATGTTTGAGACCAGTCTTGTTCTCCTTGCTTGCAGGGGTCATTGGCAGAAGATTTGCCTACAAGTAAACTTCTTTGAGTGTTAACTAAGAAGCTGAAGSCTACATTCTTCTCTGGTATAAATCAAACCTCACTCCTTCTACATCCATTTACACCTGCCAGCATTTTTTTATTTTTAACTTGCAGTGTTATCAGAAACTGGTGAGTGTATAATTCAGGATATAAAAGCACAATTCTGTTTAGATAGAGAAGAAATMATTTTAACCCAGTATGGGCTGCCTTTATGAGGCATGCTGTATATACTGCTCCTAAAGCACCATTCCTATCAAAGAGCTTCCCCCTATGCAGAAAACTCAGGCAGAACACTAGAAAAAAAAAGAAAAAGAAAAGAAAGCCCTTTACACCTAATGCAGGCAGAGTGAAAGACTTGTTAATGATCTGCTAGATCAGTGGCTAAATAAATGACATAATGGCTCTTTTACTATATGGATTCAGTGAAGGCACGGAAGATCATACACCATAGTAAATCAAGTCAAGAAATATTTAAATACAGTTTGGTTCATAGATCAATGATCTGGCAAACTGTAATGGAGCTTTCTGAGCCATTATGATCTAATGGGAAAATGCAAGTTAAGTTCTGTTCATCTATTAGACAGCAAGAACCACAGTGGAGCTGCAATGGTCTACTGTGTCAAAGCTTGTGTGGAGCATTTTTAATTAACAATTCATCTGCTCATTAGTCAGGATTAATGCAGAAGGATCTATTAAGATCTACTGTGTCAAATAGTATGTCATGCCAGGAGTCCGCAAAGCCTGAAGATATATTACCCAGTCACAGTACCACATTATAGACTGACAGAAAAATTGCATCCTTAAAAATAAAACTGGCTCTGAGTAATGCTTGTGCAAGCAAATATCTTAAATCTTTTTTAAACTGCTATTTTTTCCAGTTCTGTAATTAATCACAGACCATAATCTAACTTTTTTTTCCCCAAAATATCCTAATGCAACCATGTTTATCAGTTTCAGTAACATCATTTAAGAAATCCCAGTTACACCATCCTGAAATAATACTTCATCATATTTTGTTTTCATAGCCCTGAAAAGAAGAATTCTAAAACTGAATTATTCAGCAAGCTGAGGTTTTTGTTGCGAACCCTTGGAACTTGGTTTGTTCAGCCTTTAGAAGAGCAGGTGGAGRGAAGACATTATTGCTGTGATCAGCTACCTAAGGGATGGGGGACAGAGCAGAGAAGAYAGAGCCACACTCTCCTTGGCCGTGCACAGTGGCACAAGAGGCCACAGGCACGTTTCTGCTGAAAGGGAAATTGTGATTAGATACAGATTTTTTTTTTTTTCCCATGAGGATGGTCAAATACCGGAATGAATCGCCCAGAGTGGTTGAGGAATCTCCATTGGTTTGGTATTGAAGAATCATCTGGACATGGCCCGGAGCAATCTGATCTAGCTAGACTTGCTCTCAGCTGGGTTAGGCTGTGTGACCTCTGGAGGCTCCTTCCACCACCATTGTTTCACAAATCCATTCTATAATTACAAAAAATATCTACCCTGAATTTTTCCAATTTCATACTCATGTAAAAAATGCCTAAAATCTTAAAGAGACAAAATAAAAATGTGTATGTATTTGTTAACAAGGCMATTTCTCTTCCAACATCTTAACTGCTCTCTTTTTTTGAGCAACTGACATTTCATTTTTGAAAATGTTCGTTCCTTTAGCCAAGATCCATTTTCTTTTTACCTCAACATTTTGCATATGAAGAGAGGCTGCAGGAACTGCCCTTCGTTTGTGCACATTAGGCAATGAACCTGCTTCAGTATTACTTATTGCTGCATAGGAAAAGTGCTTAAGTTGTACAATAACCTGCAAAGAAACAGGCATCAGTTACTGCTTATGAATGTGTAAGTACCTTCAGGAGCGCACCTCCTCCCCATGTCTCTCCAGAGACTTTAAAACCATGCTATTTTATTTTATGGTCTCGGATATATTCTATAAAATGTATACATAATAGTTTTCTTAAGAGGAAGCCTATTCTTGTGTTCACTCTGATGAACTTCTTTCAAGGAAAAGGTGTTGTGCCATGGGAAAAGAAGCTGCTACGCTCCCTGCAATGWTCTGAGACACACTCTGTATTTGGTTTTGGGGACAAATTTGGAGAAGAAGCTTATTTGGAGCTCTCCAAAATATTTCCATATTAAGTAAGTCAGCATGTTCTGGATGAACATTAGTGTGGCAAAAGGCATATTTGAGATTTTATCATTTTTGCCAAAGATAGAAAATGCATTTATGTATTACAGAAAGGAGGGGAAGAGAGAGAAAAATCCATATTCAAAAGTAAAATTTCACTGCCTAGAATGCATTTTTGGTTAATTAATGATCATGAGCAACTAGTGAACTGGTCTCAACAAACTTTGGATCAAGCAATTCTCGGTAGATTAATAATCAGGAAATATTTAACTTTATTTATTCGGTACTCTTGAAAAAGGAAGAATAATTTTGAAATAGTATGTGTAGGCAGCAAAAGGAGAGAAAGTTTTCATTTCAGAATGTCCAGATTTAACAACCTTTCCTGACAGAACTGCAAACTTTGTATACACTACTCAGTGTCTTGCTGCATCATAGGAAAGAATACCTACGCATTAAAGGTATGCCATTACGCACTTACAAGGGGTTTGGCTATATTTGGAAGTGATATCTGGGTAAATGGCATTGTAAAGCACATGATGAATTAAAGATTTGATGTTATCTTGAACCTTTGAACATAATAAGCCACGTTCTACTTTTCTCACACTGATAATAGTCTTACTTGCCATATTAGGAAGTAGAAAGTGCTTCTGTTTCCTTTTTTTTTCCTTCTGCCAGAAGGACATACACCACCAGCTTTCTCTTTCAGATCTGATTTTATAATTCTTCTTATTTCTAATATTTTCTCACATTCAAAAGACCCCCCCCCCCCAAATCTTATATCTGATACTAGTTCAAAGCAAAGCAATGAGCTAAGAATAACTAAAAATAATTACTCAAAGAGCAAGAAAAAAAAATCAATAACATTAAAAATCAGATTAAAATTTCTTCTGAAAAGAGCAAMTGATCAAACCTTGCAATCAATATTTTGATTTTTTTTGCTTACACTGCAAAGGTTTTCATAAAGCTACTTCTGTAAGCATGCTATACCTGCAGTCTCAGTCTCACCTGAGCTTCTCTGGCTATATATTTGCTCATATGAAACAACTAGTTTTTCAGGAGGACTGCTAAGAGATTCTGAGGTAGGAATTTTGCCTAGCACATCCTGTTTGTGTTGCCTGCTGAGGTGTATGACAAAAAAAGGAGGCCTTTGGACTTCTCCAATGTTCAGAGGTGGTGCAAAATCCAAGATGCTCCCAGTGAGAGGAGGCACGATTTGCCTATTGCCATTAATATCTAGTGAGGCGGGTAGGAGGTAGCTGCAGTCAGCATTTCAGAGGAAGTGCGGGTGCTTTTTCAAAGCGATTAACTGCACTGGTCAAAATTTCACAAGACAAACAGAACTTTTTATTAGCTAAACCATTAGCACCTGGTAATTCATGCTAAGTACAGTGTTATTTAGCATAGATCAGGTGAACTGTCATTTTAAGATATTTTTTAGCAAACAAGAAAAACTTGTAACACAACAAAGTGGGTGTGAAGCCATCTTCAATCTCTAATCCTACTTTTTTCTTGAACTTGCTGCCCAACTTTGGTTTACTTGTCCCACTGAGCTTCTCCTTCTCCACCTTTGGACAAGAAAGCCAATGGTTAATTTTTACAATTCGGTGTSTGTTTTGTTGTCTTTTAAATCATGCTCAAGCTGGCAGGAGCGGTCCTTTGCCACAGGCTTGTGTAGCATCTTTGTGTGGCATGCCAGCATGTCTGGGACTTTCTGAAATGTTCTTAAGATGCAACTTCAGAGTCCTGTGTTGCAGCTGAAGACCAGCTGACATTGGGGGACCAGATAGCCTCAGACACCAAAGCACTGTAATAAGACATAGGCAGGAATGGATTGCATGACTGTCCTGCTCCACAAAGCAGATGATGCTGTCTAGGAGAAACATCAGGACAGCTGGCATGGCGTTTGGACAGCTGCAGTGTGTGGTCCTGGGGCTGTAATCTCACGGCATACTTTGCATACACCAGTTTCAGAATTTGACCATCTTACCCATTCCCTACAGGAGCAGAAATTCCTTTTCAGATTTAGCTGGCAATACTAGTTTGAGGGCCTGCAGTGAGGACAGGGGGCATCAGTCTCAGGGCAGAGCAGACACCCAACACCAGAGTCAACGACAGAAGGAAACAGAAATTTCTTTTCTCTAATGTAAGATCGTAAAGCATCTTGGAGCTCAGTGAAGAGGAACCGAGAGCCCAAAAGATGGGCAGGATGTTTCACACATAAAACAGTTTCACTACTAAGGGAATGAGAAGCAAGAAAAGCATTTTTGAAAGGAGAGGAGAAATCCAGACGTTTATTCTATTCATCAAAGGGAAGGAAGAAGCAAATGAATCAGAAATCAAAGATTGAATATCATTGGTCTTGCTGACAAAGCAATCAGCAATCCCCTCACAGCCAGCAAAGGGGTTTGTTGAACAAAGCAAAGGAATTTAAAAGTCTTGAACAAAATAGAGACTTTCTATTTATAAAATTAGACATAATTTTAGAAGAGCGTTTTGATTTAAGAGCCATAAAGAATTTCTGCATTAAAAATATATAAATCCGATTTTGTGATGTACAATTAATAATGACTTTGTCAAAACCCTCTCCAGCCTCCTTTCTAATTCTCTTAAGAAAGCATTAAATGAGGGCATTTTCACTTTAGYTGAAAATCAATGACACTTCAATGAAGCATGCATTTCCAAAATATTATGCAACTGAAAGGATTTAGCAGTTCTGCAGCTAAGTCAAGGGGCCAGGACTTCCTAAATAACACTACAGATTTAATAGCAGGAATCTTGGAGAAAAAAATCACAATCAACAGCCTTGAAATTATAGATGCCATTTTTACCATCCTTCAAGTCTCAGGGTAAACCCCTGGAGTTCCTTGTGGAGTAACTTCAAACTGAATAATGTAGTATTCAGTCAATACGAAGCAAAGTAAAATGATATCTAAAGTGTCTTTTTCTGGGCTGTTTTGTGAAAATATAAGTTCCTTTTCTCCAGCTGTTTTGTAAGGATGGGAAGAATCACAGTAAGAGAAATATAGAGAAGAAGTAAGAAAACAGAGTTTTACTTCTGACTATGCTTCAGGTGACTATAAAACTGCAGACTGGCAGATATGTCTATTACAAACATCCTGTCCTCAGCCTATATGAGCCTTCGTTTAGCCTATATGAACTGGAAGGTCTCTATTTCTCCGTAGTACTTTTGTACAGACTTTTGTACAGTTAAAATCCCTTTCAAATGGAGTGTTACAAATAATGAGCAAAAGTGCAACTGTACCTGGCAAGAAGAGGTTAGAAAGGCAAAGAAAAGGAAATACAAGAATCTGAGTTAGCAGTTGAGTAGTACTGCACTTCAACCATAGGGCAAAAAAAGAAACAAAACCAGAAATTGTGAAAACAGAAAACTGTGTCCCATAACACCACACAGCTACTAGCAAGTCCTTTCCTCTTACAGCTTTCCTTGCTCTGCACCAGCTCTCTTATGAAAACCTATGAACTAATGTGCATCTTCCTCTTCTATTCTTTGAACTTTGGCTGTAATTTTTGAAAAAAAAAAAAAAAAAAAAAAAAAAAAAAAAAGTCCACTGCAATTGTTTCCAGGAAGTGCTTAATTATGTAGTGGCTAACGTGAAGTTTTTGTTAAACATCTCATGTTATTGTAGGTACCAGCTATATAATCTGTTATCAGCAAAACTTTTTTTTTTCCTGTGTGTGTCTGTGTGTAATAATAAGGAATTTGTATTAAAAAGGCCGAAAAGGAGTTTCTAATGAGAAAGGATATGCCTGCTTTTGGAGAAATTAACTGCTCCAGTGAATTGCAAAGATAAAGCAGAAGAAATTATCCAATAATTTGTCGGTTGTAATTAGAGATGGGACTGAACTCTTAAATTCTCAGCCAGATCCGAATTATGGGGGCACCTTCAACTGGGGTTACAGTTTTTGGCACMTAGACTTTCAGTCAGGCTAATGCAAAGAGCAGATAAAAGCTAAGGGGTCTAAGGAGCATGCAAACAACTGCCATGGACTTTAATAGCAGTTACTCAAATCCTATGGCAGAAGATTAGGAGCCAATTACAGGAAGTTACTGCATCCTATTCAAGATATTTCCCCCTTGTTCATAATACTGAAAACTATCCTGTGACATTGAGACAATGGTAATTAATCACTTTCCTCTTGTAGTTGGAGACCTGTGAGACCCACAGGTTCTCAAAACTAAATTTTAACATGGATGTCTGCAGAGCAGCTTTTTGTTAAAAAAAAAATTAAGTGAAGCTTTTGCTTCCAAACTTCACACATTAAAACTTTTCTTTACCTGTTCCAAATAGATGGTGATGATTAGAAAAGATGGAGGACTGAGAGCTCCTTCTAAACAGCCAGCCACACAATTAGCAATCAAAGAACGGGACTACGGGAAATTACCAAAGACACAGCACAGCATTTAAAGATATGGGCACCATCTGTATTAGAAACTGAGTAGGAAGTTTTAGTGGTGTGCCTACCATAGAGGCCCAATGCAGACCATGCAGAGCAGGAAACAAAAGACAAGACATCAAACCTCCTCCTCTGACTCACATGCTCCATTTCAGAGGAAAGTTGTGCTCGCAGAAACATGCAGCCAAGAAATGTTGTGATCAAACTTGACCTTCTGCCTGGCACTTTATCCAAGTTCATCAGTAGTTTCTGCTCAGTCACACCCATGACTAGAGGTGACTGGATAGAGCAGCCCAAATAATGTTCTTCTGGTGTTTGTATTTAATACTAAGGCAACAGCTTTAGGCAAGCTGTTGTTTGTTAGGCAAGCCAAAAAAAAAAAAGCAGTAGTAGAAATGATGGCTGAGATGGGAGTATGTATGTTTGCAGAGGAACCCAGGAACCAGAAATCATCAGCAGCATTTGGGCAGTGATTCAGAGGATGTGCTCAGGGAAAGAGATTCATTTGAATGAGATATTCTCGTCATTCTAGTAGCAAAAAAAAGTGATATTGAGAAAGATGCTATGCAAGGGAGAAAGTTATCAATAGATGAGAAATATCAATCCAGCACCACCAACAAATAGATACCAACCTTTCAGGATAGGTACTGCCATCATCAAAGCATCTGATCTGTGCCAATCCCACACAAGCAGCAGAAGGTATTGCTGATTCTGGTTACCACAAGTTCAAAAAGAGTGAATAAAGCACACTATAAACATGAACATATTCCTGCTAATTAAGTAAAAACTAAAACAAAAAACAAAACAATTATCGAGCAAATGAAGGAAGCTAAAATCAGCCCAAACTCTATAAAATCTGCAGAAAAAAACAGCTGAAAACATGACTAAAGCAGACCTCAAAGCACGGCAGCCATCTGTGCCAGCCAGGATCTAGTAATAATGCAACTCCTAATAGCAACATGAATAATAAAAGTAAAACTCTCATGAATTGCTACAATTTTTTTTCAGCAACAATAATGGATTTTTTTCTCTGTGGTCTCTGATCTTTATGCATGGATCATTATAACTGTGCTTAAGGTTTGCAAGGCTCTTCCTTTTTAGAAGTAACTTAAGTGCATATTTGCATTCACTGGACTAAATCCAGCTATGGGAGCACAACACTGTGCTCCAAATATTTCCAGGAAGAATTTCTTTCCTTGCACCTTATGCCTTCTTTGTCAGCAATTCAGATCACAATTGTTTCTAAGCAGATATCGAGCTAAGAAGCAGCATGGGTATACTTGGTTTCTCTACTCCATCAAAGAAAGAAAAGTTCTACTTCCTTTCCTTTGCATACCAAATGCTTCAGAGATACTTTTGCTCTTCACTGCAGAAATAAAACTTCAGGAAACAAGCAATTGCAATGGAAGTAGCAGGAAAATTTTTGCTCGATTCGAGGGTTTCAGTGCCTTCTRGTCTTATTGATAGTAGCTGGAGTAAGAAAAGCAAAGTGGAGAGGCTGGCTCAGTCGGAGTCTTCTGAGAAGTTCGTGTTTTCAAAAGSATGACAAAAATTGGGTGAGGATTCAGAATGGATACTACAGAAACTGCCTTCTAGTTGAAAAATACTATCTACCTACAGAGACTCACAATACTTACTTTATTCTTAGCAAAGAAAAAGCCAAAGGACAAGTTGATTAGCAATGCCTGGAGAAGATATCTGATACAAGAATATCTTTTAAATCGAGAGATAAAGATACAGAAGGAATCAAATGTCAAGAGGTAGAAGCTGGTAGTGGTGAAGACATCTCTGTGCTGTCTCTGTGTGTGAATGTCCTGTCAATTTGTGAAAGGTGAGAGGAGATGCCACAAAAGGGYTGTGATGTTGGCAAAGGCTGCTCTGGCAATTCACATACGACCAATTCCTATAGAGTCGGTATAACACCTGTAAATAYCCTATCTATGAACATAACTCAGTGAGAACTTTGTAAAACAAACACTACAATTATTCCAGATCTTAATGTGACAAGTACTACAGAAGGGAGACTAGTTAATCAGAAAGATCTTTTCTATGATTTTTCTTTCCTTTCCATCCTTCGAAAGTGATCTGCCATGGTACCTTCTGTGAAAAGGTGGGGATGAATGATAGAAATTACATATTTCCAGTAAAGAAGAAATATGGATAGACAGCAAAGCTGTATACAGAGATCAAATGCATTTTATAATATAGGATATGATTATTCAAGAGAAAGGCATTTTGGAGGAGGTGTGTGTGTCAAAATTCTGTGCTGTCTCTGTTTCAACAGGCGGAATCACCATCAAACAAACTTCACATCTGACCTCTATGATGTTCTAACTTGCGTCTTCTGAGAATGTGGTTGTATTTGGGTCTATTCGGTGCATCACAGAGCTKTTCTTTCTTGTGCAGTTTGTAGCTCGATGTCCCCATGGGAGAAGTACTGCTAATTTCAGTCAACAGCTTCCCAGCAGAAATTGCCCAAGAATGAATTCCTTGTGCCCCCATTATGTCTGTTCCCAGCTGGAGCATCTTCCAGCACATACACTGAGCCCCAACAATTCTCTACTAGGTGAATATTCTGCCACCATGTTAAGCGTTGTGCAATGTCCCCTGTGTAACATTGACTGAAATGTAGGAACGATCAAGTCATCTGAAAGGATACGAGGAGGTTTTAATTTCCTGAAATAGACCTGCTGTTCAGGCMGTATTGCCTTCTCTATAATAGGAAGTTCAGGAATATCAATTTCTAAATTTGTCTATTCAGATTAGCCCACTATCATTAACACCAACTCCCTTGAAAAACCACAAGTCAGCCCCCGCCAAAACCATGAGAGTTTAATGGTGTAGAAACACTGGGCCTTTTTCTTTGTTATATGATTTTTAAGCCRTTTGGAGTCAGGATTTTACGTTCTTCTTCACATCGACAAGACTAGAGGGTTTTTTTTTCCTCTCTCTCTCTCTCTATGAGACCAAAGATTTTCTTGTCACCATAAGAGTTCAAGAGCTGAACCAATGTAAAACTACAGGAGCTGACAACACTGATGGTTTTTTTAGGTGCTTCTTGCATCAGGAAACACTGCATACCATCTTAGAATCACAGAATACTTAAGGATGGAAGGGACCTTGAGAGATTATCTAGCCCAACCCCCCTGCATATGCAGGGTCTCCTAGAGCATGTGGCACATGGTGGCATTCAAGCAGGTTTGAAGATCCGCAGAGAAGAAGACTCCACCACCTCTCTGGGCAACCTGTTCCAATGCTCTGTCACCCTCACTGTTAAGAAATTTTTCCTTAAGTTCCTGTGGGACTTTTGATGCTTCAGTTTGTGTGCGTTTCCTCTAGTCCTATYGGTGGCCACCACTGAAAAGAGGCCGGCCTCAACCTCCTCGCTCTCTCCCTTGAGGTACTTATACACACTGATCAGGTCCCCTCTCAGCCTTCTCTTCTCCAGGCTGAAGAGGCCCAGCTCTCTAAGCCTTTGCTCATAGGGCAGATGTTCCAGGCCCTTAATCATCTTCGTAGCCCTGCGCTGGACTCTCTCTAGCAGCTCCACATCCCTCCTGCCCRTGTGGAACTAAGAAACACRAGGAYGATTGCAAGCTGGTCTGCAGCCAGCCTAACTGCAAACGTCCCCTAAACCAAATTCAAGGTTATCACCATGGTGAGGGAGAGGAGGATGATGAAGGCGGGACCCCCGAAATGGGGAGCGAGACCACCTACTGAAACGCATGCATGCGTGCTCCAAGAAGGGTTGTATAACAAGAAGGCAGAGCTTTGCCCACCCCTGGGTGGCCTATTGGCACATAGTGGCCCTACATGGCGGGATGCACCAGGAATATATGATAAATGGATGAGGGGTAGAGAGAGAGACTCCTAACATCAAGACTAACGTTATCTCCACAGGGATGCCCACCATGGTTAAGAACCTGCCAGCTACCCCCTCCAGTTCACTACCTTGGGGAGATGTTTGGTCTCATAGTCCTGCTGCGAAGTGTTATCCTGTAAGTAATTTTTTTCGTTTATGTTTGTATTTATGTTACTTAACTAAAGGCATCAGTAAGTCAGTGTCTCAGTCATGATTTATTGCTGTATCTCAACCCCATGTGGAACACATGGTCATCATTTAATGTAAAAATGAGCTGGAAAGAACTTCATCTAATGCATTTCTTTGGTAAGAGATGGGATCAACAAATCTATAGTGTTCTTCTTGAGCCAGTTCTTAAAGATTTCTGACTGTCACTGGCTCTCTGGCTCCGGAAGCATCTACTCAGAGCTTCATGAGCTTAAATTTAGAAAATCACTCCTAAGTTGGAATGTATGTGTATGCTGCTCATGTTCAGGATATTGTAAGCCCCTCTTCCCTCCCAATTAATTTCTGAGAAAGCACTCTGTTTCTTGGATCATGCAACTGATGAACTTGGGTAGGACTCTACCTAACTGTTGCCAATACTTGGTACTTATTGAATAGTACTAAACATTTTTTCAGACTACTATTTCTTCAATCTGTGAAGATCATTACGATTTCTAATTCTGTCCTTAGCTCTAAGCATAGACTCTCCTGGCTTTGTGTTAGCTGTGAATTTAATAAGCTTTAATGATTCTCTACTCCGTTGTCTAAATAGTTAGTRACTGAATAGAACAAGATCCAGAACAGGCTGCTGCAGAACAGCACCTGTGATACACCTACTTTCTGAATTAAGTTCCTTAACCGATTTTCACCCATGGCATTATAGTTTCATCCAGACTATGTCTCCTTAGCATGCTTAAAGGACTATCAGGCGAAGCAAGACCAAAAGCCTTYCTGAATCAAAATCTGCCATTCCTATTTTTCCATATGCACCAGGAAAAAAGCACATTTTAAGATTAATGAACTAATCCCATTTTAAGAATGTAGGTCACTATCATATTMATTTTCAAAGTGTAATAAATATTTATGGCCATCTGTAATTATCTTCAGAAGATTCTTGTGTATTTCCACAGAAAATGCCTTTGCTGCATCCCAAATATATGTGCCTAGTTATTACTGCTGCCACATGCATCTCTGGCAGCTATTTCTAAGGTAACACCAGGAAACAACATCAACCATTTCAGTGTATCTATCTGGGCTTATTCTCTTTTTCTGGCTCCTATGAGAAGCTCTGAAAGTAATCTTATGTACATTCACTTCAATATTTCAAACTTGTCTAAAAGAGCTAAGGAAGCCCGAGCATGGAGCAGTCACGATATCACACACCAGTCTGAAAATTCACAGAGGAACAACCCGTTTCAAATAGCAAACAAGCAGCTATTCATAGACAATGAAGACAAATAATAAAAACAATGCTTACATTAGTGAGGCTCTTMTTTCTTTGTATAGCACACTTCTGCTATGCATACTATTATTCTGAAAAGTTTTGCTCAGATTTGCTTGTACAATATTTCACAGAATGTCTCACTGTTCTTGGAAGACAACACAAATCAGTCCATGTCTCCCTGTACAGACTCGGTACCCTGCAGGAGCTGGGAGTCAGGAATGTCACGAGGCCCCATGCAAGTATGAAATCCTGGCTGCCCCTTTCAGATTCAGRATTTCTGTTTATAAGGCCTGAAGTAATTTACTTGTGCAACTGATCAGAGGAATGATCTGCAGTCCATCACYTGGGTAGAGTGCTCATCTTGTGGGAACCACATCAAGGCAGTCCAACAGAAAATTATGTTAAAGAKATTCTGTAGTGAGGACTTGTAATTTGTATACAAGTCTTGGGAAGAGCACTGAATCAAAAAAAAAAAAACCTTAATTTTGACAGCGCTGATATGTAGTCTATTTTGGTTAACCAAAAGGAACACATACATTTTCTACATTAGAGAAATTTCCATTATTTTTCTCTCAGCCATGAAAATCGATTTTGATGTGATTACACTCAGAGGCTGCTTGGTGTGCTTCTGACAGTACAAAATGGATAGAAACGGTGGGTGGTGTTGAATTGAGGATACTGTGGTTAGCTGAACTCTGTCACAAACTGAAAGTGGTAAGATTAAAGCACACGCCATTAAGGTATCACACAGGAGAGTCAGTCTTAGGAAAAATGGTGTTTACAATATTTTGATGTTGAAGATTGCAAATGATTCAAAGAGCTTTCATCATCTTCTGTTTACTGTAAGCACTGAAACTGGTAAAAGTAGAAGGAAGTCACCAAACCTCATCAGATAAAAGCAGCCCTAAATAGTAAGCAATGGGGTAATGCCTACAACTAGGTGGACGTAAGTGAAAAAGAGGAATGATGGTGTTTGAAAGTGCACAATAGTGAAGGTTACACTATATTCAGATTTACCATATCAGGCTAATGAAACTCTTCATAGACACAGTTTTGCTTTCTAACACCAGAATTTGACTTTAAATTTCTGTATTTCAGATAAGATGACATTTTTTAGAAAACGCTTGTGTTTAGCTGGCCATTTAGTAGAACCTCTCCTGATTTCAGAGTTTCACTTTTTAAAAAATGGCAACTCAGAATAAATATTATGGAGAAATGAGCAACAGGTGAATGTTAGAAAACCTGAAGTTTCAAATTATTTAGACATCCAGAAGTGTAAACCATCTGCTGAAAACCTTTGGTTCTGGGGAAAYTGGGACTGGCTAGTTGGCTGTTTAAGCACAGTGATGGCAAATGACTCAGASGACGTTTACCTCTAACATGGCTAAAGACAGATTGTTCCTCTACCAGCTGCTATAATCTGTAGTGGATATTTTCTTACAGACAAGTAAAATCAGCAGAGATATATTAAATACATTTTCAATCAGGTTATATAAAGAAAGTTCCTATCCCAGACTCTGATCATCTGAAACATGGTGTTAGAAAATTCCATATATAATGTCTTGGAAACAGAAAATTTGGAAGAGAAGTTTCCTGAAATGCTCTTTGCTCTGTCAGAAGTATCATGACGACAGTCTTCCATTGCTCTTTCTGTCCCAGGTAASAACAGGTTACAATGGGTCTATTAGAAAGTGTATTTTTAAATATTTATCTTTTATTTTACAAGCTTCAGAAGTATTCTATCTAGGTGGAGATTTTAAATGTAAGGGTAAGCTCCTTCTTAATTCATTCATTCTCAATGGCATTCTAATGGAGTTAAATAAAGATGCAATCAATAGGGTTATATACATAATAAATCAGGTCCTATGGAAATGCTATAAAACGTACACAATTAAATCACAATTTATACCCATCTTAGTTTTTAACTACTTGGAAGAATTGCAAGGAGAATTACGGTCTGGACTAWGCAAAGTTCCAAGCATGTGTCAAGCTTACAGTTCTCATTGACATTAAAGTCTAGCACTTCCATGAATGCTTTTTCACTCAAGCCTTTAAACACTATGGACCTTGGTTTTCTCTTTACAAATAATAGCTATTTCTCCTCAGAATAATACTGTGAAGTTGTACTCGTTCATTTTGCATTCAGACATTCAGATATAACTGTTCAGCCAGATATGCACATGTAAACATTCCTCTGTCAGTGGCAGGCACCCTTCCTCTACACTTCTCTGCAGTAAAATAATTTTTCTGCCCTTCTATCTTTCACTACCTGTCTGTTCCCTTTCATGATGTTTATTTTTCAAATATTCAAGAAACATGCACCTGAAATCACATTATAGGTGGGTTCTCAAAGGCAACCTTCACAGGGAAATAATTGGTCTGTCTTGTAACTCAGGGTAAAGGGACTAAGTTGTACTCCTTTAGAGTAAAAAATACTGGACACTACCACTGCGAAAATAAATGTGCTAATATTTTTTCTATTAACATAAAATAAAGAGACATGACCTGTTTCTTTCCATAGCAAGCACCAGTCCTCATTCTCACTTAATAGCTTTTATAAACAGGAGAGATTATATGATCTAAAATGACTGGACGGTATAAAAGCACTAAGGTCCCATCAGAAGTTTTTCAAGGTCCAAGCATACTTACAGCATTGAAGTAATTGGCAGTTCAAAGATTTTGAAAATTAGACTTGAGATAAGGTTCATGTAACTTCATTTCAGCCGTGTAAAGGTCAGGAGTCTGGTCTGAGGTGGTCATCTGCACAAGTTCACAAGAGAAATAAGCATCTCCCGAGGTAACACAGGTCACTTGTTCCAGACTCCTCTTTGGTGTTATATTGCCCTCCATTTACTGGAGAGATCCAGTCAGAAATCTAGGCAGCTAGTTTAGACCAACTTAAGCAATGAGATTTAATTGTCCTTCAAAGTGGTAAAATTAGGAGAGATGAATGCCGCTCCTACACTCCTGAAACACCCAGCTCTGAGAGCCTTAGTTGCTTCTGAAAATGGAACTTCATTACTTCCGAAATTGCAATTCTCTCTATGTTTCTACARTGTGACTGATGGAAAAGTGTCAGACAGTAGTTATATCTTAATAAAAAGTGCTTAACAAGCAAGAAGTATTTATACAGTATCCTATTAATCTAAATTAAACTCAGTTAAGTCCTTTTGGGATACTTACATGGTATATTCTATCCTTAACGTGTTCATGTTTCTCCCTTTACTGTTAGATTGAAGTATGTGCATGTATCAAGAGAAAATGACTTCCTTGTGGGTTCATTTTGAAATTGGACATGCAAATCCTATTATTAGGTAAAATCAAGAAGTCCTTACCATGTATTTTCACAATCATTGCTCAGTTAAGATTTCTATAGACTACATTTTACTGTTAAGGGTTTGATTTATGTATTTCACATCTAATTTTCCTTGTACGCAAATGTATCTCTTAATATAAAGTTTTATTTGCCATGCAGTTTAGGCTGCTTAGGGGTATTTTGTTTTTATTTTGTTTTGTTTGTGCTCTATGTTCCTGTAGATATAAATATACCAACTTACTGTGCAATTTTTCCCTCTGGCTTTGTAGTAACTATAATCCAGTGGCTTCTTTTTTTTTTTTTATTTCTTTCCTGGAAAACTTTAGTGATCTGTAAAGGTGAGATGAACCAATTTGTGAATTTCAGATATTTTTTCACCTTAGGAATTGGGCAGGGAGATCTGTCTGATATTATAATATCTTTACACAACATCCTTACAGGTCCCATGTCTTCCTGGAAGGTCACATACATTGCAAGTCCTGAATTTATTGCAGCTATGCCTCTTTTCAGGGATCCACTTTGAATTTTCTCCTGTTTTAGCCTGTCCACAATAAGGAACAGGAGGAGAGAGAATGCTGTTGCCTAATTTCTTATCCCCAGCTATAGCGTGTAGCTCACTGGAGCCTTGCCTTGGTTACTGCTCTTTTGCGAAGGGAGCAGTAAGGGATGTAGAGGTTACGAGGCCCCTTCTCAGATCTTTCCATGTTTTATATGTGCTCTCTCTACATCTCATAGCACTGGCTCATGTTATAATGGAGCTGACACAGCCAAGCTGCAATTAATGTGAGCTTCTCTCTCCTCTCCACCGTCTCTCCAGTGACCCTGTAGCTGAGAAGTGGAAGGAGGTTTTGTGTGAAAAATGGGGAGTTCAGCTCCACCTTTGCCATGTTTAAATTGCTGGCAGCACATTCAGGAAGAGTTTATCATGGAGGTATTCTCCTCCCTGCTTTTTCCAAAGGGGCCAGCCAAGCATGTCCTTTCCTTCACTTCCAAATGCTGTGGTTTTTACTCATGCCACCTTACTGCTCACTATCTTTGTTCCTGGCATGACTGCAATGCAAATATATAATAAAGAAATTCAAGTTATTGACCTCAACACCCAAAGTCCCTGACAATCTTGCCTTATCTCACATCTTCATTTTTACTTTCCACGCATCTTTTCCTTCTCCCTATCACTCACTTAATATTTTCACTTTAATGCTCCCTTTGTCTCCTTTACCTCTCTGATTACCTCTGTCATGTTTTATTCATTTGCTCTCTTGGTGTTTCTTCAAATCCCTCTTTTAAAATACACGTCTCTGAACAATCCTTCCTGGCTTTTCCTACATGGTTACTAATTCCCCTAACAGCGATCAAGTATCCCTGACACAGCAGGATTTGATGTGGTGAAAAGCCAACATAGGAGCCACTAGCCTTCCTCTTGCCTCACTTAGTGAGCCCGTGACATGTCCTTCAATGTCACAGCGTGGGGGAGAATGAGCTCTACTGCTCTGATTTAGATTAGTCCATTGGCGCTTCTTCATTTGTGACAAAAGTGACAAAAGATTAAAATTTGCACTGGAATTAAAAGGGCCTGACCACTCAGTGTGCATCCAGCTTCCCTGACATCTCACTGGAGACCACATATGACCCACACTGAACCAGAATGGGTAAAACTCATGCTGCAAAACTGAGAACCAAGGCTTTGTGTGATGAAAGCTGTTCATAGGACAAGACACATTTTATTTAATGTTTTAAAGCATTGTGTATCTTTTGTGGCTCTATTTATAAATGCATTTTCTTTCTTTTTAAAATTCTATTACAAATACTATGTTGYGCCAAATGCTAGAGCCCTGATTTGAAGTCAATGAAAGGTTTACTTGAGTACAGACCAAATAAAAATTAAGATTTTTTTTTTTTTTTTTCTTTTGGCACAACAGTAATGCTTTGCTTGGAATTCTGACCTTGTAATGTCTAAGGTAGACAGCCCTGGAATAACATCCAAGAGGAGATTTGGTCAGGACACAACTGAAAGCAGATGGCATATATAACAGAGATCATTGAAAACTAAATGCCCTGCTGAGAGCGATATTCGACATTCTGAGGAAAATCTGCCTTTGACACATTGTATTATCATTTTAAAAATTTAAGATCCCTTTTATGAATTGGTCAAGACCACGCTCGAGGTCCTGCTGGTCTCCAAGTGGGAAGTGCATTTGCASGGGCAGAGGGAAGCTCCAGCCAGGCGCCCGGCTCCTGGCGCCCACGCTGCTCGTCCTGCTTCCATCGCTTTGTGTTGCGGCTGCAGCAGGGCTAACAGCAGCTCCTTTTCCTGTCCACTTCCCGAGCTGGGAAACTGCTCTTTGGAAAAGAGGATGCACTACAAGAAGACGTGTGAAGAGACAGCAGCAGGAGGATGGGCTATCCAAGAGGTGGCTTCTTCACTTGCTAGGAAGGGTTAGAAAAGTTGAGAGCCCGGACCTGCAGTGCAGCCCACAGGACACAGTCTGCCCTATTTCCTCCACAGTTTTTTCACTTTCCCAGCAGTATAGATGCTAAATATTACTCACCCTTGGTTAGCTCTGTAAAGTACGTAGAAGAATGAGAAAAGTGCCCTTATCACCTACAAGCCTGAACAACTCACCTTTTTTTTTGTTTGTTTGTTTTTGGGGTTTTTTTTTGTTTTGTTTTTGGTTTTTTTTTTTTTTTTTTTTTTTTTTTTTTGCTTGGAAATAAAAATTCATAAAGTCATGTAAAATAGTGTTTTAATCTTGATTTGATTTGGCAAAAACCTTTGTAAACTAACATACTTAAGTGATGTGCAGTACATGACAATGTTATTTGTAAGATATATATTAWATTTATGGATGCAGTTCTGCAAGCCAAAAAAATGCAAAGAGCATTTGTAAAACGCTAGTTACTGAAATGTAAATATTAAACCAGGATATCTGCGTGAAGCTAATCAACCCAAGCATTCTGTCAAAGCCCACATGACAGGCTCGCTCATCCGTGACAGCCTAATTGACACTATTAATCTCATGAGGAAAGTAACTTTCACAATAATGTACAGTACATACGGAAGCAAACAATTTATATACGGCAGTCTATCTTTCAATAAGATATTTCAGAAATAATGTTTAGTCTCTGTAAGAATGCTTTTCAGAATCTTAAATTATATAGGGAACCAGCCATGACACATACTCCTGCTTCCTGCAAGCAGTAGTCTTGGGGAAGAGAACTAATTAAAACTTTTATCATAATGCATATAATGAAGATGGCTGAGTTAAGGCTGCAGCCTTAAATGTGACATTTTCTATCTTTGGAAGATCTGACTTTGCAACCTGAATAATGCTCTTTCTCCATAGGTTTAGGTTTTAGTTAGTTTTCTTATTCTTTGGTGTACACAGGATCATTTGYGCAGCTATGACACGCAACAAATCTCTGCAATCTATTCTGAAGTTCTCTAGAATATGAAAAATATAACTTTTTTTTCTTTAACTTTCTTTTATTTCTAGGAACTAACACTGCTATCTCCATGTTGTGATATRCTTTTCTTTGCAGGACAGAGGTAGAATATAGGATCTGCATGTTCAGTTACATAAAACCAAGCCAAGCAAGGCTTGAGAAGTTATAAACTTCCCAATGGTGAGAATGTTTAAGGACATTTGTATTTCTTTGTCTGCAAAGAAAAGATTTTTTTTTTTTCTTCAAATCCTATACATTTCATACACGATCATGACTAAAGTGAATTCTGGAAAATTTTATATATAGAGAAAATATCGATTGCTTTTATAGAGTTCCTTACRTATTTTCYTATGCAAGTGGAGTTCCCCAAGACTATAAAACCCACAAAAAAAAAAAAAAAAGAAGACAACATATGTTAGTGTTATGCGCTATGCATAGAATGACTACATCTCAGATTCCAATACAAAATATAAATTCCTTGAGCAGGAAGTGTTATGGTATGTTTCCGTGCAGGAAAGCATAAATATGCTGAGCAAATTCAGACTTCTTACTGTAAACAAACACAGACAGTAAAGGCAGTAACAGTAATTCAATCCTGAAGTTCCTTTATCTTTATCAATCAGAATCTCATCACCTAAATAAGGCACCTAAGGAAAAAGTTTCTGGAAACCTAGGACAAATGTAGRTTATTTTACATTCCTTGTTTCTGTTATGTTGCTTTGCAAATAAATAGACTAGAAAGTTTTAAGAAAGTATTCAGGAAAGTTAAAATACTGTGTAAAGAGAATCCCAAGCCAGTGTGGAGCTGTTCAAATTCCCACCCCGTCTCTGAAGAGGCATTGGCATGTGTCTGATACCRCAGCGACGTGGTTCGGGGAGCTCAGCTAGCAGAAAACTGACCTGGCAACAAGAATTTTTGCTAGTTCAGCTCCCTGAACCAGCTCACTGCAGGGTCAGATGCTGTGGGATCAGCACTGCTGTGCTGATGCAAGGGCCTAGGAAGGCAAAACGCGGTGGTGCGAGCGAGGGATGACAGAAGAAGCCCCAACTTGGATTGGTTTATGTTGTCATGGAGCTGCACCCTGGCTTGTTGAGAAAGAGGCAGCTCAGTCCCTGGTTTTGAGGCGGCTGCTCCTGCATCATCTGCACCACTAGCAGATCACTAGGACTTTCCATGTGCCTGGAACCAACAGTGCCAGGGTGGCCCTACCCAGCGGGCTGCCAGCTGGCAAAGCTATTCCGCAGGGAAGGGAGCAGAGACGGCAGCCTCACCAAAGGGTGCCCACATCAAGGGCGTCTCCCCTCCTCTCTTCCCGTGCCACCAGAGAAAGAAGCTTCAGCAGACCTGTTATTTGTGAGACAGCTACCAGAAAACCACAGAAGGACTCAAARAGTTATAAATTTGATCTTCCTAACTTAAAGATGTTACACAATATCCAGGATTTCTGGCAATTCAAGTATACATGCAAAACGGTTCTAAGAGGGCCTGCTGCCATTATGTTTCATGCGCTCTTCCCCTCTTCTGCTTAAAATACTTCCTTTTCTATTTTGATTTACTCTCTCCTTTGCTTCCTGTTTCTCTGCCACCTCTCAAAAATATGGCACCATCATCCAATCTTTAATGACGACTTGGGCCACTCAAATACAAAGTCAGGAATATAACCGAATGTCACATTCATTTTAATTAGCAGCCACAGAAATCTTCTTTTCACACCAGAGCTTTGGCTTATTAAAAATAAATGAAGAAATTCTTAAGTTCAAACAGAAGGATGCCTACACGGAATTAGTTTTGATGTTAGTTATCACTCTTATTTTTAGTAAATATTATATATTTCATTGTTATGTATTAATTCCTGTATTTCTGAGGTGTCTGCAAGTTTTGATGATGATATGTGTGTGTCTGTGTTGATTACAGTTGGGTCCTCTTTTCCTTTCCTATGCTTACACAAGGTACGTGGCAATGGTATTTTTTCTTCATTATCAAACACCTGCATTTGCGTTCATTTGGTTGCAAAGCTGTTTACTTTTGAAATTACTTTATTAATTGAAAAACTTGTAAATATTAGTAATGTCTCCCCTTACTGTAATTGCCACCACATTTCATCCACATTCCCTTTACACTTGTTGCATATCAAGCCGGTTCAACTACTTCAATAAGARGAAATAGCATGACAAAATAGGATTCGTTAGACTCATCTGCTCCTGGATTTCAAACGTTGATAGAAATACTAATGGACTGAACCTCTGACAATGTTTTCAGAAGACTGTTTACCCTGATGGGGACACTTAGATATTGCCTAAGGGAGCTGCATTGTGACTCATATTTAGGCAGTTTTCATCCAGCAAGCACAGTGTGGGTCCTATTGCTGTGACAGAATTAAAATAAAATACAAAACACTTGTTTCCAAAACATGTTCTTTAATTTGTTTATCTGTAGGCTGTATCTTCCACTCTGGTTTGGYGACTATTTTCTTCCTCATTTTTTTTTTCCTCTTTACAAAGAAAGAGGTGGTCCTGAGGCACAAGGCATTTCTTTTTTTTTAGCAGAAGAAACATATTTGATATCCTGAATAAAGCACAGAGCCCATTCTTCAGGCTTTCACTTCTTCCTGGAAGCTCTGTTTGGAGGGCTTGCAGATGGGTTCAGAGAATATGTGGGGAAGATAAGAAAAGGGGGGAAAAAAGGGAAAAAAAGAAAAAAAAAGGGAAAAAGAAAGCAACTGAAAGGGATTTTGTGGAGACAGAGTTATATTAAACCAGAATATGCTTTCTATTTTCAGCAGTCTAAGGGAAATTCAGCTCTGACTTCAGAGTAAGGATTCAAAAGAAATCATGCATCTAGGATTAGTGTTTGCGAACGCTCTTTGCTATTAAATTCAGTTAATGTGCTATTTCAAAAGCCAGCTCCAAACAAACTTTCTGGTATAAAAGCATATGCCTTGTTTCTTCCTTTCTGCCTGTCTTTCACACATACATACACACACAGATACATTGATGGAGCTCAGTAGGTTTCAGTCTGGCTATAGAAGAGATACAGTGTTGACCACAAACGTTTTGGTCAGACATGAGTCTGTTTTCTCTTAAAGATTACTAAGCCTACTAGCAACCTGCTAAAAACTGAACTTCTTTGTAAGGCAGGAAAAGAAAAAAAATAAACAGTCTTTATAAATAAATTAAAATTCTAACTAAAAAGCTAATTATAAGGGTATTTGTTTTGTTTGAGGTAAGGCACATCTATTATCATAAAGATAATTAACTCAGTCTGACAGATCTAATAAAAGGACAAGTTTAGCATTGGCTTAGCCAGAAGCCCAAGGCAAGCAATTTTTATAATTACTAGTTATTGTAACTGGGCTCAGAGAAAATGGTCTATGATATTTAAACAGTAATGTTAATTTGCATTTAGACCTTTTTTTTTTTTCCCTTTTTCAGGCAGAATCTTTTTAACTGGAATGAGTAAAAGAAACCAGAATAACTTAAAAAATCA
Organism: Eudromia elegans; assembly: GCA_003342815.1. Taxonomy (NCBI): domain Eukaryota; kingdom Metazoa; phylum Chordata; class Aves; order Tinamiformes; family Tinamidae; genus Eudromia; species Eudromia elegans. The sequence continues at coordinate 3,202,423 of PTEX01000014.1, read as the reverse complement.
GAATCACTCTCTCCTTACAGGAAAACTTAGTCTCTTCATGTCTGGATAATTGATATCCTCCCAAGGTAAGTGCTCTGGTAATCACAAAACAATTAAAACAGCTTAACCTAGTTTTAACACACGGAAAATGTTGAGTTTTCAGCTTGAAACGATGTCTGCAGACAGCGTTTATCTGGGGCAAGTGTATTTACCAGACGGCAGCGGTGCTCCGCGTGCCTCCATTGCCCGAGCCATGGCACGGTGCTGCTGCTGAGCAGCTGCAGAAAGGGCTGCGAGGGGGGAGCAAAGCCCYGCGCCCTCTGTAAGGAAGTGGTTCCCATTCACAAAGAGAAAGGGAACAAAATAACGTTCAGGAATATATGCATACGCAGTAAATTGCTCCTGCTGCCATGGTGGAGTAGCCCTTTAACTAATGCTTACCTCGACATTTCGCAGCACATTCTCTGCAAGAAAAACAAATCAACATTTTAAAAGGGGAAAGTTATTTCTTAACTGCTTCTGTAATGACGGTTTTAGAAATAAGTAATAACTACAGTCAGAAAGTGCATTGGTGATATACTACAAAAAAGTACTTAAAGTACTTGGCATTCAAGTATGAATTTCGTTATGTACCACATGCAGATAATGCTCACCCTTAGCATTTTGCTGAAGGATGGCCAAACCTAGGGAATACTTTAAGGCCATATAGGCTTGAGTCYCCATATTTCCTAAACATTGGGAGGCTGATACTGAGGTACTCTGGACTGCCCTAAATCTTTAGAAATCAGCTAGAGATCTAGAGCACTGCATGAGCTGCTCGTGCAAAAGAGAAAGCAAAAGGGGCAGGAAGTTTTTATTCCCAGGAGGCAGAACCGAGGCACTGCTCCATTAAATGGCCCAAACCAATGTGCGGCCCAGCTGAAGAGCAATAGTTTCAGTCTAGCTGCACACTTAGGCTGCACAATTTGTATGTTTTTCTTCCCATTAACTCACGTCATATTTCACAGTAAGATGGTTTTAATGCAGTTCTCCAGTTTTGAACACTGAGAGTACTGTACAGTACTCCCTTTTTTTCCAAGGATTTTATTTGTTAGTCTTACTAACTTCACTACCCAGTGAAGTTAGCCTGCTATTTCTTTTTTCTTTAATGGGAGGCTAAATTTAGGATCATAAACGCCTATTTGAACTCTGAAATTAGCATACAGTCTATCTTATGTTTGGCTATTGGCTCTTTATTAATAATTCAGTTTTTGTCTTCAATAAAATGTACTTTTTCTCTAGATAAGAAAAATGAGATTTTTATCTATATTGACTGAGGATTTTGATGATTTTTTAAAAATTTAATTTTTCCACCTTCTCATACTTTTATGATTTGTAAATTTATTTATTTCTGAAGGCCCCCAGCCCATTCAAATTCAATGTGACTTTGTGTAGCCTTACTGAAATCGCCAAGATTAATCACCACTTGAGTAGCTACACTTGTGTTTTTGTGGAGGAGAGCTCATGGGTCTCATTTCTAAAGCTAAAAACCACTGCCTCATGTTCAGAATAAACCTCATCTGCAAGGAATTCTCCCTTTCAGAACGACGGCCCTAGAAGACCAGCAAAACATTGAACTTCAGCTAATGTGGAAGAGGGAATATCTGAGGCTGATTTTCTTATGTGTAACCTAAGATGTAACTTTTAAGCTTCTGCATGCTTATAAGCTTCAAGGTTATCTCATCAATTCTAGAGAACTGCTACCACCTCTACGACACAGAAACAGACAGATGGAACTTCTCATTCTGTCAGGTCTRTACATCTGGTCCAGGAAGGCAGAACACTTCCTGGGACGTGCAATTGGGGCTAGGTAAAAAGCCCTTCTTCTTCTGAATTATTGTACTCACAAAAATCAGCAGCAAAATGCCTTGCAGTTCCCACATGACATCCCATTTGGAGATTTTTAAACTGCTTTCCCTTGACCCCGAAGATTTTATCTAGATTTTTTCCAGAGACCAGTAGTGCTAAATTTCTACCAAATTTTCTGGGAGTTCCACACTATGATACTCCATTTCCTAGGCGGAAGAAATTATTGGTAGCCATTCCACAGCTTTGTTTTTTTTCTTTAAGTTTCAAAAAATTGTGGAGCTTTTCTCATCATATTTTTATAAATTTAAAGTGGGTCAACTTTTGGTTTAAACAGATTGATGGACCCTTTTAAATATACTCCAGCTATAAGATGTTATTAATCACAGCAGCAGTCATAAAACACATTGTTTTCTTGCTGAGAATAGCCTGTTTTCCTTTGCTTATGAATTGATCCCTGAGAAAAGGTTCCTCGTGGGAATATAGCTGTTTTCTTTCCCCTTCCCTTCCGTTCCCTTCCCTTCCCTTCCCTTCTCCTTCCCCTACTTCTAATGCAAAATGGCTTTAAACTACAGATGTGATAATCTGTAGGAGACTCCAGAACTCATGGATCTGTGAGTAATGCAGGTATTAATCTACCTGGGTTGGGAAACTAAAAGAATAAACGATTAATTAAATAGCCTTGAGGTTATTTTTCAAAACAGCAATGTAAGCAGTCATGGGCAAACCTCAAAAGGTTTATATACTGGATTCAGTTTAGATCAACTCCCTAAATTTCATGGCCTGATCTGATCACCAGAGGCATACATAAGAGGAAAAAATAATTTGAGGTAATATTTTCAGCTAGACTCACCAGCCAAGTGGGAGAAAAGAGACYACATTTAGAAAATGTATTTTAAACCAGGGCCTGAAAGTCACTACATTCATTAAGTACATTTAAATGCAGCTATAAGGAACAGGATAGATATTTAGAGAAATTTCAAAATCTTTATTCGAGGGCCAATGCCAACTTTTTAATTGTATTTTATCATTTCCAAAATGACTTAAAATCTTCTAAAATTAGTAGTAGCAATTCCAACCTATTACCTTTTCATCCATAGTCCATACTATTTCTTTCTTGTTGCTCCCATTGAGTTCAAAGGCTTCCTAAACTGATGATATGTGTTTTTACTGCCACATCCCTCAAGAACATTTCTTCTATGATGCCAATAAAATGAAAGGGTGGAGAGATGACTGACTATGTTTTGTGCATCAGCCCCCATGATATTGTATAAACTAACCCATAAATTGACTCAATGACTTCGCACCATGCATACTCTTTGCTTATTGTTAGTTCTGTCAGCACAGTAAACAGCTGGCTGATACAGACTTMTTCTACTAGTCTTTCAGCTGACTGAGATCCATGAGGCCGCAGTACAGGACAAAGYTGCATTTAATTTGCTTTCCCTCTAATCAAGGCTTGGCACTGTGTTAGCGGTAGCTATGTCTACAACTTCCAYTGCTTTTGATGAGCTCAGAGGGCAGGCAAGGCCAGGTCTGTTTAAAAGCAGACACAAAAAACTCATCTTTCCCCAATGCATGATGGAGACATAAACTCAGACTTGAAGCTCCTCGGGGCTATGCAGCATTCTAAGTTGGAAGAACGGAGCTCCTTCCTAGGTGAGTGCCCCTGGATGTGATGGCACCAGGAATAACGCGCTATTACTTGGGAAAATGGGTGGATAAAACAATTGCAATKATTTCTATTGGGGTTTTAAAGAGAGCCTATCTGCACTTCTGTCATGCAATTTCTGCTGCAGTTTGGCAACGTTCTGGCTCTAACATTAATAGATCCTTCTTAGATCTAACAGCCAGATGGTCAGCGGTTGTGAACTACTTACTGAACGGCTCTTGAAGCTATGCCAAGATATCTGTATATTCATATTCTTTCTGCAAGCCAGCACTATAAGGTCACAGAAAGAACAAGGTCAGAAGTGATTTGTCTCGTGTTTTTAGGGGTGTTTGATGCCTTGACTGGCCCYATACAGTTGCTGAGCTGCATACAGAGGAGGTAGAGACAATAATTTTTAACCAGACAGTTATTYGTTGAATTTTTTAATCTTCTTATGTTTGCAAGTTGTCCAAGAACAGATCCTGATTTTCCTGAATGTATTTGTTAATCAGAGTTATTTGCTGACACAGGAAACAGAAACTGCAGAAACACCAGCTCTAGCTTACCCTTCCTTCCCAAAGGCTGGGCTGAACAGCCCTCAGCTAGGCACCTACCGTGTGGGCTGCTGAAAGAAAAACAGAGCAGAAGTCCAAAATATGGGAAGCTGAGAAACAGAGATAAYCATCATGAGGGGTTTGCAGCCTCTTGACCCCAGCAATGTTACCAGCTACATGCCATAGTTTGATCTTCGACTTTGGACACTGCTGACTAGGTATTTGCTTTGTCCTCACCTTCCTGCCTGTGGGATTTTTCTTTTTTTCTTTTTCCTCAGCTGTCTTAACCCTTGGGCTGCTGGCTTTGCTCCTTTTCAYTTCTTCTTTCTGTCACATCCTTCCAACTCTTAAGATCGGTTTTGGTTGATTAAAGCCCTGAGGCAATACCTGCAGCACCTTTATAGACATTTTAGGAGTAATCTGAACATAAAAATACATTTTTACTTGTTCAACCATTTTGTCAGGTATTTTCACCACACACTACAATGTTTGCCTGCCTTTGCTGTTTTTATCCAAAAATGTGCATATCTAGAGACATGCCCTGAAGCACTCAGAGTCTAAAAAGACAAAAGAAAATGCAAGACAACAGGAACACATCTTCTGTCCYTCCTCCCTTTCTTTCTTTTTAGCATGCCTTTAGTCAGTCCTACAATTTCAAGCCTTCATCTATCCCTAACTGGAACATCCTGGATGTCTTCAGATGCTCTGTGGGATCAACTTCCTAACAGTAGGATGCTCCTACTTCAGCATTATGCATAGGATAGGGCTAGTCTGGCAGTCTCTCCCCCATTAGAGAACCATCAGAGGGTCAAATTGTCTCAAATTGAAACTCACTTTCAATTTTTATTTTCCACTTTTTCTTCTTCATAACTGTGAGCAAACTCAAACTGTTTTCTTTCTGTGTTGAAAAGGAAATCATTCTGAGCAGCTCCCTTCTCAGAACACACTCCTGGCCTATCATAAAACTAATGATAGCCCATTTGTGAGAAGTGTAGGCAGAAGGAATACGATTGCAGGCAAATTTAACTAGAAATTGAAACAAACGTTCACGAAGAGTAGTTTGCAGTGTTCAGTCACACTAACTGGCCATTAATTGATAGGACTAATCATCTCTTAAAAATAAAGCAGTGTCTAGCTAACCGATCTCTGTGATACAGGTTGGGGTTTTGCATTTTTCGTTTTGCTTTCACATGTGTGCAGGGAGGCTTAACARAAAGCAGCTTCACACAGTGCAGTGGGAGTCAGTGGGGGCAATGAGCTTCTGAAAGCTCCTGTCCATCTTCTCCTCCCCCTCTCCACCAGGAACTCTCAAAAAGAGGAGGAGATGTTTGGTTTGGAAAAGCACRGCTACAGTGAATGGTTCAGTTCTTAGGCTGACAGTGTGTCGAATTTTAACCAGTAATTCCCTTACTCTAGCCCAGCAGTGTGGGTTAAAAGTCCTCTCAGACAATTGCTAGGTGGTATCTTCTGTAAATACGTAGAAATGATAGTGTCCTAGATAAATCAGTGGTTTCCTGTGCAGCAAGAAGAAAACAATGCTGAGAAATCTGTTCAATTGGTTTATTCTATATTTATTTGCACCAASGAAAACACTCTTGACTCTGCTTGCAGATAGTTTGGAAACTTTTTTTACCTTGCTGCTTTGACCACAAGATGAGTTACATGGCTCTTGGACATACATGGCAATATGGTGCTTGATACTAATTGATGTARAGATTTTTTTCCTTTCCTTTCACCTGACCACGATTCTACCATGATGAAGAAATCTGGAGAAGCCCTCTGAGGCAATGGCAATGAGCTCCCACGCTCAGGGGAGCACGTGGCAGCAACTGCAGGCAGTATTTTTTAGCAATCTGTCTTTGCTTCCTTCGTGCTTTTGAAACAGACCTAGGCTCATTCTCATGCCAGCTCCTAACGTTCTCTGAAGGCAGAGCTAGCAGAGTGAGACACGCTGCTCCTCAAGTTATCTTATCAGCTTCCACTCCTGATCCCTAGGATGCAAGGGAATTCTGAGCATAAACCTTAAGTACTCCCACAAGCCACCAAGTCAGCTTAAATGCAGAAATTATTAAGCTTCTTAATTTAGTCATTTTATTTCTTAAGCCTGAATCTCTCTACAGAAAGTGGGGGAGAAAAGTCAAACATTTAATAAAATAGTCACTTATCTGACTGAGTTCAGCTTCTCTGTAAATAACTTTTCTCCTTTCTCGTGATGTTTGCCCACTCTCCAGTCTCTTAACCTTTGGAAAAGCTTCCTCAAAAGAGAAAATTTAGTAAAGACAGAATAAGGATGTAGGCAAATGAAGCAAGTTGGGCTTTCTAGTAAAATACATATCTTTAATGAACACAGGCAGCATGAACTTGGGATCAAATAACCTTGCAGAACTTTGATGTCCCCACCTTGGCACATGAAGAATAACATCAGACTATTTAGTATCACCTCAGCTTGTTGGTCAAAGCAAAATGTGTGAAATACTTGGAGTTGTATCAAGAAACACAAAATCAGTAATCCGGATTTCTTTGCACATTCTTATGGATTTTACTAAAAAAAAATGTGATGACATTTGTAGGAGAATGCAAYCCAAAACTGGTATAGATGACATCAGACCATGAACATTAAAACATAATATTTTTAATTAATTATATTAAAAATCCTTCTCTCACCTTCTGGAATATTTTCCTTGAGTTTACATCCATATATACAGTACCAGCATTTCAGGCACATGTTTCGCTGCTTAGGCTCAGTACAATATTTTGTGTTTTCCTTACTCTTTCAACTTATCTTTCATTGATTCCTTTCTTTCTTACTTGTTGAAGTTGTTCTTTATTTAATCCTCATTTGCTTGTACAGACATCTGATTTAGTTTTATGAGATGGATTAAAGTAAATCCTATAATGTAAATATGATTGCTTTTCTATATTCTGCTTTGTCATCTATTTTTTTTCTTCTGGAATTTCAGTGCTGAAATTTGGTTAAGGGAGCCTCTCTATTTCTGCAGCTTGCCCCTAAGTGATTCAGATCAKGCTGCAAGCTGCTTTGCTCGCCGGTACTCTTGGCTTCCTGTTCTTTCATTCCTTCAAAAGAGCACTTGATTCTTCAACTTATAAAGCTAACTTTATCTTTAGTTATTTAGTCAGAAACTCCCACTGAGGTAAATAAGGGAGGAAAGAGTCCATGTATATTTTAAATCAGAAACGTCTGTTTTATAGATAGTTTCCTGATTTTGCAATGTCAGCTCACTGTGGGCAAATAAGTACTTTAGATAGGCAAGTAGCAATCTCTTAACACTGTTGTCTTACAAAGGCAGCAGAGATTTGTTCTGGTATTGTTTCTGGTATTCAGGTCTTGACTAGTTTTGCAAGATTGACAAGGTACAAGAATATTAATAAATAAAAGCAAATACGAACTTCAAGGAAAAAGAGAATTGATTCTTCCTTCCTTCATCCACGCTGTGCTGATTTCTCCCAATTAGAGCTGAAGGAAATAACAAAARGGCTGCTTCTGACTTCAATAAAGAAGTGTTACGTTCCATCCTACTTGTTTGAAAATACAGCCTACAAAATGTGCTAGACTCTAGGATGTCTGGGATCCATCCCTCTATTTGTGCTTTTCTTTGTTTAAGAAGCTCATAGTTTACTTTTGCTTAATGGCTGATGATCAAGCACCATATATGATGTTAGCTGTGATGTGCTCTGGCTGATTTTCMTGCCCTGCCTTGCCCCAAGACTTGCTCAATGATCCACACATTCCTACGTAGGAATGCACCTGGATTTCATCTCTCATTTTCACACTTGCATAGTTTTTCCTTCTGGATGATAATGGCTGTTCTAATTGCTCTGTGACATACAGTCTGGGAGGTCTATCCCAATGTGAAAGTTTATACACATTGCATTTTCAGGTATGAGTTTCTATTTCTGCTACACAAGGACAGTAATGAGGCATAACCACTGTCACTGCAGAATTTAATCAAAACCTTGTGGAAACCGGTCGGTAAGTGTATTGTTCTTCATTTAAGATAAATATAAAGAACAGTCATATTTTAAGGAACCAGCTAGCTGAAACTACAGTAACCTCTGCTCAAAGTACAACTGTGAACCACACAGCTAAAGAGATTTTTTTGACATCTCTAATTAACAATCCAAAAGGTTGGGGAATTGAGGAGACACACTGTATTTGTCCATACACGCAAAGTAACCAGCACAATCAGAATCACTCACATTAGCTAGCAGTTATAAGGCAGCTTGATGCAGGAAATAGCTAAAAGGGAAGAGCTACTAGATAAAGTCTTGCCTTAAAGTAGAACCATCAAATAAGCTGCTTATGGTTGCTTAATTTCTATTGTGATCAGAGAAATAGGACTTTTCACATTCTCTGTATCTACAATCATATTAAAAAAAAGACCCACGAGCATTTTGCCCCTTCAACCATTTCTTCCCTAGTGGAAATAATGTGCTGCTAAATGTCCAAAATTTGATAGCTACCTGAGTCAGTAATAGGAAACTGTATAAATGCTTCATGTACTTCACATAGGCATCATGATCTGTCTTCATAAAATTATCATGAGAATTCAAGATTTTATGCCTTTTTAAAGTCACAGCTCTTAGAAACATGAAAATCTCAGCTTCTACTACTGAATTCAATATATTTCTGACTGTCATAATTTAGTAGTTTAAAAATCTGGGACGCAGAAACCATAGAAAAGAGAGCATCCAGCATCTTTTTTTCTTTCTCAAGAATTTCAAACTTTAAGATTAGTAATTCAGTCCATTTGGGGAACTAAACTGCAATTTCAATAATTACTTGCTGCTTCTTCAACTACCAGGATATGCTACCTGCCCATGTATAGTTCAATCGTTGTATGCAATATTTAGGGGGACATTTGCAGTACAGCATACAGGGATTTGACTTTGGGAGTCCTACTAAAGCTAACGGAGGTTGTATTTCTCACACACATTGCACTAGAAATGGGTCCCAAAGCATCCTTTGTGCGCACGTTGTTTCCTCTCAAAGTCCCCAAAGTCTCACGTTGCGTGCGACTGGCTTCCCATCACCCCAAATGCTCCACTGCCGTTTCTTATTGCTCTGGCACTGCTTGTTCCCCTGTCACCAGGAACTCCTGTAGTGCTGGTGCTTTTGATCATCAGTCTCCTGGCGCTGGACAACAGAGTGTACATAGACATACTGCCACCACCAGTGCAGCTCTAGCAAACCAAGGGGCCTATTGTAATACAGGGCTGGTGGCAGGTACAAAAGCAATGAACACAGGATTTCTCCTCTATGCATGTTCACACACAGAAAAAGAGACTGGGCAGTACATTTCCCTGAAATAATCCTATGAAGATAAAAAAGAAAAAGGCACAGTTTCTATTCAGGGGTCATAATCCAACTAAATGCACAGGAGTAAAACAAGCAACACATGCCCAAAATATTCAGTTTTGTGCAAACACTGCAAATGGGCAAGAGGAGTGGCTTTGAAGAATAAATGAACAAGTCTCCTGTGCTTTAATCTGAACCATGGAGCCGAGACGGGACAGGAGCTGAGGACTGTGGCAGGAGCTGTCGAGGGTCTTCTGCTGCCTGCGGGTCAGCATCCCCAGGGCTCCTAGCCTTCGTAGGGCCAATAAAGCACTGCTCTACCCGCTTTATTGCTTATGTGCTTTGTACCTCCACATATATTTTTGGATGCTCTGAATTAAAATATGAATAATATGCATACAATATTTTGAAACACCTACATACCCTGTCCTGTATCTGTGTTGTCCTTCTGTCTAAGGCTACGAGATTCTTTATGAAACCCCAACATCTTATTTCGGAGGATACCAGGAAATCTTAGCTTTGCAGTTAAAGAAGAGCCTTTCCATGGGAAGTCTGAGTGCCCCTAGGGCATTTGTATTGTCAGTATTTTCAAGTTGCCGCATTCCTGCCAAATATTCACTATTTCAACCACTTTTACTAAAAGTTAATATTAATTTTAGTTCAAATATTACTGCAATCAGCTTTTTTAAATTTTATTTCAGAAAGAACATTTCAATTCATATTTGAAGAGCTTCTTTATTGAAACCTAAACAATTCTACCAATGCTGGAAGGTCCCCGACCTAAAATGCATGTCTAACTAATCATACCATTTTTGCTTAAGTAAATATTTTTTCACAGTCAGGCAACACTTAATCTGACCAACATTTACTCAGATCAATATATTTTAATTGAAACTAATGGTAGATAGCTTAAACCAACAGATTTTTCACTGAATAACGTACATTAAATCAATACATTGCTAAAAATTGTGTATCTTGTATAAAAGGTATTTTTATTCTTAGCTAAATTCATTTTATTGAAACACATGCATATCAACAGTAATCAAAACCTGATATTTAAACACTTCAGTGATGACATCACTACATTTAAAAATATAGACAAACTTATACCAACAAGCCACACAACTGATAGGGCTAATTTGCTGAAGGCTAAAGAAAAAGGAGGTTGTGAGATGATTTCTTCTCTCTGCTACAAACTAATCATTGAATCTTGGGCAAGGCACTGAGATGAGTAATTTAGGCCTGGGTTCCTCCCAGGTAACATTACAAACATGAGGAATTTCTCTCTTTAGTCTTGCTCTCTGCACAATAGCCTGTGGGTTGTGATTCTCTTTACGTTGATTATTCAGGGAGGTTACAACAACTAACGTGGCTATTTCAATGAAGTATTTAAAATTAGGTGAAATCTATCATTTGCAGTGTGATCGACAAAGTCCATGGGTATCAGAGAGAATTAGGTGTGTGGATATGTGTTGAAATCAGCACATCTCTCTTCATAGTTCTATTTCTCTCAGGTGGAATGAGTACAAAGCAGTACTGGTACAGCTCTGGTCCTCTCTGTCTGCAAGCTTTTGGGCCAGTGTTTGTCTGTGGTTATGTGCTGGGACAACACACTGCAACAGGGCCTCAGTTGCACCTATTATAACAGCAAGGTAGCTGCAATGATACAGCTGGAAGACCTCATGGCTGAGCAACCTCAGGGGCATTTACACACCTGGTACTTTCATATTTTCAGCAGGAGACACACAAGAGGTGAAATACCATGGTATATACACGGCAAAGCACCCAGACACCCAGGTAGGGAGGAGGCCGGTACACAGTTATCTATATCAGGCAGTTTAGATGATGATAACTGCATGCTCAAGTGCCCAAATTGGGTGGATGAATTTGTGTGTGTAATTATGATTTATTGAAGAGCACAGTGTTTGCAGTGTTTGCCCTGTGTTTCCATCTCACAGAGAAATTATTTCGCACTCCCTTTGTCTTAACTTCGCATGCAAAATGCTGCAAATGATCACAACCTACACAAGCAAGTTCGTTAGATAGAGCACTGCAAAAATAGCAGCTGAACTGTAACCACCCAACCTGCAACCAGATCAGAGAATCCTTGGACAGGGGTGGGACTCTGGTGCTCTCATTTTAAACCTAGGCAGTCCTAAGGGCTCCCCTTGGCTTCAGAAGCAAATTCTGGGAGGCAGATCTACTGCTAAAATACCGTTTGTTGGAAATGTTATTTGCCTTTGAAAAAAACTACATTTTTCCAGAAGGCATTTTCCAAAAGACAAAGAATCCTCTGCAACTGCCCCAAATACTTTGCAAAACTGTTTCCCGATGTTTTCACATGAAGAGAGAGCTGAAGCAGCTGAGCCAATATTTCTTAACGAGGAGTAACACCAGGCCCACAAACCAAGAGAAACTGTTTCTTCCTTTGCTTCCCCTTAGTTCCCTAGTATCCAGCTGAGAGACCTGAGCTAAGCGCTGAGGAGAGGATTTATCCTTTAAGAAGAATCTCAGAGGACGCACTAGACAATATAAAGCTTTGTTTTTATTTGATAAGCCTTCTGAAAGGAAGCTCTTTCAACTTCTGAAGTGGTTGCCAGGACTCCCTGTCCCATGAGAAGGTAAGGTGGCAGCCACATGACATATGGGCAGGATTTTATGAATCCTGCAAAGAGGTTAGAGAGTCTGTCTCACTTTCAAAGAGATGCCATTGTATTTATAAGATGGCCTGTACCAAGGGAGAATTGAACTGCAACATGCAGTCCTTGCATTCTGCAATAGTTTGCTTTAATTAAAAGTAGAGATGTTCTTAAATAGAACTCCACATCAGGACATCCTCTCTTCAAACTTTGGGAAAAAACAGATAACAGAATGATTCTTGTTCAGCTTACTTTTCTTTTTTTTTTTTCTTTTTTTCCACAATGTGACTTGACCAAAGTTTGGAACTGACAGCTATGGAGCAATAGATCCCAAATTTCTTGAAAACTAAGTAAATAGACCATTTAATTTCAATTTCTATGTACTTAATCTACATAAATCATGATTCCACAGATTAAGATCTAAAAATTCAGGCCAAATTGCTGAAATCAGGAGCAGAGGAAGTAAATGATGTTGATATTTCAGATCAAGCCCCTATCAGGCTCAGATGTCCTTCTTGTTAAAAAAATTACTGATATAAAGGGAAACTTTTGGAATAGAAGAATAAGCAAAGAATGTACCCTACTCCAGAGAGAAGCATGATGCTGTTGATTTCTTGGAGGAATACATTTGAAATCCCAGCTCTGCTCCTGGTCTGGCAGAGAAACTGAAAATAAACTGAAATAGGATCATTCTTAATCTGAAATCTGGCCACATGCAGAAGGAAAAACAAATCCCAGAGTTTCTAGAATATGAGTGTCTTCTCATGTGTCTTCTTGTCCAAACGCTCTGTCAAGTAGACGAGTATCCGAACCAGGAGATAGGGCAGGCTTTTGCAATCCAGTCTTTGCTGACACACTGCACAGATTCCTGCACATTTTAGAGGCCTTAGGAAGACCTTAGACCATATCCTTTAACAAGCAGCAATATCCATTTAACAAACAGGTTCTTTCTCAACTCAACAGTCAAGTGCCATTACCTATTTAACGAGTAAGTTAATTAAGATGTTGCACACAGCACATTCCTCTTGTATGTTCAATTAATTCCTCACGACTGGCCCAGGCTTGCTGCCCTTCAAATAATTATGCAGAGATTTACAAAAAGCAGTATATTTAACCAGACAATGAAAGGGAGGGAGAGATGATTAGTAACTTTTTTTGTTAGTCTGTGTAAAATACTCTTAATTCAGGACAATTTTACCCATTGCACTGTATAACATATCCTATCTGTCTGAGCATGTGGGTATCTCCTTCAATCACATACAATTTGCAACTCCTTGTCAACTGTAACAATTAATTACAGTTATGGCACGTCAATATTTGTACAAAGCCTTGGGATATAAAATACAATTTTAAAGTTTGTTAATTATTACTAATAGACAGCAGTGCTTTGGCTGACCTGATATCATGGGATTGTATTTTTTTAAAAATTTATTTATTAATTCTAAGTTGGTCTGTAAGATAAAAACTTACAAACCTGCATACAACTTACTCTGGCTCATTGACCGGCCTCAAACAAGGGTTGAAAAGGGAAAGTCTTGCTAGCACAGAACATCAGCACTTTTTAATTACACTATTATGTGGTACAAGGTGGGCTGGCGAGATGACCTGCAGGAGGAAGTCAGCACTTTTTGAGTGAGTACCAGCATATTTTTACATTTCCTTCCTTCAGCCTTCTATTCTCTTTCAAGTGGATCAAGTTCCCTTTCTTTGGATCTTAGGCTTTTGTCCATTAGTACATCCCCAAAGACCATTTTGTCAAACAAAGCAAAACACTTTAAATAGACGATTTTAAGTTCTTTTGAGAGTTAAAGCCAATGCTTTGTTTATGTATAGTGATTATTTACTGAGTTAGCACTCCCAAAAGGCAAATCTGGGTAGATACCAGAAAAATGCTTTAGATAATTGCTACTTGGTTTGATCTCATGGTATTTTGTGGTATTTTATGCAGTCCTAATGGCATCCACCTGAGATTCTCTGAGTACAAAAATGTTTTAAACCAATGTCCCTAATAAATTGTAAGGAAGTGAATTTCAAATCCCCGTAGTAAGGAACTCTGCTGAAAATACTCTCATGTCCAGGCTGCAGTTCTTGATAACATAAAAAGAAATGGCTATACAGAACTTAGAGCCACAAAATGATAAGGCAAAGAGATCGTCATCAATGTAAGCCTAAATCCTACAGTGAATGTTTCCCCTTAGTCTCTTTTCCACTTACCATATTTTGCAAATTAATAGATTGCTTGCTGTGCGATGCTTATCAATAAATTTCTTAGTTTATATTCTCAGATTTTTACTGAATCTGTTTCTGTAAATACTGTTACCTTTTAAAACCAGAAGATCACCTGGTTGACCGTGCTTAGTGCCTCTATTAGAAGAACACCTTTTAAAGGCTATTTTTTGATAGGCCTATTTTTTTTTTCCTCTTAGATTTATGAAATGTTGATGAGGATCAAACTACATTTAAACACTCAAAGGTCCCATAAAAAGTAACTCTCTTTTATTTTGAATAGACAAATAGCAACCAAGAAAATGTCAAAAGCTAGACTTTCAATAATTAAAAAATGTATAATTTTCATCAGTTTTTCTCTCCAATACACTAAAACATTGTCAGCTCTGGAAAGATGCATAAAAACTACAGGCTAATGTGTATTTTGAGATCTGATGGACAAGGAAGAATAACTACACTTCTGAGATGTTTTTAATAAGAACAATGCTGGGATAGCACATTAGACTATTTTGATGCTATCAGTGAATTTTTACTGCTCCACATTCCACACGCCTCTTTCTGAACCAGTGCTGACCACACAGCTTGATATAATTGAGAAGCTGAGCTCTATTTTCATTTGGCATTTTCTCTGCCAATTCAATGTTCATATTCACATACAATAGACTGAGATAATAATACAAAAGCTGTATTATTCTCTAAAATATCCTTTGCTGTACTAAATCCATTGTACTGCTTGGGAGCTAGTTAGTTAATTATTAAAACAATATCTAAAAATAATCAACTTTCAGAATATCAGCAGGCCAGATTCTCTTCTCATTCATCCCTCAATATATTTCAGTGTGTGAGGGTGGATTGTAGAAAATGGTGTCAAATTATTACTTTTCAATAGTGGATAAATCATGTCAGAGTTGTAGGAAACAGCCTAACTGCTTTACAGATAGCCATTACATCCCTTACCCTCTCTTTATCTTGTCCTTTAGCTGCCAGCTACAAGCACAGTATTTGTTATAGGAAGACCTAGGTATCCTTGCAAGATCTCTTTCATCTCTCATTGTAGATAGGATCTGGCAAAGAAAGAGTAACACATTATTTTTACACAAAGACAACTGTCACATTATTTCCCCAGTGGCCAATCACCCTGCAGGGGACAGCTTCATCTATATTGTACCTGCTTAACATACTTCATTAACTCTGTCAATTACCAGCTACCTCAGCACCTTTGGTGTTAGCATTACACAATTTATTCTTTCCCTGTCCCAAGCAGTGCCATTCCAAGATTCCTCTTCGTAATGCAAGCAGGGGGATATTAATCTTAAACATGTATATTAGGGACAATTAAAATAGATTTTCAAGGTGGTTTATGGCTTGTTTTTCAATGGTGCTCAGCACCTACTACTATCATTGAATCTCGA
Organism: Eudromia elegans; assembly: GCA_003342815.1. Taxonomy (NCBI): domain Eukaryota; kingdom Metazoa; phylum Chordata; class Aves; order Tinamiformes; family Tinamidae; genus Eudromia; species Eudromia elegans. The sequence continues at coordinate 3,186,800 of PTEX01000014.1, read as the reverse complement.
ATATGTAGGGAAGCTGTTCTAAAAAACAGACATATATCTATTTGAGGTGACTATTTTTCTTTGACAGAGACTTTCTGGGGAAGCTCTCCTTGCTAAAGTGGAGCAGCTAACTTTTCTAATTTACCATTTTCTTTTAAGCTAAACTGGAAAGCTAAAGAAATAGGACCTTAATTTTAGTTATTTTATTGAAGCTTCTAGGTTAGGAGCAGAGTATTATATTTACTCTGGGGTCCTTCTAGAGGCATTGGAGAAAGACCTCCCTTCCAAAGGGAAAGGCAGATGGCCTAAGTGCTGAGCAGAAAGTTGGTTAGATTCACTGACAGTGTGAGACATGTGGCATTCAACCTGCAGAGACATCATTAAGGGCCTTCTCATTAAGTGCAGGAAAATCCTTGTCAGAAGCAGGACTTTTGGTTTTATGGAAAGAGCTAGTGAGTGGCTGCTGTTGGCCAACAAGCAGTTTCAGGTGGCTGAAATGGCCAACAGAAAGGTGAGTTTGAGAGAGGAACTGAAATTTGGGACTGGAAGAGAGGAGGTGTTAAGACTGGGACTCACCTTGGGACCAGGTGCTGGGTGGGAAGAGGCTTTGGGCAGCAAAGAATGGAGGAGGTTCTGGAAAAGGAAGGAGTGAAACCAGGAAGAGCATTTGGCTGGGCTAGCACATTACCAGTGCACGTAATTCCCTGCTGTAGTACTAGTCTCTGTTTATACAGATGGTGCCTGTGAATGAACTTGGTTCACAAGAAGGAGGAACTTCAGGGAGCACCAGTGGGTGAGAAGGCCACCCTCACAACAGGGCAATGCGGGGAGAAGATTTACAGCACTGCTGCCTGTCGCCCTGCCTGATCCTGTTTTGTTCAGCTGCTTGCAAGGTTAGGGGCGTCTTCAAAGGAAACTTTTGCAACTAAGAAATTCTCTGTTTTCGTAGAAAAAAAATCAAACAGTAAATGACCTAATGCCTGTTACAAAGACACCTGATTAAAGAGAATTCAACAGGCAGTTTAAGGCAGACTAGCATCAAATGTTATGAAAGGGAATAGATGAACCAAGAAAATTGAAAGTCAAAGGAAATCATAAATACCTCCTGATTATGTGGAGTTTTCCCAGTCACTTTCCAAAAGAAGCCAGGAACATGTGATCTTTCTGCCCCTGCTCTAATTAGGCTGAGAAGCCTCCCAAAGGCAGGGATTGCTTGCAGTTACCATGCCAGTTGGGGAGTCTGTTGCTAAGTTGCAAGTTCTTGCATGCTTCAACTTTCCAAGTAAATGCTTCTTGCAACTGATTATTTTATTGCTTCTGCTGTTCTCTTTATATGTTCCATTTTTTTCTTACCCACATCAGTGCATTTCCTTTGACTGTAGATGCTGCATATTTCTGCAGGTATTGATCAGCGTCATTGCTCTGATCAGTCTGAGAGCAAATGGCATTCCCCCTGCTATGGGGAATAAGATATCGTAGAACATGATATTTCAGTACATCAGTTAGCTTTACAATACCATAACCCCATATTAAGAAACAGCAGCTACCTATTGCCATATGCTACATTTGTACCTTCACTACCATGCAATACCCCCTGGGGGGCATTATGGCATTCCAAGTACAGCTAAAATGCGAATATTGCCTAAACACATGAGGAGAAGGGTCTATATAGATGGGATCATCTCTGCAATAACTGTACATTCCTGAACATATTCTTACTTAATAATACTGCTAAATTTCTTTTAGTATTAGTAGGACAATTGTGTAAAGAGAGCTCTACAATTGCAATAAAAATAAATGCTTGTAATTCTCTGATGAGCCCATAACTTGAATTTTTGAATTGGTCCAAGGGGCCTTTGGGAATTGCAATACCCTATGAACTAGTTCCACTTCTGAAAAAGCTGTTTGTTCACAGGCAGGTGTAGTACAATTTTTTTCCTTAAATAAAAATGAACACTGTGCAAACACTGGCTGCCTCTTTTTAATCTGTCAGCACATTCTTTACATCTGTGCATAAACATTATTATCACAAACTCAGAGTGTTACTGCAAAAATTATCAGAGTCCTCAAAATGTACTCTCTGCAGCTTCCATTGGAATATAATGTATTAATGTGAAAACAAGCAAGCTTTAGGTGGGAAAAAAAGGCTTTTCATTTCCACAGAAGATTAGCCAAAATTTCCTTCACAAGCATGCACTGGGTAAATATTTTGTATTTAGTAAAATTTTGTCTCCTGACATATAGTTGGCCTTGACAAGGTTTTCCATTGTATTCACTTAAAATACTAACTGCTGATGGAAAGCCCCAGTCTGATCTCCATAAGGGTGCAGGATAGGACACAGTTTTAGAGACTCTTGAAGATCAGCTTGTGAGGGTGGAACTTCTAGTTGAGTATTTGTCTGTCTGTTCGTAGGGGAGAAATACAGTCATCTTTTTCATGTTTATAGAGATGACCTTTTACGTTATAGTGCAATGCTTGGAAACACAGTTATTTTTAATTGTTTTATATGCCTACTGAGACCGTTCTGCATGTCAGCTTGTTATGTATAGCACTGAGTCACATATGTTTGGTCAATGAATCTTTTGCAGACTTGTTATTTATGTTAAAATCCAAACAGGAGTTGCAGAAGCATTGTGTTCTGGATTTTGTTGTGGCGTTTCTTTTTTCTTTTTTTTTTTTTTATTGTCAGTCTAGCTGTATACCTAATGAGGTGACAGAAAGAATTAAAAATGACTGATTGTTTTGGCTGCAGCGGGGCCGTCTGAGATATATTTTCCTATGCTACAGCTCAATAAAGGCGGCCTGTGGAAGGGCCTCTGCTTGCATGTGATTCACCGCTGCAGCAAGGACACGGCTTGAGGAGGAGATGGAGGTGCTGCGAGCACGGACCGCTGGCAGGCAGCAGCGCTGGCTGCTGCCCAGGCCTGGCCCTGCCACCAAGCCCCGCTACCTAAAACACCTCATTAGGAGCTGCAGGCATTGGCCAAGGCACACGTATCCCCGGCCAAACACCTTGTAAAACCGCAGATTCCCGTCCTCGGTGCCCGTGCGGAAGCGCAGAGCTCAAAGTGGCGGGAAGCAGCGTCCGGCCCCACGTCTGCAGCAGCAGCAGCAGCAGCAGCAGCAGCAGCAGCAGCGAGTGTCCCCGCGCCGCCCGCGCCGCTGCTGCGTGTCTGCCACACAGCAATGCGGAGCGGAGCGATTCCTCGGGACGGCACGGTTAAGTACAGGTGCTAGGCTGATAGCTGCTATAATTAAGAAAAAAGATCTGTCGTTTCGCAGCCCGTGCAGAATAAATTCCGGATATCTGTGCATAATCTTTCAAAGTACCTTTATCTCCAGAGCCAGCGAGGGTGACCACAGAATACCCTGAACTCAATTATGTACTTTCTGATTATCATATTTTTATTTCTCAAGACACAGGGCTAATAAGAAAGATCAAAAAATGTTTGAACCAGAGTAATTTCAAATGTCAAGAACTAGTTATTCTTACAACAAGCTCTGAGGTCTTGACAATGTAAGCTGTTCTCTGTTTGCTTTGATTTCTCTTGGGGAGGAGGAACGAGGGACTGGGGGATTTAAAGCAACTTTGTACTGTGGAATCAACATATGCTTTTGAGACCTGCATTTGACATTGGCTTTGAGGTGGTTTGTTATGTTTATTTTTCCTTTTCTTTCTTTTTTTGAGTATTTTATTTTATTTTCTTTTCTCTTTCTTTATACCCCGCCTCCACCTGCAATGCCAGGAGCATTGCAGTCTATTATCACTGAGTTTCTACTTAGTCTTTTGAATCAGAAGAATTTAAACAGGTAAGAGTCTGCAGGAAGAAAGAATCTCAAAGACAAAACTCACAACAGAAATTCACTTTAGGAGAGAAAGTAATTTTGCCAACAATAGGAGGAACAAAAAGGGAAGTAGATTCCTCCACAGCAACAAACAAAAAATAAACTTTCCATTTTCCAAAATCATTCTCTGAAAAAGGATTCAGAGGGTGCCCATTTTCGCTCGCTTTACATTTCTTTGTGTGCAAGCAGCAGTACGCGTATGGATGTCAAGGAAAACACTGCTTCTCCACAGCTACTCTTCTGCACGTATAACTTCCTATGGAGAAGGAAACAGTCTGAGCGTGGAGGTCTGTAGTTTTTGACTACAAGTCACAGGGCTACCACTTGGTCTGCTTTTCTGAGACACTGAGCAGCCATAAATGCAAGTTAGCCCATTAACTGAGCACTATCACATGCTGCCTCTGAGGTGGGCTGAGGGCAGTGATTCGGTCCTTGCTCTTGTGCTGCCCACCCAAGCAGGGGAGACACAGGAGCGCCGGTGCTGCAGGAGCTCAACCCGCCCAGCCAGGGCACAGTCTTGCAGCAGTCAGCAAGAGGAAGGAGCTAATTAAAAGTCCAAACTGTGTATTGAGAAAGGTAGCCTTGTTCCCATTAGGACTTGGACGGAAAAGAGAAAGGGAAAATAATTTCTTTTAGATCTTATCCCTAGGCTGATAATTCAGCTTGCTAGTTATTTGGGTCTTGGACAAACTCGCCAATTCTGAAAAGTGGAAAAGAAGATGGAAAAATACTGCAAGTAATCATGCAAAATACAATTCTGAGGATAGCTTCAAGAGAACAAAACAAAACTGTTTTCACTGAGATCAATCATGTTAGTTTTCTGAGTGTGTGTATGGTTTTTTTTAGTCCTAATTATCAGTGCCAAGCAGGAATCACAGATTAGACACTATTGAAGCTATTTTTAAGTTTAGCTTATTGAAACCTGTTCTTTTCAATGAAGTTGTTCAGAACAAACTCGGCTTTTAGATTCTCCAGTACATTGCTCATAGTATCCTAAAAGGAAGGAACGAAGCAGATGCGGATAATTCCTCCAGGGACCAAGACCATTGCAAGGAGCTTAGAGACTCACATGCGCACATTAAATTAGTCAAGCATTTGAAGGTGGGAGGGAAGGCCTCTGTTTCTTGGTTATGCAAAAAAATGCTGTTCAGGGTTTTTTTTTTCTTTTTATTTTCCTAAAACTCTTTCTGGATTCGAGAGTCCTTTTCTCATTGTGAGAATGTCATTTGAATTGCCTTATGCCATTTGAAAACAGCTATGGGTTTAGGCAATTACAATCCTGGGCATTTAGATCAAGCTTTCGGCAAGAAAGGCAAAGGCTGCGTCAGGGCGAGCAGGGGCTCTGTGCTGTGGCTCCCAGCATGATGGCATCCCAGAAAAAAAAAAAAAATCCCGACAAGTGACCATAGTCTCTCTGGCAGCTTGTATGGGATGGAGGGATGGAAGGATCAAAAACAGGGGGCGTATGCCTTGAGAGTTTTTTGTTTTCATCTAAGTCTAACCTACGTTAAGTTTAGGAAGATGGGTTTAGGAAAGAAAAGAAGGTAGAGGGGAGGAAGAGAAGGACAGGCAGAGAGAGAAATATGCTGAGATACGTTAGAAAAGAGCAGAAAATATGAGGATGGCAACTAGACATGACCCAAAAAAGAAGCAAGCATAGCAAGTTGTGAAGTGCTACAAAACAGGATACAAGGAAGGCAGGCAGAAAAAACTCTGAATTACCAGAATTTTTACATGATTCAATGTGCACCCATGCATGTATATATGTGTAATCTCTTCACATACATAAAATGCCTACATTTAGTTCAAAATTGCAAATACATATCTCCAAGAAGCTACAGTAAACTGAATGCTAATCTCACCTGTTCCCATGCTGTGAGAGAGTGATGCTTAGTCTATATGAGCAATTACAGCAGACAAAACAGACAAAAGAGCAGCTCTGTGGAGTGAGCCAGCAGGCACCTGAGAGCCCTGGACAGTATTATATGAATTGCAGGCAGTTTGCTTCGGGAAAAGTGCTGGCCCAGCCCTGTGGACTGGGGATTTGCCTAGGGGATGCAAGCGCCTCTTCAGTTCGCTACAAAGCAGGCTGACCGGCACGTTCCCATCCCCTCCGTGTTGCAAACTGAGGCAGAGCCAGTGGGAGTGTCAGGAAGGGTCTGATGCTAATGCAGACTTGCAGCAAAACCCAGAGAGGCATCTGCATCCTTTCCCAATGCAACTTGCATCGCTGTCAGGAAAACCAAAATCTGCTGGTTTTGTACAGAGCTATTTAATGTACAAACAGGGCTGATTTTGAAACCTACTCAGGATCCTGCATTATGCTAGTAAAGCGAACTAAGAGGCCAAAAGGTTTGTGCATTATTAATGACATAGTGGAAGTGCTCTAGAATCGGCTTTCATCTAAATAAAGGTGGTGATGTTTATCTGTACCCTTTGCATTCACCGTTGTCTTGAGTGCACCGTGCTTCCTGTTGGTATGTGTGTTATTGATTTGCTGACTAATCTTTTTATCTGATCATTACAGATTGTAACTCTCAGTCCATAACCTTTAGACGTAGTGATATTGTGGCTAAATAAAACCCAGATGCAAAATAATTAACAAGTTGCCATACTGATATATTCTTTCGGCAAACAGTTAAGGAAATCTTGGATTTGACAACTAGAAGCAGTATTTTTAGAGAAAACTGTAAATAGAAGATGAATATACAATCTTTAGTTCCTTAATATAAATTACTCAAGAAGAAATAGTAAGTTGCCTTGGGGAAATCAACAGCTTCTTCAATTGGATTGCTTCTGTCACTGCATGGACACAGTCTTGTTTGATGTCCTCCTACCATTTGTCTTGTATGGAGTCTTTTATCTAAATCCAAAGCAATGCAGTCATCACTGCTGCAATTCAATAATGGCTCCACAGGAGCTGTCATCCACAGTTTGCTATTCATTTTGTAAAGCCTTTGAGTTTTCAAAGTACCCACTAAGGTTGGTATTTCAATGCTGTGGACGGATCACTTAAGGTTCTTTTGTATTTTCAAAACAGGTCTAAATTGAGAATGACCAGATATTGAAATGCCCCCCTTATTGTGCCTGGGTGCCAAAGGAGGCTGTGGAAGTGTCAAAAGGTAATTGGATAGACAGACCCACCTCCCAGCCTAAAATGTGTGGCTTTGTAGGCTTGAATCACACTTTGACTCAATGCTGGCATTGCCTGTGGGAATGTGCCCCTTGAAACAAGGAGAAAATAGACAAAGGAAAAAAAAAAATTAAAGGAATTATCCTAAAGCAGCCCCAAGAAGTGAAAAATTACTATGTGATAACAACATGAAGTCTAAAGCACAGAGAGAACTTACATCATTTCTACTGAAATTTAAGATGCCCTTTATTCCATTTGATATAGATTTAGAAAGCAGAGGTCATTTTGGATTTGTAGGTTAGTGGCAATCCTGAAGGAGATCACATTTATCATGAGACAAGAGTGTGGACATAGGCAACTGCTTAATGAAGCGCTGACATTTTATTTTTTTGAAGTAAATCCTCATTTTACCTTGCTCAGCCTGAACACGTGTTCCATGTGTTCTGTTGTTTGCTTTTAATTTTCTTTTTTTTAAAGCAAAAGTATATATTTGGGAACCTACGTGTGATAATTTAATATAGACCAGGAGATGAAATCAGAGCTAGCCTGGGTAGGGAAACAATATCCTTACCTGAGCTCAACTTTGGCCAGGATGCTTGATTTATGTATATCATTTTCTTATGGGCTGTACCACGCTTTCCTCAGTCTACCCTACACAGTTTGGAGTGTCACCTGCAAAAAACTGCCCCTGTGGGGATGCTTCGTTTCAGTATGCTGGTATCTTTGCTTCCTCTGCCAGAATCAAAGCAACATCCTATCCATCTTTATCAAAAAGCAAACAATAATACTTTTTTTTTTTTTAATGTCCTAAATTCAATCCTATGAATTTATGTGGCTGCCTTAGATCCAGGATTCTCTGGCACAACAACTATTTGTCTTCTTATGTTGCCTTTTCAGGGACAACTAACACGAGTCACTTCAACCACTTCATGGTTTCTTCAATTATGTACTGCCACTAAGTAGTCTGCATGGTCATGCAGAAGACTTATATTTTCCATACGCTTTGGTACAGAAGAGACGTACAGACGGATGGCTCAGAGGTAGCACCGCGAGCTATTGAACGGGTCCGACCTTTGCAGTCCTGTTTAAAAGGCTTCGGCAGCCTCGTGCTGTCACAGAAATCTTCCCACTCTTGTCAGAGTCCGATATTGATCTGGATGGATCCTGCATTGCTCAGAGCAGACGTTGCTCAGAGCAGGGAGGATTTCTCAACACAATGAAAACACAGCCCTGCTGTGCCTCTGTATTTTGTTGTCCTCCCTTCCGGAGCTAAATTGTACCAATTTCCCTGCTCAGACACCACTGCAGTGGCAGAGCTATGACTCACCTGGTAGTTTCTAAGACATCCAGGCATTCCCCTCTAAATCTCTTCATCCCCTTCAGCCTATTTTTAAATGCTTGGCCTCTGCTCTTAAGTGCTAGTATTGAATAAAATGTAAATATAGTGCAACCTCTGGTTTTAACCTTGGCCCTCTTTTATTCTAGTTAAAGGTAATAAAGAGAGGTAACATGAAGATGTGTATATATATATATTTTTTAAGATGTTTATAATTCTTTAAAATACATGAGTCAGCTAAGCATTTGAAAGTAAAATATAGATATAAAATTATTCAGACGGGGTGATATAATATAGAATTTAAATTGAGCATATTTTAACAGCACTGGGAAACCTTACCCCAGAGCTAATAATGTAATAGATCTATCTCACCAACAACTTGGAAGTTGCAACAGAGTTCTATCCACAAAGGAGAGTTCTCTGGCCTACTTTATTAAATACCTTAGAGGACTTTGCCTGTAAGACTACATTTGAACAATGCAATTTATTAAATCTCTGTTCTTATTTTTCATGCTTAAATTTCAGCCATTTTCTAAGAAAAAAAAATATAAACAAATCCAAGAGGATATATAAACATCATTCAATAAACGTGCTGTGAAACAGGCACAGGGGGAGAACATTGTGTAGTTTACTTTTAGCATCTCTAGTATACTCATACCTATGCATCTCTCTCTATTGCTTTGGCACTTTAGACAAGTTGTGCTCTTGATTCAGATTTTTTTTTTTTTTCAAACACTTGAAAAATGACCCATTAAATGGAGTCCTAATTAAAAAGACTGAAGCAAATAAAAAAATCTGTTACTTCTTTATAAATGGAATTCATTTCAAATTTAACAAATCTTAATGCAGTGAGTGCAGATAACAAATCTTATCAAAAAGAGACAGACACAGGTTGAAGCTACATCTTCTCACAATTCCCTTGGGAACCTTCCATATTTTGGTGATTGTTATTTAACAATAATTTACAGTAACATACCACTGTTGTATGTACAAGTATTTTAATATATCCACCGAATAGGATTTTCATCATGTAAAAATAGCAGAACTCAATATAATGATAATATTAATTAACAGTTATAGCTGAGGTTTCTGCTTAGATTCAGTTATGTATTCCAGGGTTTAATTTGGAGTTTTAATGTAATTCTTTTTGATCTGAGAAGTTCATTCCACTCAGTGGGAGCTATTAGATATCCGACAACAATAATAATTATTATTACTTTTAAACCAGGCCATTTCAGCAAGTGCTGGTGTGTGGAGTTAGAGGCTAAGTGCTGGCGGCCATTTTTGCACACGGGTGTCAAGAATATCACAGGGAGATGCACAGGCACATGCCCTTCCCAAGAGCTACCTACCTGAGCCAAGAGCTACCTTTCCATGAGCCTATTGTCATAGGCAATCCAATTTAGAAAAGGAGAGACAGGTATTTGATTTGACATTAATAACATTCATTTACCAACAGCTGATGAAAAAAAAAGAAAAGCAAACCAGAATGATCTCTCCAGTAACCCCGGGCACAAACGACTGATGGAAGCCCAGGGCTGTGCGGGTTGGCACGTGCGAGGGGGTCACACAGGTGCGATTAATTATTAAGCAGGAAGATATGTAGTGGGAACGAGAGTGCTGCTGAAAACCCCACAGAAATTATTATCTCATAGAAAACCAGAGCGGAATATTTCATGTGGGAAACAATGAAAAACGCTGGAACAACTTGTAAGAATCCGATGATAAACATTATTGTTAAGAAATAAAGTTATCAAACTGTGTAGGAAAATACCATCAAATGAGAAGCTACTGGTGAGGGGGGAAATTAAGGACAAACTCTAGGGATTTTTTATGTCGACTAAGGGAAACTTTTGCAAGCCTGGACAGACAAAAAGAAAGACAGTAGGGATAGATGAGGAGCGTGCACATATGTTCTTCATGAACTAAAAACCCAACGAGGGCTGCTCACATACTGAAGAAAGGCTGTGGGAGCTGGTTCCCCAAACACGGGGCGCTGAAGAATGAATGAAACTAGGTAGTTCGAAGGATCTGAAAAGGTGAATTTCCATAGAAGTAATTCACAATATTTCACAATTAAAACCTCATAATGAAAGGAAGGCGCTTATAATATAGAAAATAATGTGGAGAGCTTACATGAAGTTTGCATTGCATGTGAGTTTTGCAGAGGCAAATCTTAGGTAATATTGGAGCAGAGGATGATTTCAATGTGTTTTAGTGCAGATCATTATCTTTTGAAAAACTTCTTAAATATAAAGCAGATGTCCAAAACCAGAATATGGGGTGTTTTTATTTTTTAAGAACTTCTAATGCATGTTTTTACATCAAAAGGTTTGAAATTTCCTCCTCTGTTTTGCCCTGGAATAATCCCTCTTTGGATGCTGCTCTGATCTGCAGGTCTAATCTGTTTTGGGAACTCTTTGGGGGACAGTCAAAGAAACAAAGCCCAGAGCAAAGAGGACAAGGAGTCGAAGAAGGAGGTAATGAGCCATGGTAGCAGCTCTGAGGCCAGATGCAGAGTCTCATATGTCTTCTCCTATGCAGTAATGGAAAAAACCCACACAAGTAGGAGGGAAGGATCAGTAACAAGATCTCCCTCCACAACACTATACTGGCAGATCTTGAGCTAGGTGACTAAATATGTTTCCTTCCCTTATTTACATTTTCCACAGCTAATGCCCTTGTCTTTTTATTTCCAGCAGTTTGTGGGGTTAAGGATATAAAGCTGGCATGAGACTATCTTAAAATAATAGTCCAGTGTAATGAAATGGAAGGGTTTAATTGCTTACATTAACACAGAAACCTGTGCACACACTCACATGCATGTACTGTGAAATGATGCAATCAGAATTATTTTGTAACTATATATTTGCTCTCTCTCTCCTCCCTGTGTCATGATATCCAAAGCGGGGGCTTCCTTGCATTCTTCAGAAACAGAGCTGTTCCTTATTATAGCTCAGGGTTCAGATTCTTGTAGGTGCTAAAGTCGACACATGCTTTTCACTTTTGGCGCTCACTCCGTGCACAGGGACACCTTGAAATAATTGAAATTTCTGAAGTCAACCGAACCATCAGTTCCGAGGGTAACTCCTTTGGTTGCTCCCGTCTCTATATGAAATGCGCAGTCAGTGTGACACCATCATCTCATGAACTAAGTGCAAAAGGTCAGATATACTTAATATTTTGGGTCTTGGAACTGGAGCATTGTGTCACTGCACCTAGGAAATGTATCTCTTAGCTGGGACCGAAGCAGAAAGGGGTCCCATTACAAAGCAAAAGCCTCCACGACAGCTCTTGGAGCCTTACTTCTTGTTCCTCAGCCAATCCTCTCTACAAGACTGAGCTCTTCCAGCAAGGAGGAGGAGCTATCTTGAAAACAAGTGGCTATGGCTTTCTGAAACACAGAAGTGAGGAAAAATATTCACAAAATGTTAATCAAATTTATTATTTGGATATTGTTGCATTCTTCTCTTGGTCTGACACTGGCCATTGTCAGAGACTGGAAAACAGACGTGACACAAAGAGAACTAGTCTGGGATGTTATGTCTCTAAATGCTGCTAAGACATGGAAGTGCAAAAAAAAAAATCACATTTATGAGCCAGCCCTTGATTCATAAAAATTAAGTAGAAGCTGGAGTGTCTGTAAGGCACAGTACTGCAGCAGCAGAAAAGCTCCAGAGTAAAAGCTTATGTAATGAATGCCATTTAGATGTTCTTTTGGCTTGCTGCTTTACCCCTTGAACTATGTATGTGTGACAGCACTGGTCACATGCAGTTTCCCATTGCCCTTCCAAGGGCTCCAATGTGTGTGCGGCTGCCCACGCGGGTCTGTCTCCGAGGTTTATCATTTCATACTATACACACACATACTCTCCTGCAGCCTCAGCTGTAATATTTACACAACAGATTGGATTAGAACATTTCCAGGGAGCCTGCTATGAATACCCCTTCAGATAATTTTTGTGTGAAAACTTTTGTTTGCTGATTAGCTAGATTATTAGCCTTGAATGCAATATTTTTGGCTGAGGTTGTTTGGAGGCAGAAAGGCAGGAAAAGGAGTGTGAAAATTCGGATAGTTGCATGGTGGAATATTCCTTCCAATCTCTGTGCTGCAGAGGCAGGAGCCAGCTCCAGGGCAGATGCTACGTAACGCTGCTAGCGCAGTGCTGAGCACGAGGCAAAAGGTCCTGCTAAGGATATTGTAAGGTAATGAATACATTTGGCATCATTTTGGATTTAAAACGTAACTTTTAAATAATACAAGCCAAAAGAGAAATGATAGACCTGCCCTTCAATAGTGTTGTAAATTTTATACATGATTGAACTTGGAATGTTCCTCACAGTTCCTCCTGTTTCCTGCCAGTTAAAGGTCTGCTCCAGTCTCATGTCGCACATTTAATTGTTTGTAATTATAATTAGAATGTGAGTTCCTATTCTTCCTGTGTGTTCATGAAGCCAGGGACACCTCTGATCACAGTGAACGCCTACAAAAGCGTAATTACCTTTTTAAGGAAATGATTAAAGAAGAAAAGTTACTTCCAGATTTAAACCTTGTGCACTCTTGAGTAAACAATAAATGGGGGGAAATCATCCCAGATTTTCCAAGATTGGTGAAAGACAAGTAGTTTAACCCAGAAAAAACAAGCACAACAAAAGCCTTAGGTGTGTGAGCCAACAGCACCCATTTGCTGCCATGGGGAAGCTCACCTCCATGCAGAGGGTCTCACTCACAGCCTCTACGCACCCCATCCAAACCTTACTTTAAAAGCTTATGCAAGACTCAAGCAGTGCCCAGCCTTTATGATGTCCTTACATACATATAGCTTTAGTGGCAGCAAAAGTGACATTGTTTAAGCCTTTTTTTTTTTTTTTTCCCCTGCAGAAACCTCTCTCTATATTGTGGCATTTGTTATTTGGTTCAAACCATTCTACTTTTCTCATGCAGATTCTGAGGAGGAATTATACTGGGAATCATGTTACCAGCAAAAGGAAAATTAAAAAAATACTTGCGGTGCTTTCCAAGAATTGATTTTAGCTTTCAGGCAGCTTTAGGCTATTTGATCCACTGCATCAGAAACGTGTCAATATGAAAATTTAAACAAATGTTTTTGTCAGCAGAGATGAACACCTCCAGTAATAAAAGGCATGTTTGATGCAGGCACGCGACTCTTCCTCTATGATCCATTTTCCTGCGACAGATCCACACAGTCAGAAGGGCTGGATTTCCTTTCTTCAGATTTTCAGCTTGCTGTATTGTATAAAATAATGGCATGCCAAGATTATCTGCAGTGAAGATACAGTATGATGAAGTCTGGTTCTGCAAAAAGATCCCTCAGGATATGGTGCTCTGTAAACTTCACAGAGCTTTAAAGCAGTCTATGTCAAAGGAAAAAAAAAAAAAAGAGTGCTGAGTTTTTTTGTCCCGACCCCCAATAAAGTGGCTCATGTGAACTGCCTCAGTGTTAATTTCGATTTCTTTTCTTCTCTTTCATCAACTGAATGTCAAGATGATGTCTATATTTCCTGCACATACTGCAAATGTGGGAAGTTTCTCTGTGGATAACTCTTCTGCTTTTTAATAAATTCTTTCTTTTGCCTGAAGAGAATTAGAAGCTGGCTTTTGACCTCCATTAATTTTTTTAATTTAATAGTTCTCTGCATGCATTAATAAATATTATTAACCATTCTCTGTACTGCAACATTCCCATTTCCTCATCCTCCGGCGTTTTCTCATCTGCTGAGCTGGGGCCCRCTTGGAGAAGGGATGAGTAAAAGCAGAGGGAAGAGGGAGAGGGGCTCCTGGCCCATGTTCCCCATGGTTGTGGGCTGCTGGCAAACACAGGCCGGTTGGAACTGACTGCTCCTCAAAGCAAAGCGCTAATTATAAACTAATAGCTACTTAACAGCTTCCTGATGCCAGGTAATGCCATTTAAAATCTCCTAGAAGTGGTGAGAAGGGTTTTTGGAGTAGGATGTGCCGAGCAGCTAGTGCATGTGCATGGCTCGCTCCGTTCACCTCAAGCAGCCGTCTTGATTCTGGAGAGGTGCTCCTGGCGCCATGTAAACACCAGGTAAATACCTGGTAAATACGAGTAGCCTCCACATCTTGCCACTAATACTCCAGTCCTTTCAGCATATCTTCCTCGGTACCCCAGGGACACATCACTCAGGTCCAAAGCAGGAGCTGCACATACATATCCTGAAGCCAAGATGCCTCTGAGGTGGCCACCTCTGAATGGCAGTAAAAGCCATAAAATTCAAAACATTTTTAATAGATTTTGTGAGACAAGCGGAGTCAAAAAACGCTGTAACTGTCTGCTAAGGAGAAAGAAGAAACTTTCTGTTTGTTAGAGACAGCAAAAAAGGGTGTCAAGGACCGGGCATTACTACGGGGAGACTCTCCACTTGCAGGCCCGTGGCCGGGCCCTGTCACACAGGGACAATTGGCCCCTCTAGTGGAGTCCTCAATGTATTGCAGCTGTACATTGACGGTTCCTTAAAATCAGCCATGCAAACGGAGGCCGAGAGCCGAAACAGAGTGAGCCAGAGCCACGACATGAGGGGATCTTCCCCARAGGGGCCTACAGCGAAGCCTTTGAGTGAGGGCTCGCTTTTTGGTGACACCCAGAAAAGACACAAAGCGGAGAAAAACGTCAGCCCGCCAACTTACGGCTTCCTTGCACGGTGCCAGTTTTGCAACTGCCTCCGTTTCAGCGCGTGTTCCTTTCTCTGGAGGCTGTAKGAATATTGTACAATATCTAGCATGGCCTCCCAAGGAAGACGGGAGAATAAATAAAAAGGATATGCCCCTAACCATCCAAAARACTGATTCTTTTTTTTCTAGAGTCATTTTCATCAATGATTTTTATCCTTTTTGATTTTTTTCTGCATATAGATTCCTAAATATTTGCAAGTGGAGGTTGCTGGATGACAAATTCAAACCTTTCTTTCAATAAGCTTGCCTTTTTAGCTGCCTTTCCTGAGCCCCTTAGAAGTAGTCTGTGGCTTGAAAATCCCTTCCTTACATTTTACCACATAGCTTGCTTGGATTCAGRCCGTTAGTGACTGGGAAATAATTGAAAAGTATTTAACAGGATTTAGCCATAATAATGGATAATTTTGCACCAAAGTTTTTACAAAGGGTATTGTCTGAGGCAACAGGGTACTTTTCCATGCAAGAAATGGAAAATGTAGAAATTAATAGAATGAAGTAAGGGAGGGCAAATCATGTGCACACCCCCCCTCCCATTTCCAAAGGCAGCTCCTTCCTGGAGCTTCTCCTTTGTTTATCCCGSACCACTTGCTCTGCCCACATCCTCCTGCTCCTGAACTGCTTCCCCTCCTTTTTCACTGTGCCCCCTGGCAACACCTTCTGTGGCGCTCTGCAAACATGGGCACACTAACAGCACTGTCTAAAAAGCTAACAGGATAAAAAAAGAGGAGATAACCAGCACACGCATACACCTTTCTCCAAAACACAAAACCTTGTGTTATCTCACTGTTAAAATAGCCCAAGGTTTTCAAGGCACTTTTGTTGGCTACCTGAAGAGCAACACGTCTTGGTCAGGCAGCTAAGTTTTATTGGTCCTCTCTGTGCTGTTCAAGCCTGTAACTTTCCTGGAGGAATATGATGTATGTTTGAAAAAGGCTGTGACACCCTTGCCCTAACAGCTAAGCTCAAGTATATAATCAATTATTGCTTAAGAGTCATTATTAAAAGCAGCTTCATGTGCCACAAAATGAAGGCAGGCTGTGTTCATTTATGTGGCTGCCTCAGTCCTGCACCRTGCAGGTTGTGAGCAAATTTCAGTGTTTCCCTATTCCGACCTCAGAGAAGGACAAGGTGCAGCTGAAGCCCACAGGATGGATAATTTTTACAGACTTTCATAAACTGGAATCGATCAGTGAATTCATTATTCGCCCATCTAYGATACAAACGTCCATGATCTGCTTAGGAGGCTGCTACTCAGGCATTTCTTAAAAAGCAACAGCACATGGTATTTGCTTTAACCACAGTCACCTTTGCAAGGAGGAGAAGATGGAGAAAGCAAGTTTTTATTAAAGCTGAAGTCACTTGTTAAATTATTCTTAGAAAACTCTCAGACTGCAGGTGGGATAAGAATAAAGAGARTTTACGAGTTACTTGAATGCAGAAAGGGTTGTGGCTTGATGAGAAAATGACAAAACATCTTGACAGAGGAAGGGAAGAAGTTCAGTGATCCAGTAGGTCTGGCTCAGCCGAGACTTCCATGATCCATTTCACTGCATCTATCCCAGATGTTCAAGAACATGTGTGCATGTTACAAGAGTCCTGACATGGCCCTTAGTCAGAAGGGCATTATAAAACAAATCCAATTCAGAATGCAGGCTTATATCTTAGTCAATTTAGTCAACCATTTATTTTTTCCCCAATCTTGTTTTGTCCTTAAGTTTTGTTTATGCCAGAGAAAGGTCTGTGATTTTCCCRTTGACACTAAGGTCATTATGAACTAAATAGAAATGTCTGTCACATACTATTTTTCAACAGATCACACCATGATAGACCATAATGATGCCTTTTAAGATGTCAGATATGAGATGTTAACGAGTATTTTGGGAGATATAAATGGCAGTGTCATTGGCAGGATGCTCCAGAACAGCACCCCTATACTATTAGAAAGGATCATGTCAATTCATTTTTTCTTTCTCATTTTTTCTTTTTCTCTTTTCTCTTCCCTTCCATTCCATTTTGTTCCCTTATCTTCTTTMTTTTCAGTAAGCCATAAAGCTTTGTATTGCAGTTATTCTCATATTGGCTTTCTTCCTGTTCCTGCAGCAACATCTGCCAAGGTACAGCATTAATACTCACATAAAATTCTAGTGCAGGTGAGTTGCAGTACAGGTGCAGGTCTGTGATAGGGAACCCTTTAAACAGATCTGTAAGTATATGGCAAACATATTACTTGGGGGAAAAAAAGCAGAAACACATAGAAAAAGAGAGGGCTTAAAATATGTTTGTCTGATACTGGCTACATTGTGGATTCCAGCCAGATGATCCATTGTCTCCATTTTTGCTTCTGTAATTCCCACAACAACTACACCAAACATCCAAACACTACTGCAGTCTGGTTTTATACACATAAAAGGGATTGCCTTCTCTAAGGAATGCTTTTTGTTTCAAGAAATCACAGTAAAGCTAAATATTAGTAGTTTTTGAAACACTCCTGAGTCCAGTCAAAGCACAGACCTAAAGAATTCAATGTCTTATCTTTAAGASATAGCTCTGAACTGTAGTGACTGTATATATATTCTACAGCTATAGAGAAAAGATCTGACATCAGTCCAAGATCAAATTAGAGATAACACCAAATCTGTATCAAGAAATAAAAGAAATACAAATCCTTGAAGGGCAGGTATAAATTGGATAAGCCCAAATCCTATAAGACTTAGGGAATGCAAGGGAAATTCAAAGGCAAAAACTAAAATTTAGGGGGTYGTATACCAGAAAAATATTATATATGTCATTACCACATGTAAGAGTACATTTGAGCAGRCAGATTTGACTTCAGTGTCAAAGAGCTCAGGTATTTAAAAAGAGCTGAGGTATTTAAAAAAATGAAAAGGAAGAAGAAATTGAAGCATAACACTAAATTAGACTGACAAGAGTAGAAACATAGAAATTATTGGTAGGGCAAGGTACTACTGTAAGTCATGTTTATGAAAATGAAACTAGAAAATCCATCTGTTCTGGACAAATCAAAGCCAATGTTTGGCATCCTAGGTAGCTGTAAATTTTAGACATATGTGTCTACGGCAGTGTTACTTGTGTGTTACAGTGTGTTTAGAAGCAGAATATTCATCTATAAATTGGAACAGCAAGCTAGAGAAACCAGTAAGATAAAAGACGGAACTCACAATAAAAACAAATCAGTTTTGTTAGCCTCTAGCAGATCGAAATTCTGCCAGGGTAGGAGAAATGCAAGGGGCCTGCTGTGRGACTGAGGCATGCACTATAGTTTTCTCATGAAGGTAAATGCTAGGATACTAATGAACCATTTGTTCCTGAAGGACTGATGTTGGAAAAAAAATGTTTATAATGTTTAGCAGAACTCTGCAGGACTGCAAGGGTTCTGCTGGCACAAATAGTGGAACTCAGCRTTCATTCATAAAACCATGACTGAAACTCAAACAGATTATGTAGCTGAAAAACACTTCATTTTGCACCGGATGGGAGGATCTCTAGTCTCTGTCATCTGGACGGATGTTGGTCCAATCTGTTCTTAGGAAGGTACAGGGTTGGCCACTCCAGAACTTTTTCCTGCCATCTACTCCAAAGTTTCACTATTTTTACTTTCTAAAAACTTCTTTTTTTCTGTTCTTTTTTTCTAAAGCTTAGTTGGGATATTTCCAGCTGGACTAGCCTTCTGTCATGTCTATTAGGGATTTTGAAATATACTGTTCCTTTTACTCCTTGCAAGGATACATAATTGAAGACTGGTATCACAACCCTGCACTGGCTTCCTGTTTTCCTCAAAGATCTCAAGTCTGTGCAATTATTCCACATCTTTCTTTGAGCAAGGGTCCAATACTGAAGCCATATTTGCTGCGCCAACAAAAWATCTCCTTTAAGGACACTGGATAGTGGGGTACATAGGCTGAAAATATACATACATATACCTCACATTCACCTTGTGATCTACTATATGCCTGCAGAATTATTTTCTAAAAAGCAGCAGACTAGGCAAAGCCTTCCGTATGAATGATCAGTATTTTATATCTTTGCACTGTGTTATTCCATTGTTACTATTTAATTCATAAAAATTTCAAGTTTGTGTAGCACATTTTGGATTCTAAGTATGTTACCAGCATGTTAAGAATCTTTCCGCATTTGTTGTCATACAAATATGATAGTCATTTTTTTTTAGACTTCCAGTCACTAGTAAGAGAAATATTCAGTGTTACTATGCTGAGAACAAACCCTTGAGGAAGTGTAACACAAATATGACAATAAATGACTGAGATTTCCTCCCTCTAGTACAGCTTTCAGATCGTTTCATCTTGACTGCATGTTCTTGATTTGTTTATGAGAAACTWGTGAAGCAGTGTCACATGAAACATTTTTCAGAAGACTAGTGAAATTAAGTTATATGGTTCCTGTCTTCTTGTTGATGGAAGTATGGCTTGCTTGGTAGGTAAAATCTCTGTCAGATCCAATAATTTTTTGATTTTTACCTAGATGCTTACAGATTGGTTGATTATTTACTCTCTTCTTTTTGGGCCTCATTCTCTTTTCCCCCTTTTTGAGACAGGTCTAAATTTTCTTCCTGTATGACTTACTTTTGAGCTTGAAGTCTCATATTTCAATTCATGTTTAGCCTCTAGCAAGTTGTTAGTCAAGTTGTCATCTTTCTGTGCTTCATGACTTTCATAGCATGATAGTCTGTGGTTTTGCTATAATGTTACATCTTGTGCTTCCTAATTCTCCTTAATCATTCCTCCTGGATACGAATATCACTAGAGACCTCACCTATCAATTCCTTAAGTTTACTGAAATCTGYCTTTCTGAAATCCATTGTTTTTATTTTGTCATTCTACTGCTATTACTAAGCATCGGAAACTCGACTGTTCCATAGTAATGCTTGTGTGCTAATTCTCAAATAGCTTCTGTTGTTGGTTAGGAATCACTCATCCCATTGATTTCTTATCCTTCCACGGAAAAAATATCTCACCGATGCATTCATRGACTTGCTGGACAGCTCATGCACATATTACTTTTGTAATAGGTACTTGGGTAATTAAGATACCTACAGTTTGCACATTATGATTTAATAAGAGACTTCTTCTCTGTGTGTGTCTGGATAAGATATTTACAGAGAAACAGCAACCTTGCATCTTAGTAGAATATGTAGTCATCCAGAAGGAAAATAAAGGAAAATTATTTCTGATAGATGCTAGTAGGGAAAATCAATAAATGATTGCCTTTTACAGTAAGTACAATCTAATAATATCCATGTCCAATATGGCTTGAATTTCTTATTTTTTGTACCACTGGCTTAGAAATGATTATTGCTGTCTTTTGTGTTCTTGGGTACTGAGCAAGTTTGCAAGCAAAAGGAGAATAAATTCTAGCAACCTTTACCATTTATTAAAAGCTGAAGAGAATACTTGGCTTTTGGKAGTACTCAGTAGTTAAATTGTTAAAAATCACTCAAATAAGAATCATGACTTAAACCAGTATTATAATTATTGGTGTTAATTCTCTATTAATAAAGGATATGGACCAAATTAACCTCTGCAATCAGTTACATTCTCTCTTTTCTTCTCTAAAGATGAAYGTGAATCACCGTGTTATGTAACTCAGAAAACAGTACCCCTTTCAGAGTTCCAAAGCTGGAAAAGTTGGAATAGATCCACAGATTCTGCWGAACTTTTTTAAAGTGACAGTAATTGCAGTTCATCCAGTGGCATGCAGTAGCATTCAATATACAGAGGAAAATAGAAACATAGGTACATAGAAACTATAGGAACATAGAAATAGAACAGCTTTTCTTGAAGGCTAAAGCAACTGCCCTAAAAAAAATAGTTATAGCTAGTAAGACATTTTGCAATCTTTTCTTGCTTGAGTGCACATTGGCAGAAGATAGGAATTTCTGGAAAAATACATATCAGGTAAAATAGATGAGAAAAAAGCCTTCACTTATGCCTTTTTTTTTTCTTTTTTTTGACTTTTCACCAGAGCTTCTGAAGTTAACACTGAAAAAAATCTCTCCCATAACATTGATCATCTAGAATATCCATGCACAGGAGTTTGTGTAATTTCTCATAGGTATGTGTACAAGTTTCATGTTTACACTGTGTAAAGGGCTGCAAACATGGGACTGATACCAGCAGATGACATCTTCAAAGGCTTGAGTCCTTTTACCCTAAAACACTTAGATCAGTTGACAGTGTTTGACAGGTTACTATACACATTGATCTAAGCCCATGCAATGCCCAGYGGACCTGACTGGAGTCACTGAGACTCATTTTACTGCCTGTACTCTTGAAGGCTCCATCTCACTGCATTTTGTTAGTAAACACTGATAGAAGTTTAATGCTTCATGTGCTTTACTTCAAAAGAAAACRAATATAAAGTCCCAGTGTATCTCCTCAAAGGAAGCATCTTTTTTTAATCCTATGCACTTTCTCCTACATGATTCTTAAGGAAYTAATCACTCTGAGGAAGAAATGACCTATCAAAGGTATTCAAGATCTATCTTTCAATGTTTTCATTGGCAGGTGACATGCTATGATATGCTATCTAGTAGCGGAATATATTATACTTTTGTAATATTTCTGCTGGCTTGGTTAACTGCAAATTTACTATTTGATTATTTCAAAATATTATTTTGCCTCAGAGTTTCTGCACTAGCAATACTTACAGTGACAAGTTCACAAGGTTTGMTTTCTCTATAACATGAGTATGTACAGAAATTTGTTGTTAGCTTTCCCTGGAGCAGTCCATATTCTTARTTTGTTAAGACATGCCTTTAGGCAAAATACAGAACAAATGCTATCAATTGATTTACACTACCTGTTTTGCCCACTTAACAGCAATGAACTACTTAACTTTAACTTTGACAAACGCTTCTGATAGAAGTGTATTTTAATCTACCTTTAAACTGTTAATGCAAGAATACATACACTCCCTTTGGTGACAGTATGAGAAATGGAATATATAAATCTACTTTTAGTAGAAAATTTGCCACAAGGTTMTTAAACCTTCATTGGCTATTTTATAAGTTCAAGCAGTTTGTGAACAGTGGCAGAAAATCCCTTCAGAAGTATTTTCCTAATTCCAAACCATTTGTTTAGTRCCATGAGCAGTTCTAAAAAAACCTTCCCTTTTGCCTCTTTTTTTTTTCATACCTTAAATCCAAAGAAAATGAGAATAATAGTAGAAAGAATTAATTATATACATGTTAGTGTTCTGAAGTCAGGAAACAGGCTTAATCATACTCAAATACCCAAAAGAAAGTGTATTTATAATCCTTGTACATTATCATTAACTGCTTAAAATCAGTCTGTRGAAATCTCTAATTGGGGAAGAAATTCTATACAAAATCTTTGCCCCAGAATTGACTGAATCAGGGCTCTTGGGGAAAAGTTGCATGATTAGCTTTGGCAGTTAGAGTCAGCTGCAAGTCTGAATAGGAAAACAGATGCCCTCAAAGAATATTGCTGCTGTTGGCCTAACTCAGAGCACACCTTTAACTGTGATATAGATGTCCTTACTGAAATCAGTGAATCTTGTGCCATGTATTTTGGAGATCCAGGGGAAATGTTCAGAGATCATATTTTGCCTTTGTGCTCTTAGAAAGGATGAAGTAATCTGCTAACTCATTTYGCCATATTTTAGCATCAACCATCCATAAGGCAGACTTCAGTTGAAAGGACAAGATGGCTATTATCTCAATTATTTCTTTGGAAAGAATCTTTTTCTGTTAGGAACTGACTTTTTTTTTGGTGCTGCCACTTGCCAGTGCTGCCATTGAACCAACGTCTTCATCCGACGAGACTACCAGTAGGAATTCTGAGAAATGAAGACTCCACCAAGTCTATTTAACCACTGTCTCTTGGAATGCTCTATCTCCGTTTCCAAAATCTCTCTGGCATGTTTTACTGTTTATATTGTAAACTCAATAAATCTGAAATGSTAGCTGAGTGACACGTGTTTGTGATATCTGCCTTAGCCCAAGAGAAAACAGAAATCTTGCTGAAATTAGCTAAATGCTAAACCTGCAGGATCATGCAACGTAAAATTTGAGTGCAAATGCAGGATCATTTTCTTCATTGTGCTCTTCTCTTCCACTTGTACATTAGTAAAACMCTGGAGATCACCTAAGCTAAGAGACAGAATGGTACAGGAGRTGSAGRAGAARGTTGGGTGAGTTTGGCACAAACTGRCAGTGAAATTCYTCAATGGCTTAATAACAGAGAAGTGAGACATTTATAAAGAATCCTGACYTGGAGGAAATTGGCCAAGAAGTAGGACTGCAACCTTGGACTTCAAGAGAACAGCTTTGACCTCTTCAGAGAACTCCTTGGAAAAATCCTCTGGGCCAGGGCCCTAGAAGGAAAGGGGGTCCGGGAGAGCTGGCTAATATTCAAACACCACTTTCTCCGAGCCCAGGATCGGTGCATTCCTACTAGAAAGAAGTTCAGCGCCAGGGCAAGAGATCTATGTGGATGGGCAAGGAGCTGTTGGTTAAACATAATGAGAAAAAGAGCACATCCATAATGTGGAAGAAAGGCCAGGCCACATGGGAACAATATAGGAACATTGTAAGAGAATGCAGRGATGCAACGAGGAAGGCCAAGGCCCGTTTGGAACTAGAGTTAGCTAGAGATGTCAGGGACAACAAGAAGGGCTTCTATAAATTCATCAGCAGCAAGAGGAAGACTAGGGAAAATGTCTGCCGCAGAATGGGGAGGGTGCCTTGGTGACGGAGGATGCAGAGAARGCAGRGTTACTAAATGCCTTCTTTGCTTCTATCTTCCTTGCTAAAGCTARTACCCATGAACTACAGAGCCCAGATATAAGAGAGAGAACCAGGAGAGAGGAAGACTTTCCRCTGCTCAAGGAGAATCGGGTTAGCAGCTATTTAGGCAAACTGGATGCACATAAATCTATGGGTCTGGATGGGATGCCCCCAAGAGTGCTGAGGGAATTGGCGGGGACTATTGYTCATCTGCTCTCCAACATCTTCGAGAGGTCATGGAGAGCAGGGGAGRTGCCACMGGACTGGAAGAGTGCCAACATCRCTCCAGTCTTCAAAAAGGGCAAGAGGAAGGAAGTGGGAAACTACAGGCCTSTCAGCCTCACCTCTGTCCCTGGAAAGGTGATGGAGCAGCTCATCCTAGAGACCATCTCTAGGCATGTGAAGTAAAGGAAGATGATCAGGACTAGTCAGCATGGATTCACCAAGGGGAAGTCGTGTTTGACGAACCTGATAGCCTACTACGAGTGCYRTTCAACTTGTTCATCAATGACTTGGATGAGGGCRCRGAGTGCACCCTGAGCAAGTTTGCTGATGACACCAAACTGGGTGGAGTGGTCGACCCTCCTGAGGGCTGTGCTGCCATCCACAGGGACCTGGACAGGTTGGAGAGTTGGGCAGAGAGGAACCTCATGAGGTTTAACAAGGACAAATGCAGGGTCCTGCACTTGAGGAGGAATAACCCCAGGCACCAGGACAGATTAGGGGCTGACCTGCKGGAAAGCAGCCCCGTGGAGTGGGATTTGGGAGTCCTGGTTGCAAGAAGTTAACCATGAGTCAGCAATGTGTCCTTGTGGCCAAGAAGGCCAATGGGATGCTCACTGCATCAGGAGGAGCGTTGCCAGCAGGTCGAGGATCCTGCCCCTCTGCTCAGCTCTGGTGAGGCYGCACCTTGAGTWTTGGGTGCAGTTCTGGGCTCCCTAGTACAGGAGGGACGTGGGGCTTCTAGAGAGGGTTCAGTGCAGAGCACCAAAATGATTAAGGGACTGGAGCACCTATTGTATGAGGAAAGACTAAGTGAGCTGGGCCTGTTTAGCCTGGAGAAGAGCAGACTGAGAGGGRATCTGATCAATATGCATTGATCAGATATGTATTGATATGTATTGTATCAATACCTGAGGGCTGAATGTAGGGAGGGGGGGGCCAAACTCGTCTTGGTGGTGACCAGTGATAGGACAAGGCATAATGGATACAATTTGAAACACAGGCAATTCCATCTCCATGTGAGGAAGAACTTCTTTCCTGTGAGGGTAACAGATCCCTGGAACAGGCTGCCCAGAGAGGTTGTGGAGACTCCTTCTCTGGAGATCTTCCAAACCCACCTGGATGCCACCCTGTGCCACGTGCTCTGGGTGTCCCTGCTGGAGCAGAGGGATTGGACTAGATGGTCTCTAGAGGTCTCTTTCAACTTTAACTATTCTCTGATTCTGTGTGATTCTGTGGATGAGAAAGTCATGCAGAGTGGAAAGAGGCAGAGTAAGGACAAAAACTGAAATAGCTTCAACTTTAGATGCACTTAAGCAAAAGCAAACCTGGGATATAGGGACCTTTGGAAATTTTATGAGTAAAACAAATGCCTTGGKCGGGGGCGGAAAGTGAAAGGCACACCAAAGGAACAGACACCACTTCCATTAGTCCTCTTATGATGTGGAAAAGTGAAATGCTGTATTTTCTGGCCAGGCCAGATGTATGCATGCAAATATATGCAAATTTTATGCAGATTGTATCTTCAGCTTTTTTGATGCCCAGTGTAGTCAGGTCTGTAATACAGTTATCCAGAAAGAATCAGTGAATTCTTGCTGGCGAGGCAGAAGCATTTGGGTATGGATGGAGATCAAGTAGTTTTTCTTCCAGTCCTACTTTAATGACTGAAGCAGAGTGAATAACTCTCTGAATTAGGCCATGTGCTAGACTGGAAGTCATCTATAAAGAAGATCAGAATATCTATGCATTCAAATAAAGGGATGTATGTCTCCTACTGGGAATTCCAAATTATGAGACAATTGTCATAAATCACACTTCAATTTTTGTAATTCATATAAGGAGTCACCAGGGTTACATTGTGGGTAATCCATCTAGATTTTAAATAACTATTGTCTGTACAAGTTAGTTAAATGTTATCTTAAGCTTATTTAAAATATTTGTTTATAAGCAGTAAGTATATACTGTGCAATGTAAATCAAGATTCTCTATTTTGGATGGGATTGGAGACCAGGAATCCAAACTTTAACACTTCTATTTCCATATTATGACCTGAGGTTTCACTTGGGCATAGTTTTCAGAAAAAATCCAAAAGGACAATATAATGCTAGAATCTGCCCTTGAACAGACAAAGAGGCTTAAAGACGGGAGAGGGAAGAAGATAACAGTGGCTACCGTTTGGTGGAACTCTCCCAAATGTTTTTGCAAATAGTTGCTCAAATGAATGAGCTGTAATTAACTATTCACATCCTCTTTGTGTTTGCTTTCCACAAATATTTCAGCATATTGTTTTATTGGCAGGAATGATCAATGCAACAATGACTTCACATTTGTAATTATTATTATTTTTACTATCAGGCAGATTCTGAGAGATATCCTCAACCAATTAGAAAACAAACATGTGACATATATGTCCAATCAAAGGGATCTCTTTTGAATTCTACTATCGGATATTTTGATTAAACTGCTTGCCAATAACCTGCATACCAAAGATGTTTATAGAAATTATTCAACAAAAAAAATTACAAATAMTTGTATGTGAGAGTGAAAAATAGAAAATGGAGCAGAAAGACCCTCAYCACAAATGAATTATCATTTATCCAGCTCTGTTGCTAGTATGACTTTTTCTTTATATATTTCAGCTACATAATCAAGTTTTTTAGAAACCTTAACTGCCCAGCAAATGGGTGCTTCAAGATAATTTGATGACTATATTTTATCCAAAAAGTAAAGTGCAACCAACAGTCAAGATCACCCCTGATGCTATCAGAGAAGTCTGAGTTAAGCTGTAACATGCTATTTCACCTTGGCTGAATCTTCTTCATCTTATCTTTATCCAACAGGTCCACCACCAACTGACAGAAGAAGTTAAGATGCTGGAATAAGAAGCAGTAGCTCCATGTGTGAAACAAGCTTTGCATTGCTGAATTTACAAGAACAGAAAACACTCAGTTTTCTGTTCTACTTACTGAGCAATGTTCCAGGAAAAACATTCGGTGCCCTATTTGGAACAGCCATTTTCCTAGCTAACTTTTGCATATTGCAGTTTCCTTTTTGAAACCAAGTACATCCCAGGGGCAGTTGCTTCTGCTAGTCCCATTTCAGACTCCATTCATCACCATACATACGTGAAAGAAGTTTCAGCTAAATTCTGTGAATACTGGACTTTTTTWAAATTTTTGGTTCACCCCTTCTTATTATAAAGGCTGCCTCTAGGCCTCTCAGGCAGTTCTGTCACGTCCTCCTTCTCTTTATTATGGAAAAGCAGTATTCTCCCTATTGTTAAGGTTGCAACCAGCTTTTAAAGTCCTATTTATGCCCTTCTTTAACTTTGGCTTGAAATTGGTTTGGCCTGAAAATTTCCATACTTTGAAGGAAAAGGAGGATAATTAATTTTCTTCAAACAGTGTATAATCAAACTATTTTTTGATTTAGAGGTCATTTAAAAATTRCTCTGATTGGAAATGTACTTATTTAATGTTTTGCTACCTCTAACTCAAAAGCTGCTTGTTATAACCTCCTCAAACTTTTCCTGTGCTTAGATCCATTTGATAATTCTTTGCCATTTTAACTATAGAAAAAATCATTGCAACTTAAAAGGAACATGAGATTTTTTTTCTGTGGATCATTTTCCAGCACATSCTTGTCCTTTTATTTCAGTAGATGCCTTTGTTTTCTGTTGGATTTAAAAAAAAAAAAAAAGGAGAGAGTTAGGGTAGGTAGGGTAGTTTAGCATTATTTGGTAACTGACAGTCAAGCAGCTCTTGGAAAAGACTAGATCAAGTAGGATTTTAGTCTTTAGAAGGTGCTACACTGGTATTTTAGTTCAGGTCAGTAACGTGTTCTTGAAGTAAATGTCCTAAGTGTCCCATTTTGCTAGATGTTCCCCAGGAGAGCACCTAGTAAAGGGCACTCAGTCCATAAGTCTTGCTTGAAGCTAGTCCTAAGAAAAGGCCCCTGAGAAACACAGTGTTGACGCTAGATGTTCAGAGCCTATAGAGACATGCTCTGATCACATCACTCCACTTGTTACTGTTGATGTAGTCATAAGACTACAAAACTACAAAACTCAATGAATTAATCAGAAAAGCAAAAAATATAACAAAGTGTTACTTTATCTGCCTAATTCCAAGACTTTCCTAATTTGGGAGGGGGATATGAGGCCCTGATTCAGTCTGTGCAATCTGTAATCATTTCCACAGTCACCTCTGGATAAGAAAACATCCTAGAAATTGAAAGAAGCTGTAATAACTTACACAGAAAAAAAAGGGAGCACAAATAAGCTCATCCCAATAAATCGAAGCCAGCAGTCAGAAAAAGCAGACAATTAACAGGAAAGCTGAAAGGCATGTATGAAGAACTTCTAGCTGGTAGGCTTGAGAAGGAAAGTTTTAACGAAATCAGAAACAAATGAAATCCCACAAATGGCATAGATCCAGTACTTGACCAGGATTGCAAAATTGTCAATCACTATGCAGGAAAAACAGAAGTGTTCATCATTAGCATGATGTATTCATCTCTTACAGTGATTAATTAAATACATTCTATTCCATTAGTAACTGGGGAGGATGTGAAACAAAAACTATTAAGCATTTTAGAATCTACTGTGCCTGATAACTTGCACCCAGTAGTATTAAAGAATTGGCTTAGGAGCACTCAGAATATTAATGTTGGTGTTGAACTAATCTTAAATTGTGAAAAAAAAAAAAAGTTCCAGACAACTAGTGAAGAGTGTTACTATTTTAAAAAGAGTGAAGTGAGATKATATGAGGAGCTACAAGCTACTTAGTCTGATATCAGCTTCTCTTAAAACCATGGAATGGCTTGTATGGGACACAATCAGTAAAAAATGAAGATTTTAGCATAATTAATGCCAGTTAATATGGYTTTATGGAAAATAGGTCTTATCAAGAAAACTTGTTATCATTTTTTCATAAGATCATCTAAGTCTGTGTGATAAAGATTAAAGTGTTGACATAATATACTTAGATTTCTCTGATGAGTTTTACCACTTATGTTATATTACAGTTTTTAAAAATAGACTCAGTACAGACCAGTATTAAAAAAAAAAGAAACAGGTTAAAAATCTGTTAATGAATAAAACACAGTTAGAAATTGAAAGTGGAATGTAATATAAAATGAAAGTATTTTAACTGTGTCACAAGTACTGTAGGAATTGTCAGAAAACAGTCTTATTTAATAAATTGTCTTTGAYAGCACTTAGGATGATTCAGAAGGAGGTGCTCAGAGAAACCTAACAGTAATCATGTGGGATAACTGGCATCACTGCCGCCCTCCCAGTAAYTCAGCCCTTCCAAACTCGGTTTTGAATGGTTAGGGTTTAGCTAAACTAAGAACTGTTTCAGTAAGTTATTTTAGAAGATTGTGGGTAACCCTCTCCATGTGCAGCAGGTTCTTYGCAAATCCTCTTCAATTCTTGTTCTCAGTGGTTTCAGTGCTTTCTTCAGAATCTACCTGCAAAGWGTATGAAGAAGTGCTCTGTTTTCTCCATTTTCCATTTCCTAATTGCTTTACCTCTGCCTTTGTGTGTGCTATAAGACATAACTTGTCTGTATCATTCATTACTGTTTGTGRATTTGACATCCCATTTTTCATGGTCAACAGACCCAGTGTCTTCAATAGCTTTTCATAAGAGAACTTTTTAATGCTCTTGATCATTCTCATTGTCCTTCACTCAACGCTCTCTAAATCAGCGTTATTGTTTATAAGATGGAGTCACTGGTACTGCACACAGTATTTCAGATCAGACTATAGCACTGGCAGTTTAATCCTTCCTCTATTAGTTCCCATTCTTTATGCATCTTAATATGTTTGCTTATCTGGTGCAGCTGCACATTAAGCAGAGGTCTTTCCTAAAGTAATTTACAAGAATAACTAGGTCCCTTTCTAAAGCTGGGACACTCCTTTAGAGCTCTGTGAGGTGTTGAGTAATTCATGTTTTCTCCATCCACTGTCTCTTTGCTTTTGTTGATAATTCATTTGTTGGAATGACCAGGTCACGCAGTTCTGGTTGTTTCAGACGTTGCACATAATTATCTCAGAATCTAAGTTGAACTATTTTTTATCCCTTGCAAATTTTGCCATCTCACAGCTCTCCCCTTTTTCTGGGCAATTAATACATAGGCAACTGAACAGGGAACCTTGGGGCCCACCACTGTWATCCTTTGACATGATGAAAGTGACCATTTAATCCTACTCTTCACCTCCTTTCCCTCTACCACTTTTTGATCCATCACTGCTTAACTTCTCATAAAAATTTTGTCAGTGGCCCAGAGAGGTYAGAATAAATTATGCCAGCTGCTCTTCTGCATTAACATATTGAAAGAGTTCTAAGAGATTAACACCACAATATTTCTCTCAGTTGAAACCATGCTGATTGGCCCCTACTTAGGCAAGCATTTTGTTACTGCATTTTAAAATACTATTTAAACCAATCTGCTATGTGTACTCATAAGATTTCCTGGACTACTATTCCAGATCCCTTTTACATACATGGTATTTGAAGAGACGAGTTTTTAAAGACCATGCCTCTATTCATCCTAGTGTTCATCMCACTGACTAGTTTTCTATGGCTAGCACCGAATCTTTATTGGTGGAAACTTCAGGTTTAAGTTTCATAGTGAACTTAAAATTGATGAGGACATGAAAGCACATTTAAGAATGTGATTTTGGGTGGATTGGCAGGGTAAARGCAGCTAGTAGTAAGGCATATATCATTTAAAACTCAGCCTGTTAGTGTGAATGCTTTAGTTGGTTCCTGGACCCAAAATTAAGGATAAAAAAAATAAAAAAAAGAGGGAGATGAATTAAATAGGATTCAGAAGAAAAAGCACTCCAAGATCTGGAATACAAAACATTTAACAGGGCATTAAGGAGATTTGGTCAACTTTTTATATCTAGATTAAGAACTGACTTAATTATTTTCCACAAATATTTAAAAGCAGAGAGTTTTTTGATCTCTAGAAATTGAGCAGAATATATCAGACAAAGAGCCACTGATTAGGACCTGAAGCAAAGAAGATTCAAACTACAGTTACTGTACACTTTTTTTTAACCATAAGGCATATTAGGCAGGGGAATAATTTACCAGTTGATGCAATTTCAGTCATGTGAAGTCTTAAAGCCAAGGGTAAGTATCTTGATGAAAGAAAGGTTAAAAATTTACAGATTTGATGCAGAAGTTGCCAAGTTGTTGGCATGTAATTCTATTTATTATCAATAATTGTTATTAGTTACTACTTATTAATTAATAACATAACAGCATAGAGCTGTTTAGTTTTTTCAGTGGCCTAAACTGCCACAGGGTTGCATTGTCTAAAGAGTTTAGGAAGGACATTTTGGTTTTTTAATTAGCTCAGCAAATTTCTTAATTGCSCACAGAATATTGTATTTTTTTGGATGGAAATGTGCTCACACTGTTGTCTGAGTTACTGCCAGGAACATTTTACAGGTGCCATGTTTTTTGAGGAGGCACAGCTCAACGGAATATCTCCCATCACCTTCCTAGCTTAGTTAGGAAATGTGGTTAGGTCAAGTGAGAACATATGGTTATAGATCTAAACATGAYGGAAAGCAGAGAATTGGTTTGTTATGTGTCTAGGAAAAATTTATCTTGTATACTTGCTTTGCCAGGTGGCTGAAAACATAATTTTGTTTAGATATACTGTGAAAATGGAATGCATCTGTGAGGCTTGGCGTTTTCTATTACMAGAACTGAG
This sequence comes from Eudromia elegans, assembly GCA_003342815.1. Taxonomy (NCBI): domain Eukaryota; kingdom Metazoa; phylum Chordata; class Aves; order Tinamiformes; family Tinamidae; genus Eudromia; species Eudromia elegans. Next base: position 3,155,047 of record PTEX01000014.1, on the reverse strand, counting down.
GAGGTGAAGAAAGTACCAGGATATGTAGCTAGGTTCACATGAGGCTTTTCAGTGCTAAGAGGAGACAGTGGGCCCAGGCTCTGGAGGATGCTCGTGACCTTCAGAAAACTGTGCAGAGAGGATGCTGCTGGCTTTGGAAGCTGCTGGCTATCTGCTGCCTTTGCATCTTCTAGCTGACCTGTATATCCCCATCCCAAAACTTAATTACCTCTAAAAAAGGAATAGATTGGAATGAGGGGAAAGAGCTGCTCAGGCCTGCCCAGGGAGACACCCTTAATATGATCATTCAGTTATATCTCTCCAGCCAAGTATACCTAGATTGGATAGTCATAATGGTCTCAGAAGACCTTCAGGTTGACTAAAGTGCACTCAATTGCTCACACCTGTAAATGATTTTGAGTTCAGCCCTTGAGARCTTGCCAAAAATTACACTGTAAGTTTGTGGAAATGCTGAAAATGTGTCCCAATTTCTGAGCCAGCATTTGGCAAGCTGCTGTTAGTTGCACAGGTATCAGGAATGATAGGATGGAGAATTTTGAAAATTTGCTCTGACTTTTAGATGTAATTTCTCTCAACTCATGCCCCAGCTTCACATTTCAACAAATATTCAAATAACAAAATTGACAGGCACGAAACAGAGAAATTGTGAATTCTCACCCTTACTGTTGTACTGAAGAACAGAAACACAGCAGATGATTAGTTACCAGTGATGCAAGACTACTTTGGTGACTGACACAAACTGATAACCTGAGAGCTATGGATTAATAAGTATTTTCAGTTTATAAATGGATTTTGGGTTTAGATTTACTGAGTAAAATCTGAATTATTTATCCAGTAGATCTCAGACGTGTGGTTCAAAATAGGCACAATTAATTATGATTGAYTTTATTCTTTCCTTACACCTGACTTTGTATAAAAAAAAGTATAAAAAATGCACAGAAGAAGATATGTGAACTAAGGCCATTACTTTGAACCAAAAGGATATGCAGGGCTATGGACTTGTCAGTGTGGATGGCTAGACCTGAGCAATGGGAACATGAATCAGGCCCCTTTACCCTAGGTCCAATGGATGATTKCCCAAGACAGATTCCTCTAGCAGAGTAGGTGTAGTCCTTCAGAAGTTGCACATTTGCCTTGGATCTTTGAAATGGGATAATGGCACTTTCCAAATTCACAGGAACGTGAAAATGGCCACACTGTGAGCTACCCACTCGTGTGAAAGCAGAGCAAGTAAGTGCATTGGACAAAGGTGAAGCAAAAAAACATGAGATTTGTCTCACTTTACCTTATATCTCAYGCTCAATTTACCTGTGGAAACTTTGAGACCCAGATAGGATTATTATTATTATGCAGAACCACCTTGGGTGGAATTCTGCCTTTCCCGAGCACAGTGTGACATTTGCATTGGCACGCATGCTCCCCTGCTCCTGCCACACACTGGGAATCTGTTCAGCAGCACCTGCCCGTAACCGAGAGGCACGAGGCTGCCTGCAGGGCAGCTGCACACAGGTGGGCTCAGCCGGGGCGGCGAGGCAGGACGCGGGCCCTGAGCCAAGCAGCAAAGTCAGGAGCAAACTGGCGAAAGCCAGCTGGGAAGGGGTCCCCCCTGCTTGTGCAAGGGCTAGGCGCAGAAATCACACTTCACGGGTTAAAGGCTAGTTTTACTGATGAATTGYTTACTGGAAACTAAACTTAACTGCTCTGGACATCTTAGGGGTGGAAGGTTTCCTAAGAAAAATGACTTAGAGTTGTTTATCCTACTTATCTGTTTATCTGTCATAGGTAATTCCAAGTGCCTACCATTGTCACCATCAGTCTTCATCTCTTTATATCAATTTTTCTCGTAAGATATTATCAGAAGGTTCATGTAAACTCAAACCTGGGAGCAAAAAGAGTTTCTTCAGCTCTGCAATTTCCTCTGATTTTAGCCAGATGAAAATTATAGGGAAGAGATGAATTTTAATTTACTTGAAATTCTGGCATAAAGGCCTAATTATGATTTTTTTTTGAATGTCTCTCATAAACAGGTGGTATGAATATATTCCTGAACTGCATGTCCTGTGCAGGAGTAGACACTGGTAGTTTTGGCATCCTAAATGGACTGATCAAGTGAAGATTCGCAGATACCTGGTTTGTATTGAACTCATGGGACATTTTCTGAATAGATATTATTTTGAAGCATACTCACAGCAGTAATAAGTACAAGAAAATTCATAAGCCAAATATAAAGGAAAACTTCCTTTTTGATCAAAATTCAGTAATCTCTCKCTTTTTTTTTCTCCAAGGATTACTATTAGGCATTTTGTTAACTACTGCTGACTTACTGTTGAAGGCAGCTGAATACACAGTTCAGTAATAAAGCACTTCACTTTATCTTCATGTTTTTTCTTAAATATTTGCATTTAGATAGTACTTCTGTAACATGAGAAATTGTATGGAAAGCTATAATTTCATAATTTGTTAGGAAAAGGAAGATGGAAAGGTCAGAGGCAAGCAAGTTGTCAGAAGCAAGCAGTGGAGGGAGGARAAATAGGAAGAAAGGCTTATAAGACAAAATTAGATAGCAAAGGGAACTCTAATAAGTGGGCATGGACAGGGGAAAGTGAAAGTTTGAATTAATGGAAAGGTAAGGTGTTTAATTTTCTCTTTCTTTTTTTAAAAGAAAAATATGCAGCAAWAAGTATTTCAGTGTCACAGTATTAAAAACTTTACATTTTAAAATCTCATTTACTTCAAACTTTTCCTTCAAAGTCTTTAAAGAAAATGAAATCTCCAATGTTGGCCCACGGCAGTCATCATCATGTTGTGGCAGTACTTTGTTCATGAAGCAAGTGTTGTGACCAAATGGGAGAGTCTTACCACACCTTCCATACGCCCAGGAAAAGCCTTGGATAAAGGCTTGCAAAATGTTTGCTGACCTTCTGGCACAAGGAAGAACAGAAGTGCAAAAGAAAAATCCCTGAAGATCAGTTTGGGCTTTGTCTGTACCAAAGAACTGATCTTTTTTAGCTGAGTCAGTGGCAGGGAACCAGCTTAGAAATAAGGGTCAGGCGACAGTCAGATGCTCACTGAAAAAAATCCAGCTAGGGCATTAAAATGTTACCTCTGGTTACTACTTATCTATTGGAGAATATGACCCCCATCACTGAGATAGCAAAGAGGCTGCATGAGCATTTCATAYGTGCTTCAGTGCAAAGGCAAGCAATTTGGCTTTTCTTTGGTAAGCAGCATAAAGAGTAATATGCATAAAAGGCTTTCCCCAGCAGTATATTTTAAGTGTAATGGACTTTCTGCCAGAGCAACAAAAAACAGGCAGCTGAGAAAAGAGGCAAGAGAAGAAAGAGCTAAAATTGCCTCATCTTTTTCAGCAGTGGGCACTGCTTGCTCTCACCATGTGTTGGAGCATCTGAGAGTACCTTTCAAGAATTATTTTGCATCAGAACTAGTGATGTCATTAATCATTTCAGCCCCAGTGGCCCCGGGAGCTATTCTACAGCTTTTGCCTCAGCTCCCAGAACAGTGGCCTCTCAGGTCTGAACATCTGTTCTCTTCCAGATCCAGCTGTGCCAGAGGAATAATTTTCTTTCTCCAGTTTGTCCATGACTGCTCATTACTGACCCTCTGTTAGAGGTTATTGCTCCCTCTCTCTAACCTCACCTCCTGTCTCCTGACTCAGTTGCTCRTGTAACCGTTCCACAACATGTTTCTGTGAGGACGAGCCAGGTTGGCTCAGGCTATTGCAATAACAGGGGTTGCTTTTCTGACTTGCTGAAAGTGAAATAATGGATTATTGAGAACTCCATGAGCAGTGGCTCCAAGGGGAACCTTTTCTTTTTTTTTTTTTTTTTTTTTTTTTTTTTTTTTTTCAAAAGAGTTGTGATGGACAAGTTGAGATCACTAAAACATTCCCCTAGCAAATATTTTGCAGAGTACACCTATGCCACATCTTTTAGAGATTTCTTAGGTATAGGACTGAAAAGCCAGCAACCCAGTCAAATGGAAAGAACACAGCTATTCTGCATTCCCTGAATCTAGAATTTTGGGCTTCAGGTATTTAGCCCTGCTGATGTGAAGGTTACTCCAGGGAGCACTTAAATCACCTGGGACATTGCAAGGAAAAGGAGATTTTATATGTCTTTTCAAATTGTAGATATTTGAACTAAAACTGTCTTGGACAGCCCTTTTGGKAGCTGCTGCCCTCAGTGATTAGAAATTCATATTTTTGTATTTGTTTGAAAGATGAGAGTATTTYGGGGAAGGAGAAGGAACTAGATGTATACAACTAGATATATAGATAGTTGGATTATAGTTATAGTTAGATATATAAGCATATACTCTTTCCACACCTTTTTTTTTTTTTTCCTGCAATTTTGAAAGAGGAAATTGATTATTATATACTCGGTGTCCCTAAAAGCAAAATGCAAGATGCAGCACTGGAAGAAAAAATAGCACTAGAGCCTAAAGTAAGCCCCGGAAGCTCAAGCTAACCATGCTGATGTATTTTTAGATGAAGGGAATGCACACTGGTCAGAACCAGCAGAAGAGTATTGAGAATGTGTTTGTTAGAACCTGTGTGAACTAAAACTTAAATGCAAGTTAAATATATTTTTAATATGCTTAAGTAAGTGAATATTAAAACCTCTCAGTTAGAAATCCTCCCCCTACATTAATTGACATTAATTTTGTTCCTACAGTTTTCCGGTGCATTAACGTATCAGAATTTAGCTTCAAAAAACAGTTATTTAGCACAAAGACACTACCATTCCAACTTTCATATGGGGTTTGCAGGCCCAAGTAATGGAATACAGAAGGCACACARGTATGGAATTGTGGTGTTCCAAACACCAGTCTGACCCCTTAGCTCTGAGAATACCTGATCCTCTTCATACACACTACCCAGAAGAATAATAGCAAAAGGTGTCCTGGAGGATTTACCTCATCATAAATTTAGTAGGCTATAGCCCATTTCATTAATGTATGGTTTTAGTTCGATCATGATATTTTCCCAAAGCAGAAACAGCATTTAAAAATTGCTGTGTCACTGTTAAACATCAAGGTGGAACTGCTCAAGAATGAGAAASTACATCAAAAGTAGCTTCTACCTCCACAGAAACCATTTTTTCATCCTGTTTTTGACTACTTAGCTAGTCACTTGCCAATAGCTTTAGGAGATTTTAAGATGAATGCTCTTTGTTTACAAAATTCACAGACTCATCAGTTTTTAAAGCAACATTTTTGTCACAAAACCTTTCCATTTGACTCAATCTAGACATGATCTGACGTTCCCATATGATGTTCATATGTGTAAGTAATGAAGTCCAGCAGTAGATTACTTTGTGGCTTTTGCAAATGCCTGTGTGTTTGCTCTTATGCTTGGTGAAGACAATGAAATATGGCTGGCATGGTTTCTCTTGGTTTCTCTTCAACCAGGCACATTTGTTTTCAACAGAATTTCCCTATAGACCTGAAAGAGGATATTTAAGCCGCTGGTATACAGGTATACAAAACCTACACGGTGAAGCAGTGACAGAACGCAGCTGTCAAACCCACTGCTGTTAAATAAAAGAAGATGGAGATAGAGAACATACAGAAGAAACAATCATAGTAATCAAGTCTACTTGAGATATTATCTCAAATAATACCATGGAACTGGTAACACTATATGCGAGTTATTGAAAATTATGTCCCAGTACTCTGGAATTGAGTGATGCTATATAAAATGTAGAAGGCATGAAGTTGTGAGCCCCCATACATTCTCCTGAGTTATGTTTTATAACAGCAGGGTATAAACCAGCAATGCTTGCTATCATCTTTTGAGATTTTGTGATTTTTTGCATGTGACTTGAAAGGTAATGGTCATAGAGAGTGTGATGGGGCAGTTTTTATATCAACTCCAAGACGATACCAAACTGGGACATAAATCCTGTACATGGATATGCTCTTGATGAGCAGTCACTCATTCTTACCAAAAGAAATACTCATGGGAATGCTACCAGTTCACCAACATTAGTAGGCAGCAGACAATCACCCTATTTGGCTCCCTGATGTAAAAACGATCAGTTATTCTTTTTTTTTTTTCCTTGTTTATGATAACTAATATATTAGAATGCCTCAGGTGAAGGAGTTTAGGATAACAGAATGACAATCAGTTTGTTTTTACAAGTCCCCTTTGGCTTTGCAAGCCTCCTCCGGAGCTGATCTGTGGCTGCTGAGGTTGGAGTGCCACAGTAGACAACTTTGTAATGATCTGAGGCATATTGCCAAATAGTTCCAATTTGATTTTCATTCAACACACACACAAAAATAGTATTAAATTTACCAATTCTTGTATCATGCTGCTGACATATCTGGAATGTGATTAATTGTGCCCTTGGGGTCTATCTTATATTCTATTTTTGACTAAAAGAGCTTTTAAGATGTATCTAAGAACTATAATTATGAGTGAGGACAGAGACCCAGAACTGCAAACTGGTGTTCTGTGTTTCTTATTTAAGTATCTGCCAACAACYGAAAGATGGAAAGCTGAAGAGCATTTTGTACCAGCAAGCAGAATGCAGCAGCTTTGCAGGATAAATTCTATCTGCTGTGAACAGTTTTGTCTAGTAAGAGCCAATGAATCTATTAATCTGTTCTGCAAGACAATGGATAGCAATGACCTGTCAGCTTTATGAGATACATCAATGTCTTTCCATATCTTTCTGAAGAAGACCCATACGCCCTCTGCAAGCTCTGTGTGATGCAGCCATTAACACTGTCATCACTGCTGTTATAGAGCTTGCTTTACCTGGATTTCTAACAGTTTTAGTCATTAAGTCACTTCACATGGAGTTAAATTTTACAAAGAGGTTTTTTTATTTTACTTACTGAAAAAATGACTTTGAATTTGTACTGTTTATTTTTAAGAAATAATTAAAATAAAAGCAGAATATTCACTCTGATTTTGACTTTGTATAGTTATAAACAATGAACACTGTGAAGACATTTGTATTCTCATCTTCAAAGAGAAAGGCATATAAAACAAAAGATGGCCGTGGCACAAGTATTGATAGCTTAACACGATACATTCCTTGTGTTGCATCTATATTGATTTAAACAATGCYAAAAGAGAAGTATAAATTTATGGGGACATTCTGGATCAAATTTTGTATTCATTTATTAAATGAAATTTATAGAGTACTAAACCATTGACCCCATCATTTGATTTTACAGATTTATGGCTGAATCCTAAGCCTATCGAAGTCAATAAAGGTCTTTTCAACAGTCGGCAGGATCATGCCGCCTGACTCTTCATTCACATTAAGCAATATTACAAAAACAGTGACATTACACCAGTGGGAAGCTATGAAGAAAGCAAATCCATTCCCAGGCTCCAAGAAAAGAAAAAAAAATGCATTTAGCAATTTAAAATCTCTGCAGCTGTGGGCACATATGTTCCAGACTTCACTTCCATGATTTTTGCATAAAGGGTTCAGAAAGCAGAAAATAGAGGGAGGGTTAAAAGATTATTGGAGGAGTAATAAAGAAGCTGTCTAACTGCTCATGAGATTTAACATGGGACAAATGAAAGCTAATATACCTCAGGGAAAAAAAATACATAGCTCAAATATTTAACTAAAACAGAAAATCTGGAAGTTTTTAAGACTGAAGAAGTCTGAGCAATTAGAGGAACAGAATAAACTTAACTATCAAGTTCCCCACTTTAACAATACTGATATATATTTAAAGCCATATAATTCTGCACATTCATGGTCTTACACCATATACAAAGGTAATATAAAATGGTATGGATATTCCACCTAGGAGAGGAATTAAGCAATATCTATCTAAAGGACACCTATACTTATATCTTCACATTAAGGTGCACAGTATTTTTAAAGACTCATATGAATGATAGAAATATGAATTATAGCAATATAACTTCCAAGTATAAGCCGGATCTGTAGATACAAGCCTACAAGCCTAATATGTGTCAGCAGAAAAAGACAAACGCAGTTTTACTCTTTGTGAGTCACGTTCTGATGCAATAGCTCCTAAAATATTATATTCATTTCTAATCACTGCATTACAAGTACGGTGTCATTAAGTTGCTGGCAGTTGAGAGACAAGCAAGTAAATTACCAGAAGGCAGGAAGTACTGACATGTGAAGGAAGAACTAACTAAGTATGATAATGCAATTTTACTCCCTAGCCAACTGGGTTTGCAAGTTGGTGTGTTTGTGCAGTTTGAATGATATAGGTTGAATGGAAATTAAAACAAAGGACAGTTTTTCTTTTTGCATCTTCTGTAGGAAGCATGTACAAATGCACTGAGTGCTGTGACTGCAAAATTCTTCAGGTATCTTTTGCATACTCAGGGTATGCACAGTTAAATGTAGAGAAGAAAAGATGTGTTGACATTCTGCCAACATTAAAAGAATATTGGTAGATGAAGCAAGTGAAAATTTATTTTAAATGATAGGCTCCATAGTTATAATCATTCATAGGATAATTCAGGGAAATATTTTGCCTCGGTATCAGGCAACATTCCTGATGATAAGCCTCCACAAGAAATTATAAAAAGACCTATGATTTGCCTTTAAAACTAAAGTTAAACTCAAGCTTGAATACAATTGTACATTGTAAGGAAAAGGAAAACATGACAAAAAATTCATCTCATACTTCAATTAAGTGCTTGGAAATGCTTAGCAACTGGCATTTCCTATTCTCACATTACATTTGTTGAGTGTCTACTGGCAAAAGAGACTCTATTCCTCTCCTCTCCTCTCCTCTCCTCTCCTCTCCTCTCCTCTCCTCTCCTTTGTCCCTCTTTGTCCTGTGTTTTGAGCTCTTGCTGTGTCTTCTTTTAAATTAAACATGCAATCACAAAATACTTACAGGCAGGTTAACTTTGTGTCCTATTGACTCCACCAAAGACTGTAGTGTTTTTTTTATCACTCTGTGAAACAGAAGCCCACCTGATTCAGTCCCATGGGTTTTAGTATAATACTAATAATTATTGCACTATCAGGATAAATGTCTTTTAGGCGCATGAGAAAATTATTTTCCAAAAAGAAGAAAGCAAAAAATAGAAAAATAGTACCGTAATATAAAGAATATTTGAGAAGCCTATGTAAAATAAAGAAAATTTAAACAGCATGGAGGTGGGGAAAATAATGAGAAAGCARAGTATGAAATATAGAAATCACTTGCAAAGAGGGACAGGCATGAGGAGAGTAGAAAATATGCTTTTAAAATTTAGTGGTCACAGAAGAAGGAGCACCACAATGTGTTACATTAATAAGCATTCTAAGTAGGGATGTTGATTGACTCCAGAACGTCTTATTATAATATAAATGACAGGACATAATGGAAGTGAAGTAACAGGGCAGGTAATGTGTATGAGAGAAAGTAAAATGAAAACTAAATTCCTGTGGGACAAGTGAACCTTAGAAAAGTTTGCAACAGATTTATTACAAACAGATTTGGGACATATGTAGCATAGGGGGATCAAGAAATTGGAACCAAAATGGGGAAGAAGACAGGTAGTAGGCTGCAAGTGAGCCCAAAACAAAATACAAAAATAAGCTATTAAAATCAAAGGAAAATACAGCGTGGAAGGATAAATAGACTATCTGAAGGAAGAGAGGCCAGCTCATTTACACTGTACTTAGCATTTATTCTACTTTAGTCAAATGGTAGCAGTCATCTAATAACTGAGCCTCCATAAGCCTAAATCACACTACCAAGACTTTACAAGACTCAAGTTCTCAAGATCAAGAAAATGCATAGACCTTCCTGTCACTGACAAAAAATCAGGTAATTATATCTGAATGTACTGAAATGCATATACTCTGATAAGTGCTTAAAAAAGGGTTACTACACATTCTGTCTGTGGGTTTAGGATAGATTTTGTATACCAGAGTGATCAYGACCACAAAATATATCCTATCAAAAAATGTCTGCCTGTGTTCAAGAAATGAAATTGAGTTTGTGGGAGCATGGATACACATCAGTTTYCTTGTTCCATAAAAGCACTGTTTTTGGTTAAATTACAAAATAATCTGGTGTTTTGCATTATTTAATATTTCAATTTTTGTGAATATAGGATAGCTACAGTTGCAACTACAATGATAACTTCTGAAAAAAAGCGTTAAGAAGGCACACTGAAACCAGTGTATTTGCATGCGTACTGCAAAGCAAATAGGGCAGAAGAATATATACTGCATTGCAAGACATGCTGTGCCTCATGAAAAGAGCACAAGTGGAGTGGGAAAGGAAGAAGAAAATGACGAACCGGTGGAAGTGAGGRGATGTGTTCAGACAGAAGAGTGACTGCAAATGAAGCTGCAGACACAGGGCTCAGCAGTGTAAAATGAATGTGTAGGTTAAATTATTTTGATGGCAAGACCCTGAAAACTAAAAGCAGACATTTTGAATCTGGCATATTCAAGACCAGTATAAAAACTGAGTATCTTAGAGGTGGACAATAAAGAAATAGCATAGAAGGCAATAAAAAAGAAAATATGGCATGAATATCAGCAGGAAAGATTAATGATATAATGGAACCAATGAAAAGTCATCTTATGTTAGATGTCATAGTATTACTGCTTGCTTGAGCCWTATTCGTCTGCTTTTGAACTATATATGCCAGGCATTTGAAATGTTTATTTTACATAGCGTGGTATGTGAGAAGGTTATAGAATGCCTGTATAGACATTTACGACACATGACTCACCATTTTCATTGCTAGTAAAAATTAGAAGACATTTATACTGCCTCAGTGTCATAAGTATTTTTAGTAAAATCAGAGACTCTGGTATAACACGCTGATATAATTCTGACACCACTAAGAGGCTGCCATTGCTAGTCTGGCAGTCCAGAGAAATTGTTGAGAGTACGTATGCATAGCACAGCATTTAGGCAGTTAATGTGAGCCACTCAGAATGAGTGTGGCACTAAAATATAACATCCGAAAGGTGAACAGTTTAGTACATTATAAAAGGATGATAACTCCAGAGCAGGAGCTAGCCCAGCCAAGTAATTATTTTTTAAGAAGAGTAATTAAGACAAAAGTGCAAAAAAATTTAAGACCAGCAGAAATGATTTAGAAGTGGGAGACAGAGCATGCCAGAAAAGGGGGAGGGCAAATGAAAGGAGACTAGCTCAAAAGAGAGAGAACTTGGAAATTCTGAACTATAGCTAATGAGGGCAAACATAACTGCAGTAAAAATACATTTAAGACCAATTTCTGAAAATGGACAGTCTGCCCATTCAGTAAAGTCCTTCAGATGAAAATTTAGTCTTCCCAAAAACCTGTAAGAAACTCTTTCAATGCCGAGAGTGAAGAGGACTGAGAATCCACAGAACGAGATAGGTAGAAGTAGTCAGAGTAACAGTAGGGAAATGGTAGGGAAGCTAAATCAAAACTATGAGAAAAAAAATCTATAAGGACACAAGAGTTTTAAAATGTAGCACATTGCAAGTGTTGAGAAAATGTAGTCAGTTTGTGCTTCAAAAATAAAAAAGAGCGAAAATAAAATAAGCATCAAAAATAGTCAATAAAGTATTTATATAATATGCTTGTGGGAAGAATTCTTTTCAAAAAATATAGCAGTTCTCAAGAAATGTCAGTTCTCACCATAAGCAAATATGTGTAGTTTTAAAAGGAAGGAAGAAACGTAATGTCTTCTTGCTTTAGATTAATGTCCCATGGTGAGAAGAGCTCTTCACTAGTCCACAGAGCTCAGGTCTGCCCTCTGATACTGAATAGATTGGCAGGAAATAGGAAGCTGAATGCTAAAAGGTTAATGAAGGAATAATAAAAGCAAGTTGACACACAGACCACTCATGAATGTTATCTTAGAGTGGAGTTATTCTGTAGCTGATACTCAATGATTCATATATCCTATAGACAAAGTGGGGCATTACGCTAAATAAATATTCTTCTGCTTATACAAGGAAAGAGAATTTTAAAAGTTTAATTAATTAGGAACAGTATTTGCTTGACAACCTGAAGCACCTTTCACAGAGAGTTTGAAGATAAGTCAGGATACAGACTCAAGAGTGAGAGCAAATTTTGAAGTGGTTTTCCAGGGATTCAGATAACAAACTTAATTAACATTAAAGAGAGTTATGTGTTTAGCCCAACACACAATTTTAAGAGGTGAATTTTAAATTCTGCCATGGGCATATGGAATTGTACAAACTAGGAATGTAAAGAATAATTAGTTTAAGTGAGTAAGTAGATGTTAAGTGGTTGTTAAGTTTGGAGGAAACGAGCAATGAGCAATTAGGGTCCAGCTCTACCATGGACAACTGARGGATTTCATATTCACACACACAGAGGCCAAGTGAATCACCATCTTGGAATAGGTCTTGGAATAGGTCTACAACAAATATTTTCCAAACACGGTTGGAATACTTGAACAAGTCTTGTGTATGCAACCAGTGTTAAGGTCTGTGAAGAGATGGTGATAGGGCTTAGGAAAGGAAAAAACATATCTTAGAGACCTACAGCTCCTGTTCCCTGCAAGTTTGACAGTTTACTGCTGAACCGATTTGTTCAATGAAATCAATGAACAATATCTATGCAGTTTGTAATATCTGAAAAGATCCATCGTTTTCATCAAACATCCCAAACCTTTCCACGATCATGTCCTTCAGAAGTCCTTCAAGCACCACTATTTATCTCTTCCTTAGGTCCATAATTTTTTCAGAAATATTTCCCATATCTAGTTGTCCTTCAAGGCTATTCGCTTTTCTATTTTAGCAAAAGAGAGACAGTCTTTTCTCCCTGTTCAGAACTCCTTTCCTTGGTCCTCAGAAGTCATCATCAGCCCTTCCTTCACTAGTACCCTCTCATCCTGCTATTCAGAGTTTATTGGCTTTCATTTTAACTCTTTTGATATTCCTTATGTGCTATGTACCCTACTGTTTTGTGATCTTGCCTATCAGCTTCTCCTCTGCTCCATCACCCTCCTGCCATCCACCCTTTTCTGTAGCTTCTTCCACAGCTCTCAAGCTCATCCTCTCTTCTACAGGACACCCCCTTCTTCCTGCTTCTTCCTCCAAAGGCATTACCTGTCCGTAGCTTTGCTCAGGGTTCTCTTTCACTTCAGCTCTGCCTCATCCTGTCTCTGACAGCACATTTAACCACACATCATCCCCTTCTTCTACCAGAAAACACTTAATCTGTCTCAGTTTGTCCCTTTCTCACAGTCACTGGAATTCTTTGTGCAGGAGCTCTATCTGTTTGCCTTTCTGCTCCTCAGCCACTCAGCACCCCACAAGCTAAGCCAGGCTACTCCCATTATACACTGCAGTGGGAAAGATTTTCATCCTGGATCAGAGTTTTCATAGTTTTCATGGTGAAATGTTAAGTTATATGGGGAAGATAATGGCTCATACTTTACATAAGTGATTTAAAATATATGTTTACCAAACTATTCCTTTCTCTGATGCTATATATGTGTCGACACAGCAGAAAGTGTTTTAGATGTTGCTTAGTTTAGAATTTTTAGTTCTCTATAACTTTGATTGCAAGAAGGCAAATTTGAAGTAGCAGAGACCAAAATATTGCTKCTGGCCTGCATAGTTTTAGGAATGAACACAAATCACTGATTAATCAAATAGTTTAAAGGGTGATTCATCCTGGAAGCTTCTACAGACTGTAAAGGGTCTTCTTAAAATGGAGTTCCCTGAACTCCCTTACACTGGGTTACCTCCATTCCCCCTGAGCTTGTAGGGCTGGTAAAACATCTTCAGTGCTGTAAACAAGTGGAATGTGTGGTACCTAATATGATATTGAATGGACTTAGCAATGATACCATTATAGYAATGATTTCTGTGCAGACCTCTTCCCAACATAAGTACTTGAGAAACTGTTCTTACTTATTCCCCCTCTAATCAGTTTGTTGGATTGACTCAGTTGTTCCATTTCTGCAGYTGATACTGATTTTTGATACTTCTGATACTTGATACTTCAAAGATATTTCTATCTTTACTGCCTGTTTTTTTTTTTTTTTCAAATCTCAGTATTTGTTCTACATTCATTTTGTTGAATTTCTTGTTCATATCTTTGTTCTACTTTTCATGTAGATTTCCCAAGCCATATCTTATTCTCCTTAACAGCACTACCAAAAAATTTGCCTATCTTTGAAAGAGGAGTAGTATCTCATTAGGTGCTCAAGTCAGGTTTTTCTCATTGTAAATTATCTTCTGGATCCTCCTTTCACAGAAAATTTGGGGAATTTTCTTTGGAGTCTCAGGATCACTTTGCTTGTTGCTTTCCCAGACTTTAACTAGGTGATAAAATGTCTAGGTCTGAGCATATAATTTCTTTGTCAATGTCAATCGTTTCTTGAAGTGAYGGTCCATTTAACATCTCTGAAACTACTCTGCCCATCAATGCCTCAATCCTTTTTCCATTTATAAAAATTTGAATCTTAGTGCTTAAAAAATAGATAGCAAGATAGCCGTCACAAGTTTGGAACAAATTTTCTGGTTTTGTATCCAAAATCTAAATCAGGATACAGATACAAATCTAAATCATAGAGTTATGTGCATTTTTTTATTTGTCATAATTTCATATTATATGTGCATTTTCATTTGCGCACTTGTAAAATACACTGCATTATAAAGGATACATAGATCCCACAAGAAGCAGTGAAGTTTTATTTCTGCAGAGACTCACTCCCAGCTCTGTCACACTTCAACTAGGTCATTTTGTGTTCCKCAGTTAATCCCCAGGTAAAATGAATCTGCTTCCATTTTCCTTGTCAATAATAAGCACAATCTGTTTTTCTAAGCAAAACTCAATATGGGCCGTAACAGAGCTTTAGAATGAGAGCTACTTGTGCCAGATATTGATAATCACTCTAATTTACTGTGTCAGACATATATATATATATATATATATATACAAATGTGATATAAGCCATGGTGACTATCTGTACAGCACTAAAGTTGGACTGCAATGCAAAAAAACTAACTTCATTTGCTTGTGTGCATGAACAGAGTACAATTTTCATTGCTGTCAACACTATCAGTATTAAACTTATTATGGGTAATAAYATTATTGTAAAATAGATGCTTAAAAATAAAGATGATGTAATATTCATATACACTGTAGAATAAAACATGCTTTAAATGAAATAGACTAATTTTATTGATGGTGTCAAAGAAACAGATGTCTTTTTTGATGAAAAATCTGAACAGAGCCAAGGCAATGGTGAGTACTGTATCCTGAAATTAAATACATCAAGCAAAAGCCTGTGCTACTTTTTTTAGAAATTTGAATCTATCAGTTTGATCCCTTGACACAGACTATGCATAAATCAGAAGTGTTAAACTGATTTTAATGAAAAGTAGACAGTGATTGAGAACAGCATTATAAAATCTGGAAATACAGATTTACACTTAAGACTATGTTTCTAATTCATCCTATCAAGCCCTTTTCTCTCATGTGTGTCTACAAAGGAGCACTCCAAACTTGATTTTGGAATTTTCTGTCCTTTATTCAACAATGACTGATATTTAATGATACTKTAATTTACTTTTGTATCTAATGGATTTAAGCAACCTCATACATATGATCTGAAGACCAAGAAACCATCTAAGCRTATATATAATCAACTGACCTAAAATAAGCTAAATGTTCTGGCATTTGAATAATGCTCCCTATGTTAAAATGGACTTTCAGCAGAATGTATAAAGTCTGGTCTATACTAATTTCTTTACCTCTATAAAGACAATATACTCTATTGCTCACATACTAGGTTAAAATACAATTTGATCTTTGCTGGAGAGAAAATCCATGAAGAAAAACACCTTAGGTACACAGGTTGTTCATACCAAAAAARGAAAAACCAGACATCTTACTGGTATGGTACAATTAAGGCACATTTGTCTTTACAAAACCAATATCGACCATGTTCTAGTAGAAAAATGAATGTCAGCTAACAATCTAAAAGCAATAAACAATAAACCTAAATTATAGTAWAAGTCAATTAGAATGCCAATTAGTCTATATTGCAAGCAACTTACATGAAAAATCTTATTTTTCAYTGTCATTCAAGGTGTCAAGGAATGAACTCTGTCATCTAGGATTCACTAATAATTATAAAGGGGAGTTTGACAGATTATGATTTGACTCCATAAAGTAGTAATGTAAAATAGCTATCACCAAGTGGTAAAAGCTTTTATACTTCAGCAGCTTTTAAAAGGGTACACATGGTAATAGAGACTCACTTTGCAAAAAGACAAATAAATCTGGGGATGCATATGCTTTGTGTCAGTTTCATGTGGTTCCTAAACAAGATTTTTACTGAAAATGTTCTCAGTGCAMAAAGATAATAACACGGAGAAAAACACATTCATCAAGTATATACAACACACAAACACACACACGAAAGACCTTACTTTATTCTTCAGGGATAAACACAAAGAAGTTGGTAATATGCTCCTAGCCATGGAGTTCACCACCCCAGAACATGAAAAGCAAAGCAGTACTTCAGAATACGTTTTGCAGATAATGCCACAATCAGTTCTCTTGAGTTTAGCTGTAAAAACAGAAGCATGAGACTGCAGATCTAACTTACTGCGAAAAGATCTGACATCCAGAATTTCAGCCTACATGTTTGTTTCCGTTTCTTTTTTCCAGCTATTGATTGTGATTTTGCAATGCTTGCACATGCAAAAAATGAAATCCACTGCTTATCCTTGGTTGGAGTTTTCATCTGGCTTTTTCCTGTAAAAAGCATAAACAATCTCTGTGAAAAGCTCAAATCAGCAAATCATCACGTGAAAGCACCTAATTATTAATCTCCATGTGGTGGTTGCATGCATTTATATGATGGCAATCCACTTGAGCTTAGATAAGGAGGAACTTTATGGTGCCCTTAAAGCAGCTATATGGAACAAGCGTTCAGAAACTTATTTCTGTAAAAAAAAAAAAAAAAAAAAGGATCTATGTTATTACATTTGGAAATTGATTTTACTGAAAGGTTACATCACATCTTGTTCTCGTAGGTATTCTATTAATCTTGCTTTCCTTGAGTCCAGTACAATGTCTGATCTCTCTTCATGCTTTGAATTTTGGTGCATGTGCACACTTTAGTTTAATCCTTCCATGAGCTTAAACTTTGTTCTGTAACCATATCCATGATCTTTTTCATTTGGAGTAATCTTTGTTTTTCACTGTGGAATCTGGCAAGGGAAAATGCAGAGATAGCAAGGAAAAATAAAGCAAAATGAAGCATAAGCAAACAAATCAAAGATACTTGTCTGTGGCAGAATTCTAGGATGTGTGGAATGTCACAAAGAAAATTGTAAGTTCTAGAAATGTCCAGCCTTGGAAGAAATGATTAAAGATAGATCATTTTGGAAAAATACACACTTTTCCCATATATCTGATCAAATGGTTTCCTTAGAAATTATTATCACCTGGCTTCCTATTGCATTTATGCTTATGGATTACTCTGAGTATGCATTCAAGATGCAAGCTTTCAGTGCTCTGCTTGAAGCACGTGAGTCTTTGAAGCACTTGTATGAGTATGGCTTTGAGGACACGTAAACTGCCAGGGAGATTTCACCTATAGCCCAGGCCCCTTGCGTTGATAAGTGTGGTGCTGGGTCATGACATCCTTTGTGTCATCTGACAGAAAATGGGTTACAATTAGACAAACAAGTTAGCATATAAGCTAACTGTTCATCCTGTGTGTTTCTGTTGTGCACAGGTGTCCGGAAAAGCATCCACAGTTTTCACAACTAATATAGCAGGTTGATTGTGCTTTTAGGTGTAAACATAACTACATTTAAAAAGGTGGAGCACGAGTTATGCAAAGACTCATTGCAGTTTTCCACATTGAAGCTTTCAGGAGAAGAATGAAGCTGTACGAAAAGCAAACAATCCCACGTGAACGCGTTTTACTTCTTTATGAAAGAGCCCTATTCTTTTCTCTGTTCAGCACCCGTGCACTGCTGGCAGAGCCGTGTGTTTTCAGACACGTCAAACTCAGCYTGAGTTTGACCTCAAGTGCGTCCGATTGAAGGGCTTGCATACACCTCAGTCACTGCATAGGAGGACTCAGGGAAGAGCCTGGAAAGGATGTCTTCAAGAAAGGGCACCTCAGAGTGACAGCGCTAACCCTAYGAGTCAACAGCAGCTTGGCACTGTAAGTACATCTGTGATCATAATTCGAGACAAATTAGATGTTCTCAGCCTAGCAAAAGGAATGTGCTCTGGCCTTGTTACTAACTGTTTCTGTAGGACCTAAATATTTGCCACAGTTTCCAACCAATTGTTGAAAAATGGATTACCATGTAAAGAAAATAGTATTACTATGTACAACCAGTTTTTAACTCCCAGGACCGGCATAGACGAAAGGAAAGCAGCATCGAAAGTCTGTGATGACACGCTAAGGAAAGTGTTACTACGTATTGTCAGTATTCGGTTGCACAAAGGCAGTATTTGCTGCTAAATGTTGCTGAATTATTTTTCTTGTGCACATTTTGAAATGTATTTCTAATGTGATCGCTTATTATTTAGTTCTTTTTCTGTTTGATGAAAGCATAAATTAAGATAAAGTGCATCAAGGTTACTGATGCTTTCCGATAATAAACTAAAAATGTTGATTAAGCAGATGATGTGTTTAAGTCATCATCCTTTGTATTAAAAAGCTTGATGTTGATTTATGGAACAACCTCACAAAAGTTTCACAAGTATAAAAGAAATGTTAAATAATGATAAAACATTTTACTTTAGCATAATTTAATATCTGCAGTCTTAATATAGAAAGTCATTTAAGTAAGAAAAGACCTAATTAAGTCCTATCAATATACTGAACTGTTTATTTTCAGATTAAAACATCACAAGTATTCTTGTTCTTTCATCTTGATTAGGCAACGTATTTGTTTTGGATTTCCATGGATATCTAATAAATGTTATCTGTTTAAATGAATCTTTTTTTTCTTTTCCTTTTATTTATAAAGAACAGTCTAAATACTAAGATTTGCTGTTTCTGTAGCACTTCCAGGTACAAACCCAGCAATATCTGTACTGGGCACAGTGACTCCTGTCCTCTCTTGGGACTTCAGAATGAAAAATAATGGGAGAATGTTTTATAACTGCATAGTTACTTTGGTGTTTCCCACTCTCCTTTACCAAGATTTTTTCCCAGCACCTTCTCCCCTGGCTGTTATTTAGGCCGGATGAGATTCTTTCAATACTACTTACTTAAAGAAATGCCTTTGGGGCCAATTTTGGAACAAGTCATACACTTTCCCCAGGGCCTCTTCAAGTGGATCCCCCTTACTCTGGAGCATCTTCGTTGGAGGGCAGAGAACACTTGTGGACAGCCATGGGTACCTGCTGCCACCCTGTGTCACCTTCAGTTACCCCTGGCACTGCACTAAGGGAAGACTCATTGAGACTTCTCCATAGGGTCTGAAGTGTCCTCCCTAGATTATCCTTGATGCTGCCTGATAAAAATAATAATAAAAAAAATGTGTGGCCTGAATTCAGGTGCCTGCATGGCACCATGTGGATGACAGATGCTGGCCTCAGCTCTTGCCACAGAGCCATCTCACTATGGGCCTATCAAATCCACCTCTGCAAGCSAGGCTCCCTGCTGCTCTAGAATTCCCGGGGTTTTAGTTTCCTTTCGAGCGGCGCATTCAGTTCACCGCTGTTTAAAAGGTTATGGATTTCAGCAAGCACAGAACTGTAGATCTCATTCAACCCCAGATAAGCAAATACCAGCAACAAATATCGGCCCATTCATTTCCACGGACCTTCCTTTGTATCTAGGCTGTAGTGTGGGTAGGTTAGCTCACTACAGCCGAGAGGAAGAGAAAAGAAACGGTTTGAAACTACCCGATAGCTGATCAATATTCTTGAGCAGTCCCCGAAACAAAACAATATTAAAAGCAACAACACTCCTTCCATCATAACAAGACCTAAGGTTATTCAGCCTTGTTTAAAATACAAATAATACGGAATTATTTTACTACTAAACTGAAAAGCTCACAGCTGAAGCTGACAGAGGTTCACTTTTTTGGAACTGTTGTATTAAGATCCTGTAAATCTACTTGTAATGCTGAATAAGAATGATCCATGGATTAAAAATCAGTGAGGAGCTTTAGAGAACACAGCAAATAAAGGAAGACAGTAACCTTACACGTCAGATGTGGTAGGGATATGATCTGCACAGCAGACAAGATGGGCAAGATCCACATGGGTTAAGAAAAATTAGTCAGTATGTTGCAAAGCTTTGCCTGGAATCTGAAAATGCTTTGAAAAGTCAATAAAGAGGGCCTTATCCCCAGCAGGAGTAAATGCATCAGGCAAAGTCCTTTTAGCTCCATCCACTTACAGCAGTTGAGAAACTGCCCCAGTGTTTGTAAAATTAATGGACTACACTATATTGCTTTCATTTTTCTGCTGGTGAACTGGAAAGGTAATTAGTACACAGCTGCATCCCCAAAAGTATTGTCTAATAGAACTGGGGTTTGTCCTGCAGTGGAATATAAAACATACAGACAGAAGCTAAGAGAGAGAGGGTTTGGTTCTGCCCGTCCTTGACACCATCATGTATACCAGTGCCAAATAAATGTAAACTACCATTTGCCCAGTTTAGTACACAGAGCAGAGAACAAAAATCTGGAGGCTGAAATAAAGGCACACATGGGAGAGGGGAAAGGAAAACCAAGCTCTTCTGTAAACAAGCATTGATATTTCTGAATATTTTTTTAGCTAAGAAAGCTAATAAAACAGTATACTTGATAAATGAGGAAAGTGAAGGGTGCAGAGTAGAAAAAACACTAGGTACTTTATATTTTGGGATAGAAAAAAAATAGACATGTAACTCAATAACACTAAAGTGTACTTGGATTATTTTAATTTTAATTTCCAAGTTAAAAAAAGAAACAAAAGCAATGAATATAAGCAATTAATGCAAGAAGTTTCTTTAAGGGGAAAAAAGAAAAAAGCCAGTTACTTCTAACTTACTCGAGAGGTGAGCAATTCCTATCAAAGCAGGAAACAGTAAGTCCTTATCTCATAATTGAAGTGCTTGAGTAGCAAATACTAGGGAAATATTCTAAAGGCAATAGTAAAGCTGTAAGCTAACTAAAGCAAAATGGAAAATGCAAGTATGGGTGTTCACTGAATCAGCAGTAAAACGGCCACATACGTCTGAGTGAAATTTTGACCCACTGACCTCGGCAGGATTGGGTATGTGCTCCAGGCTTCAAATCAAGCCTTCCAAAACAAGTGTGAAAGACAGACTAGTGTCTTCATAGTGYAAATGATGTTATGTGGGACTGCTGTTTTGCCTTAAATATGAAATTAAGAATGGGATTTTCAAAGGAGCCTAAGAGAATTAAGGTTTTCAACTCATATTGAATTATATTAGGATTTAGGAGTCTGTCTTTTTCATGTCTCTTTGACAATCTCAAAGTCAATATTTACCTGCTCTCTGTATCATAAATCTTTTACATATTATCATTGCTGTCAAGAACATACTGTGATCATGCAGCTTGGTTCTGTTCTCAGCCATATTATTCACTTGTACCTTGAATAGTTAACCAGAATTTGAAGATGTGGGGTCTCTTTTTAAGAGGGGGAAAAAAAAATGGATGACAAAATAATGACTTTCAAAATTTAATCTTGTTATGTATGAAGAATATACATTGCCTCCCATTTCTTTAAAGACAGTTGGCCTGAAGCAGAAGCAAGTTCCTTCCCAAGAATTCTCCGAARTCTTCCCAGCAGGACCCTGCTGGAGGAGTCGCCTCAAGCTTTGTACTCCAAATGCTCCTGCCTCCAGAGTTTTCTTCTGCTGTTGAAAACCACAACCAGGTGCTGACACTAGTTGGCTACAAATGTCCTTTATGTCAAATGAAACTCTACCTTTTTTGTGTGTTTATTCAGCCCACTTAAAAAACATCTATACAGATTTCTCAGCTTCTGATTTTGCATGGGATCTATAATCTGCATGTTGGCTCTTTTATAACAGATTAACTGCTTTTAACATTTATTTACTCTGAATGAATAATGTCTGAAACAGTTGCAGCAGGGCTGCATGGATGATCAGGGACCTGGAACATCTGCCCTATGAGGAAAGGCTGAGAGAGCTGGGCCTGTTCAACCTGGAGAAGAGAAGGCTGAGAGGGGACCTGATCAGTGTCTGTAAGTACCGCAAGGGACGGAGTGAGGAGGACGAGGCCAGACTCTTTTTAGTGGTGGCCACCGATAGGACTAGAGGAAATGGCCACAAACTGAAGCACCAGGAGTCTCCTCCTCTGGAGATCTTCAAAACCCACTTGGACACAATCTTGTGCCATGTGACTGAGTGATTTAGTATAAACTTTACAGAGAGTGAAGGTACATCTGAATCAAATGGTTTATTCTTCCCTGAAACTTATCTTGTCATTAACTGATTGACCTGTTAACCTGCCCTGATCCTTATGTTTTTGACTTTTCAATATCCTCTTGTTCCAATGATTTCTTCGGAATCATACTTGAAAAGATCATGGCAAGCAAAATGGCAAGTGCTCATATCCCTCGCACACTACAGATGCAAGAGGAAGGGTTGATCTAAGCTATTATAGGCAAAATTGAAAGACTCTATCACCTATATTAAAGCAAATGGTATGGCTCTCCAATCTGAGCACCCTTGATCCTGGGCATTTGATGCACAGAACAACAACATTAAATTGTATCATACTTTCTGCGAAAATCTAGATGCCTATTTTTAAAACAATTTAAAGGGAATTGATCCTCAAATATTTCTGTCAACTGGACACTTRCCTTCTGGAGACTTCTTTGAACATGAAAATTCCTTTGCTATGTGCCATCCGAGTGTATGATTTTGGACTGTTACAAAAAGATGTAATACACACTAATAGTAAAACTTTAAAATACTGGAATCACTCTCTATCAGATCATTCTTAAGCTCCTTGATTTCAATTTATAAGCATAYACTTATATATACATATATATACACACTTTTATATATATACATTTATATATATATATACTTTTATATATATACATATATATTTMTACTTACATATACTTATATATACTGGCATTTTAAGTTTTGTAACACCAYAGCACATCCCTGTTGGGAGTTATCCACAGATATGGGAACAAAATTACAAAATGCAAAGCTGACTCAAATCAGCATGTAAAAATACCCCAATAAAATTCCCTATAATCCTTTTCTTTTTTAAAAAATCTCTTTAATTGTATGGCATGGAGCTGACACCAATAGCTGGCATCCAGGACCATAACAGGTTTCTATCCTGTTAGTTCCCTCTGGATAGAGGTCTGCTTTTCCGTGGCACCATCTCCCTCCAAAAAGCAGCTAGCAACTAATATCAAATGATCTAACTTTTTGTCATTTACCYGGTATAGACCTGGAGCTCTGGTCATTTTACAAGTCAAATCTTCATTTGTTTCATTGGGCCCTAGATGGAATCTGATTTGAATCTCTTTCCTTAAAGAGACATCATACACTTAGCTAACCGTTATAGTTCACAAAATTTAATGTAGCGTGTTTTGTATCTGATACACTAGAGGCAACTTTTCAAGTTCCTGCAGCTGCACAACCTAAATCTTGGCACAATCTCCTAATATATCTTAGACAGAAATATGACCCCATAAAAGTAGAGTATTATGAGCACTAAAGCTCTGCTATGTCTCAGTCAAAATATCAGGGTTTTTTTTACTGTGGTATTCTACTCAGTATTCATAGAACAGAGTGTGATTAAAGAACCACTCTGGCTCTTGCTATGCTGATTCAATAATTATTGTCTTTGTTTCCTTTAATATATGCAGAAAGYCTCATCCCACTCAAAACATGATATCATAAAGCTAATAGTAGGGGTGCCACGTCAACTCTCATTTCACAATGGTGGCAACAAACTCTGTTCACCAAGTTATTCCAGAACCCCAGAAATGTCTCTCTTCTACATTAGAAGACAGAAAAAAAAACCCCCAAAACACCTTGGAACAACTAAGGTAGACCAAGATAAATAAAAAGCTGCAAAACACACAAACAAATAATACCCCAAAGAAAACCCAGACAACAACAGCTTATCCAGGTCCTACATCAAGGTACCTCCTTCCATGTTTCTAATACTACATGAAAGAATCCCAGCAGAAGCAGCATCCTACCTCAGTGTTGCACATCCTGCCTATAGTACAGCCAGGGTAGGATATTGAAACAATATGCGCTAAGACAGCAACACRGAAAATATCAAAGGGACTTGACACGACAGGCGACTGAAATGCTTAGCTGTTTCACTGAAAGTTTAAAAATGTAAACTGGGATGTTTTATAAAAAGAAATTCTTTGTGTGACACTGCTTCATAAACATGCAGTTTTAATATCTAATGTTTGAGTATCTTGTTTGATTACTGGCAGTTCTTTTACCTAAATTGGATTGATCATGCAGGTTAAGAAAAAGGGTCCTCTGATTCCTGTGTAATGAGGTTCTGATCCAGGAAGTCAAACCGAGCCCAAATGATGGCTCCTACAGCTGGTTGCTTTTTCTTTCTTCTTTCTCAGTATGTATTTTATGAGGTYGGGGGATGCCTGCAAAGATTTGACCCTTCTGGTGTCTTTTATTAATTGCTCTTCTAACTGTAGACTTCTTCCTGCTCCAGATGTTTGTGAGGACAGTTGCACACTAGGCATATCTTGTTACAATTAAACCACACAAATCACTACACACATCAGTCACTGGGCTTGAGAGCTCTATGTATGAGAGTCCTAYGTATAGAAAACATAACTGAAGACTGCACTTTTTTTTTTTTTATAATTATGTAAGGCTAAAGTTTCATGAGATAAAATGTGGGAAGTTATTGTAACATACATATTTATACATACTTCATTCTCTTTCACTGCTAATTTTCTTTTATTAAAAAAGCAATTGACTGTGTCTGGCAAGACKATTTGTATTGATTTACAAATAATAAGAAAATACAAATTACAGCAGTTTCTAAGTTAATTGCACCTTTGGCCCCATTTTTGACTGCAGTAAGGTTTTCCAATTAGTCTTAGACACCTGGTCATCAACCTTCCAGGACCAGCACTCATGCCCTAGACTCCTCTGGGCTCCTCTTTAGACTAGCGACAACAATTGCTGAGGACTAAGGATATTTCTACGCACTTTGACTGCTCAGCAAGCATGGTGTGAGGTAAGCATCAACGCTCTTTCTGCCGCATTAGGTAATGATCTCTAAAACTCCGTTGGATTTAAAACAAAAGCCTTACAGAGAAAACAGATATTAAGAGGATAGGCACATCTAAACATGTCCTCTTTGTCTGCAAGCTGACAAAAAACCAAGATGCAGGCCTCGACAGGGTTAAGGCCAAATCCATGAAAGGATTCATGTGTCTGGATCCTCTTCAGTAGACTCCAGTGCACAGGAGAGTCAGCTCTTGACATAAAAATCCTGCTTACTGCCATCAGGAGTCACATCCTTCTACTGGGATTCAAAGCCTGTTGCTCCTTCCCGAGTGAAGAAACAAATAAGAATTGATGTTAGCAGAGAAATCTTCCAACCCTCTTTCCACATTCTAATAATTAAATAAAAAAAAAGAAAGTATCGAACAAATTAGATCTAAGAGTTTAAATCTCTTGTGTATTCATCAGTTTAGTAATAGTAATTTCTCATTTATTTTTCTTGTGTCTGTTCCACTGAAATAACAAAATTGCTGCTGAGGAGCCAATTGACACAGTGTGGTACAATGCAGTGCCATCTCTGTCCCTTGTACCTGCACCAAGCCCTTCAGTTACGAGACTGATACCTTCTTTTCTGTGTTCCTCCTCTGCATGTAACGCTTGGGGACAGCAGGAGGTCCTTGCTGCAGAACGGGTAATAAATACTACTTTTTYCCTTCTGAAATAACATCTGCAACAGAAGCCTGTACTATATTCATGCTTTAAAAAAGTGTAATGTACAACTAAAAACAACGCACTAGCATATACTCAGAATGGGGATATTTTAACAAGCATTAGAGAGGCAATATGAGTGTTGAAAGCTTTCACACTTACAACATYTGGAATGTTAAAAGTTAAAATAAAGATGGACATTTCCTAATAAACCTTCTGAGAACTCTTGATTGGAAACTACGACACCTTTCATTTCTAGAGCGTAAGAGACAAATGATCARGGGTTTTGCTTGAAAGGTTTTGCTGTTTTGCTTCATATCAAAGGAAAAAAATAGCTTAGATTCATGCAAAATCCAAAAAATGTGAAATAGTGAGCAATGCCTAGATTTGGGAGGTGCTCTGAGCAAAACAAATCAGGGTTATATATATATATATATATGCTGATATACAGCAAAGAGACTTACAACAAGCTTCTGATCAGAATCAGATTAGGTAATGTCTAACTGAACTTGTTATTTTTGTTAGGTTTATCCCTAAGCATTTAGTTACAAATTTTTAAAAGCAATCACCCACTAAAATGAGCTTAGACTTACCATTCTTTGTTATTGAAATCTTTTGTCTAACCCAGTTGGAAACAAGGCCTACTTTGGCTTTTTATCTATCAAGATTTCTAATTTTAATTGTTTTAATTGGTGGTACAAAAAGCACTCATTTAAATATCCATCAGATACATCAGCATTTATCATCTGCAYTGGTAATCTTACAATTAAATCGTAATGGATGTCTTGCCAAACAACTAATGCAACCCAAGACAATGCTGTAAGCTTTCTTAAGTAATTTGGTAGTTTCTACACATATTCACAATTCACATTTGTACTAAGAAAACTTCCTAGACCTAAATTTTCCATTCCTATATTTTTAAAAATTAAAATAAGGCTGGAAAGCAAGGAGGKTTCTCAATGTATGTAAGACTAAAATAATGTAACGCGATGGTATTGATTTTCTTACTTTTAGAGAAGTCATTTGAGGAATTTGGCAGTGAATGGAGATGAAAATTCTAGATGGAATTTCCAACTAAGGATAGAGACCTTTTATGTTCCAATAACTCTTAGAAAGACCTTGAGATTTCAAAGACACAATCTATTTTCACATATCTTGTAGYGCTGACAGATAGAAAGGAATGAGATGGATGACAATTGCACCATGACTGACAGGTTTTTCCTTTAGAAGTGTATCTTTTCCTTTCAGTTTCCTTGCTCTCACTGGTTGAAGTGCATTGGATGTGCAGTGAGAATGCAAATCCCAATACCCATTCCAATGCTTCACTGTCAGAAGCGAGAGAAAGAAGTTATGACAATGTGCTGATTCAGAAAAGATCTGGCACGAGAAGTAAATATAGAAGCAGGCTGACAAATAAGTGCAAAAGGCATAACTGCAGGCTCTATTCTCTCTGTCCTGTTTGATTTCCTTTGAGACTTCTAGTATTACTGCTGTGGATTGGATGCCCAAATTGCTCAGGATTAAGCCATTCCTGGGACAAAATCTATGACATTCTCTTCATTGCTTACAAACAAGCCTAAGGATGGGGAATCTCTGTGTTCTGGTAACTGATGTAAGGACTGACTGGGCCTTTCAGAGATACCAGGTAGAATTTCATAATAGCCTAAGGGTGTCCAGTTGCAGATGAATACTGTCATTACTGACCTACAGAAACACGTCGTCCCCTATGTTTAGTCTTTCCTTATGTTAGATCCCTGAGCTAATGGCTAGACTGACTTGAACATAAGCAAYAGATAATAGCCTGAAGATTGCTGTTTTCTCCTAAGAAGAAATTGCCTCAAAACTCCTCCAGCTGAGGAGACGTGAGTTCCAGATGCTGCAAACCGAAAATATAACACAYAATCTTAATCTATACCTCATCCAGAAGGGGGGAACACAGAGAACTAGTAATGTGCAAAATTAACCAATACTTAACCTTCAGTATCCACAAATTTAAATTAATAACCTCTTGAGGGTCGATTAGATTAGATTAGCTATGGACACAGGAACTCCTTCAAAGAGAAACAGCCCTAGTAAGCACCTGAGTTGTGTTGATCCTGCAGCATCCCTCTCATCAGAGCTTGGTTCCTGAGTACATCCAGGATATCTTCATGACCAAGCCAACCGTCAAAATCTCAAAAACCAGGATGCAGATGCAAACAGGCACAAAACACCATGGACAGCCTTGATCCTGAGACTGGAATTATTTACAGGGTTCACTGTGTATTCGAAAGGAGAAGGGCTGCATCATTCCACATATCTTTTATCTTARTTTCTATGACTTTTTGAAAAAAGTGAATAGAATACTTTCTTTAGATCTCAGAACTACTGTTCAATGTAATTTAAATATGCTTAGTAATCAGCAGGTATATATGATTGCATCTTGCCCTCAGTTATGTGACAACAACTTCCCCTTTAATTAACCAGGATTGCACCTGCGCAGGTAATGATACAATTGGGTCTATAATATATAATAAATACTCCATATCTTTGCCAAAAAATCATTTAGTTGCATAATTTAATGAATATTAAATAATTATTAGGAACATATTTACTGAAATTCAGTTGTTCAACATCTATCTTCATGCAAATTATTGTTACACTTCGATAAATATTCATACTAATCAGTGTGTATTTAATTAACATACAATAACTTTCTTTTAAAGTGTAACTGGAAAGCTCCTTTTGGAAGATTACATAATTAATCTTATTTTAGGTTCATGACCAAAAAAAAGGGCAGCTGATGACTATGAGAGATTGTCTTCCTCAGATACAAGTCAGGACTTTGATAAAAATCTAGCCAAAGTGTTTGAGCACAAAATAAGGAAGAATAAAAAAAAAAAGTTTGTTAGCTTGCCTGATTTAAATGTTTGCAAAACTGCGTATTTGGAAATCATAAAATCCTCAAAATGAAATGACAGATCAGCACAGTAACAACGTTACAAACAATTTAAAATTACATCAAATTGTAAATCAGGCTGAAGATGAAAATTTATGTCATCTTTAAAAACATTTAAAATAATGCATTCTCTCTCCATTTTCCATTCCTTTTTTATTTTTTTTCCACCTTGTTCTTCTGCTTTGCTTGAACGGAGCTCTTCGTGGAGCCGGTTAACTTGTGTGGTAGCCTGTGAAAACACAGACTGCGTCATGCAGCTTGGAGTTTGCTTACTGCCGGGGATTTTAAGACAGCTTTGGCTGAGGCTTAATGTGAACATTTCTAGACTGTTCTAGCACTTTCCTTCAGCATCCAGCAGGGAGGCTGCCAATTCTCTGTTTTTCTCACTGCTAGATTGCTTTAGTTAGAAACCCAGGTTCTTCTATGTAATAAACTCAGAGGTTTGGTATGCCTATGAAAAGCAGTGACTTTCACCTGATGATAAATTGAGAGATTTGGGAATTTTCTTTATGATGTATAAAAAACCCCACAAAAATTAAAAAGCAGTTCAGTCCTCTCTTCAGGCCAAACAAACGCTTTTCAAGGGTTTTACCAAATGGTGAAGATGGAGATGTCCTGGAGTAAACTAGCAGATCATCTCAGTTTGAGGTAGTTTTCCTAATGTCCTAATTTGGAAGAGGACATTTAATTTATTGCCCCAGTAACAGTGTTCGACACTCAAAACCATAGAGTTGGTCTTTTCTTTTCCACAATGTAAGTGTAGTAATTCATAGAAGTAGAGCAGCTTTTGCTGGAGGGAGATGAAAAATGCCAGTGCCAGGAGAATTACCAACTTTGTGGTGAAGGCACTTTCCTGGGGATATCCTGGAGATATCCTGAAGATTGAAGTCCATGCCTGCAGTTAGTTGACATAAAGAGTTAATTGTATCTCCACTAAGAATAGCCTATTCAAGGACATAATAGGTTAAACCAGAAGTTCTGCCTTGTGTCTGAGGAAATCTTCTTCAAAGAATGCTTCACTGAAACTGATAAACATGCAAGAAAGCATTTTTCTTGATGAGCCAGCATTTTCTGACAAAGATAATAATTGGAAAATTTGCAAAGAGGTGGTCATAACATCTTTTAAAGTCACTTGTCCAAGTTCTGGTTTGTCCTGCTCAGGAGATACCAGCTGTGCAAGCTGATGCAGATGGGGAGCAATACCAAGCAGTGTGCAGATACACCAGAAGCCAAGTATTTGGCTCCGTGGATTTGGGTGTTGCTCCTGGGAGCGTTTCTGTTTTCTACATTAACACAGCTCTAGCAGTGGCAGAAAGGGCTCCACTCCCTCTTCTCAGCCTGAGGCCTTGAGCTACGAAGCTTCAAATSTCCAGGTTTCCGTGTGTGGTAAAGCAGACTGAGCCCAAAGCCTTGTGAGAGTCCTCTTCCAAATCGCTTATAGCCTGCAGCTGGAGAAATCTTTCTCTGGGGTGAATACAGAGAACTTGAAACCCATCGTGTAGAAGAGAGAACCAGGCCTGGATTTCATATTTTCTGGGCMAATGTTGAAACCACTCAATCAATTTATATAAGAGGTAGCACCGAGATTTTCCTCAATTTTTTAAAAAGACATTATTTTAAAAACTAGAGTGAATCTAGGTCAACATGAAGACTCTTGAAATAAAGGTCTATTCGTTTTGAATTAAGTTAATTTAGAATTTGAGGCACAATTCAGTTGTGCAGACACAGCCATATAGTGACATTTAAAACACCCTGGATTTTYACCACCAGATAGGTGCAGCTCTCCCATAGGTCCTGTGTCACACCTTATAGTTCCATGAAGACACCTCAGCTAACCTTGGATGTGTCAAGTGGTACTAGACCCTATGTTTAAGCAGCTGAATTCACACTATCATTGGAATAGGGAATCTAAGAGATACTTACTCTGCTTTTTTTTTTTTTTTGTCTGTCTGAAAGAATAGTGATAGACTGTATATGAAACAAACACATATAAAAATTTTGAAGGACACACYCTTTACTAGCTCCCTGTATGGATGCGCTGGCAGAACATTAGAAATTTCCTTTTGCCATACCTTGCAGTGGTGAAACCTATCTCACACTAAAGAGCACTAAGTGTTTCCACACAAACAGTTAGCATCCAGTAGCTGGTTTGTTATCAGTTCATATCCTATTTCAAAGCAGRTTAACTTTTCCATGTTTGTAACTCTTATGACCATTATCTAAGCATTTAAGTACTCTATCCCAATGCACAGGCCCTATTCATGGCTCTTTTTTTTTTCTTTTTTCTTTTTTTTCCCTTTTTTTTCTCTCTCTGCAATTATTCATCAATCTTTCTTTCAAAGAGACTGTGAAAGGTAAACTTCAGGGATGTAGTTCTCCTATATGCCTTTTTTGATTTCTCAAAATTATCTATACTCTGCAAATGTATGCTATCTCCCCTTTTTAATATTGAAATAATTTAAATTGAAAATAAACTCATGAAAGACTAAATGGATTCTCTATCATTCTCAGAGTCTGATTTTGGACACCCTCAGGTGAATAAGAGAAGACTTAAGTGCAACTCACTGTATTATTTATAATAAATTTGCGTTACAGACCTTATCCTATGGATTTTGCAGAACAAAGATGTTCTGTGGTTTCTACTGTATTTTACAGGAGAGATGACTGAAGAAAAGTCGATGAGACCATAAAATAAGGTTAATTTAAACTATATAACAAGTATGAAAAGAATATGGAAGCAACTTAGGAAAAGAGCTTCATAACTCATGCAAACTCTGCTGCTTTTGAGCTACTTTCCTTCTACATCTTAGGAAAGTGATTATGACTGTCTTTCTCTGTGTTTATTATACTTCATCTTCCTTTGTGTGGGAGTGTGTATATATTATATATAGAAGGACTTTTATTTGTGTGAGGGTTTGTATATTTACATATGCAAATAGCAATCACATACTACCAGTTTTTCCTCCATGAATCAGTGTGTTACCGCTTCACCAGACTAACAAATTAAAGGCAATTTCCAATTTCTTTCACAAATACCTAGTAGCTAAACATTATTAATGCATTTGTCGGACCGCCATAAACTCAAAAATTGCTCAGTTAGGGAAGAAGTATACAAAGCATTGATCGTTTACAATCAGGTTTTGTAATCTGTGTTTTCTTCATGGAGGTGAAAGTTTATCTCATTCTACAACAGCAGTTATAATTTCGCCACAACTATTCATCAAAACCGGTATTTTGGAGCTGCAAATCGTCACGTTCTGAGGCTACAAAGTAAGCAAGCTGTTGGCCTTTCCTTTAACACCCTCCTTTAAAAAAATAGCTGCCAGCAAGTTATGGGTTTAT
This sequence comes from Eudromia elegans, assembly GCA_003342815.1. Classification (NCBI taxonomy): domain Eukaryota; kingdom Metazoa; phylum Chordata; class Aves; order Tinamiformes; family Tinamidae; genus Eudromia; species Eudromia elegans. Next base: position 3,122,884 of record PTEX01000014.1, on the reverse strand, counting down.
CTCATATGTGAGAGTACTCCAATAAATCACTTCTGCTTGCAGCAATCATAGATTATGAGGCTTTTATAATCCTGAAATAAGCCCAATAGTCCACTGCTGTTCTCTGAAGATTGAAAATCACTGGGTATTACTCTCTTTGTATGAGCCTCTCATTTCTCAGAGGCTAGTGTTACATTTTGCCGTGCTGTTGGTATGTACCTTGTATATCAGAAATGTTTCCTACAAGTTGGGAAACACTGGAGTGTTTTGTCAATTCCTGACATCTTTCCCTTTGAAAGAATGAAGTGCTTTGCAGGTGTTTTAACTCTCTAAAATCATTCTTTTTTGCTCTCTTTTCTTTTTCCCCAGGTACAGGATAATCTTCTATAAAACAGTGTTTTGAAATGCTTTGACACTGCAAGAAGTACATGAAAGCCATTGGAATGAAGTCTATGAAGGAGGTTTATCTTAATTCTCTCTTGGAACAATTATGGCGATCAGATACACTGATACTTTTGTCTCCTTAGAACCACAATATTTGTAGAGCAATGATTAGAAGGAGTTTCTTTCTGGAAATAGATCTAAAACTATGGTTTTAATGACATTCTTAGCAAAACATTTGTGCTATAAGATAATGATGACAGATATCAAGGTCAGTGTAATTACTTTCTATATTTGGATTAGTATTACCCTGAGTGTTACACAAAAACTATCTACAAGCATCAGTCTGTTGCTGTCCTTCCTTAGGAATGGACTTTTTCATTTTTACATTAYGAAAATGAATGCATGTTCCGAAATAAGAATTTAATTCCGTTTAAAAAAATGTTCTCATTGCATTTGTCTTGTTTTTTCAACCCTGGAGGTGCTACATAAAAAATAAGGGAAATGTAGAAAATAAGAAGTTGACTTTCAAGCTGCAAATATTTACACTCTGAAATGCAGATTGCAAAAGTGAATGTTCTCCAAGAGAGATCTGGATTGCAGAAGCCACCTAGAATTCAAAAAGGAGTTGGTTTGTCTGATTCCTATTTACATTTTTAATACTCCTGAAATTAATAGATAGCTATTTGCTTTAATCTTTCTGTATCAGCCACAAACTGCTTGTACATGTTGTATCATAATCATTCTGATAGGAATTGAATTTTATTTAAGTGGCATTCAATTTCAAATTTTTGAGCCCAAGTTGTTGGATGGTAACTATGTTTGGGTGTGATAGGAAAGCCTTATGTAAACAGTATTTCAGAAATAGACATAAATCTTGACTGGATTAAATCAACAAAGGTAGCAGGGTGCTGATTCAAAGGCACAGATCAATGGAAATTGTTTCAAAGAGAAACTTGAATGATCCTCTGAGCTGTGAGTTAAATGTAACATGATAACAAATGGCAAGGTCAGTAAATGAGCCCTGATTCTTTGGATTCTTTGATATAAATGCACTCAGTATCTGGACACAGTAAACTTGGGTCCTCCCCTATAACAGTTCTTCTGAATTACTTGTCTTTGAAGTTACTCATTTTTTCCTCCAGCTGTATTGCAATGTTCAGCGGAGGCTATAAATAAACAGCTCTTTCAAATGTCATTGGCTAACATCATCCCTTGCATTGATCAGGGAATAAAGCTTCCAAGTTTCCGCTGCATGGTGATCTGGATGTTCCCAACCGACCCAAATGTGTGTAGCTTATGATAATTCAGTATGAACGCTCTTGAGTCCATCGAGTTTCCCAGCTTCTGCATCATCAGTCACAAATTTAAATCTTCTGGCATTTTCATGCAGTAAAGTCATGATAAAATGATTCTTAAGCTGCAAAGTGAAGGAAAAAAATACTCTTTTTCTCAGTGGTGACAGCTTGTCTCTCTCTATTTTTCATCCAAACAAGTAGAACGCTGTAAATCCTGTCCAGAAGACACAGACTGGAAGAATTAATCAAAGGTTTGTTTATGAGCTGTTTGGAGCAGATTAAATGTTGTGTTGACAACACAATTTACAAATTATCTATCAACATCAACAGAAGCATAGCACCTGATCCTAATGTCAAGGAGAGCAGATTTGAGCCATGACTGACGAGCTAAGCCAATGTGGCAACCTCCAATCTGGAGTCTCTGAAGATAATCCTCAAAATTTTGTATTTGTACCTGAGCCTGAGTGGTGTCTTCCAAATCATTCCATCATGGATAGGGAATGCTCACTGTGAAGCTTGACAATGTGAATCTTGGAGTGGATAGTTTCAGTCAATGGGGCCAGTTTCTCAGTCTGTTAAGAAACTCATATGCCTTGAAACCCTCCAACTGTCCTTGTGTAAGAGCTTGCTGTTAGAGCACATACAGAATTTAGGCTACATTTTTGCAAACAATTTCATATATAAATATATATACATAAAAGATCTCTCATRTGTATGAATGCATATACATAAAAGATTAAGGAAATGCTGGAATTGTTAGCCAGCAATGCAGCTTTGTGGCAAAGAAGGCCAACAGCCTCCTGAGCTGAGTTAGAAAGAATATTGCCTGCAGACTGTGGGAGGTGAATCTTGCTCTCTACTCATGCCTAGTGGGGCCACATCTAGAGYGCTGGGCCCTGTGCTGGGCTTCCTAGCACAAGAGAAACACAGACATACTGGAGTGAGCCCTGTGACAGGCCATGAAGATGATCAAGGGACTGGAGTATTCAACATACGAGAGGAAGCTGAGAGAGCTGGGACTGTTCATCCTGGATAAGAACAGGCTTAAGGAAGGTTGGGGAGAAGAGGGGTGTTCTTATCAATGTGTCTAAATACCTGAAGGGACAAAGTAAAAAGATAGATCCCGACTCTTTTCAGTGGCAGCCACTGATAGGACAGACAAGAGGTAATTGAAATACAAGAAATTTCATTTTAACATAGGGTTTGTTTTTGCTGTGAGAGTGGCCAAACACTAGCATAGGTTGCCCAGAGAGGTAGGAGACTCCAGTCCTGGAGATACTCAAGACCTGACCATAGCTTGAACAACCTGTTCTAGGTGACCCTGCGCAAGGAGGGAGACTAGATGTTTTCCAGAGGTCCTTGCACCCTTCATATTTCTGTAGGTTTGTAAATATTTTTTCTTATCTTATATTTCCTGTGTATTGCATTAAACAAATGCAAGCGCTTGAGGAAAGCAACCCTCRTTTTTTGGAAATATGTTGCTGAGAATAAGAAACATCTGTTACTAATAGCTGAATATAACACGGAACATGAACATTTCCTGTTACGAGGCCCTCTTCAGTATTTTTCCTCTCCTTCCTCACTTGTTTCCCCTCTGATTCTTCTGTCTTTTGATTACATAGTAACAATGCAAAACAATATGGAAATTCAGGTCACAAATTGAGACTAAATGAAGACTAAAGACTAAATATTACCATGATACCAACAAAGAATTACAGTGACTACTAAAAGAATAGGTAAAACTGTACRTATACATGTGGTGTTTGAGAATGTTTTCTGCATGTTATACAAAGTATATACTTGTGCTCTATTATATAGCATATTCATTCCATAGTGGATCTAAGTGGTTCTTGTGCTACCTTTTTATGTTCTCAGCTTGATGTTTGATTAATACAGTAAAAAATAATTTCCTAAACTGTGACTGGGTCAAAGAGTGGCCTTGGTACAAATTACTACCAACTTCAAATTGTTTCTCCATGTCTAAAATATGATCCCTGTTCTTTAGGATGATGCGCCTGCAACACTCACCAGACTACCCAGTTSGAATAATTGTGCCCGCTGCTGTCTTCAGAGACATTCCAGTGTTGTTACTAAAGATTCTTTGAAGTGTTTCAGTAAAACAGCATCTATCGACATCTTTCTGAAAAGTTAAGCTGCATGTTTTGATAGTAGGTAGAGAGTCGTCTTAACAGTATTTTTGTAGAGAATGGGTAGCAAAAGACTGCACTTGCCTCTAGTAGCCGTCCATGATCAGAGGGACAGAACAGTTTGTAGAGAGAGATGATGACAGGACTACAGTCAGCAACAAAATCAACAGAGTTTTGTGTTTTGTGGGTCTGCGTTTTAGCAAAGCCATTGCAGTTGAATATAGCCTTGAAGAAGTTGGATTGGATTGACCTCATCAGAGAATTTGGATGATTATGAGAATTGAGTGTTTATTAAAGGGAGAGAAGAAAARGATAATTGTGCAACATGAATTGGTTTGCCTCATCATCTGGACATTCCTATATTAACAATGTGGGACTCATTAAAAATACTAGCTCTTGAGAATTCTGCAGTACTCTGCAAATTGATTCATTCAAGAAGTGCCGTTTCTCATTGTTTAACTTAATTCATTTGCAGGAGGTGCTGTATTTCTCATTGTTTAAATCAATTCATTTGCAYGTGTTGAATACTCCCATGCTACAAGATGCTTAAATTGTGAAAAATAAGCTCTTTCTTCRTGTTACTGGCAATGTACTGCAAGCAACAGCATACAAAATAAGCCATGATGCAAATGATTTCATTAAGCTATTAGATTTTTAGAGATTAATATTAACAACTGACATTGCCCCATATAACAATTGAAGCTTTTCATTGCAACAGCTAGTTTTAAAATGGACTGTTGTTGTTCTTCTTATCATTTAGTGCCAGATGAGAGTAATAAGAAAAGCATGTCCTCCAACCAACAGCTGGGAACCCCAGCTTCATAGATAAGAGAGGTTGTGTTAGTTCCAACAAAAACTGAAATGTCCTGAAAATTTTTCTGGGAATAATGAGATCTGTATAGGAATGCAAGGGACAATTTAACAAATTTGTACAGCCATTAATCTTATGTTTTAAGCTCATCTTAGAAAATGTGGACCTAATTCAGCCATGCTGTAACTTAYGCTTTCTTTCAGATTTCTGAATAATCATATGTGGATATTCTTTGTCATTAGGAAAAAATTAAATTCAGTGATCAAAACACTGAAAATAATTGTTTCGAGCCAAAGTTTTCATAGTAAGATATTGCTATTTTAGGATGTGGAATTAAATGTGTGCAAACCTTTTTAACAKGAAGGAGTGTAAAGACATCTACTGTACATTTCTATTTTCTGCTTATTTTTGAAAAKGGCAGAATATACATTCACTATAATTTTTAAGGTTTTAGAGAACAATTACTAGTCATGTCAAATAAAGTCCTTGGAAATGTAACTAYTTACACTGAGGCTTACACTAACTCTTATCACTTCCCCTTTCTCCTCTAGGATTGTGACCAATGCTATTACACATCTTTGCTCTGGCCCTTTTGGTCAAGCTCCAGGAATGGATTTTTCCTCCCCCAGTGCTTCTAAAGAGACACTAGATTACAGTTTGAAAATAAGAAGTCCTGGTTAATTTAGGTAGCACACGCCTTGCAAACTGTTTTTGAAATTGAGCTAGTAATAGTTTGAGAAGCCAAGTTTTTCTACTTGCATATGTTTTCTTAATGCTCTTCAGTAACATTTTGAAGAATTGGGATAAAAACAAAGGTAGTTAATTGCAGCTGGTGACATGGTTCCTAGGGATGGTTGCTGAGAGGGTATTTATGGAGACTTTATTAAATATCAGTTCCTGGACACACTGCTGACTACCAGGCATCTGTGAGTTACTCGGCAGTATCATGATAGAGCAACAGGTTGTGATGCAATAGTCAGCCTGAATTCATCCTTTTCATGAAAATACTATCTTGAAAATCTTAAATAGTTCCAATGTGCRGTCTGGKAGTATKAAATGAGAATAGAAAGYTCCTAGGGGAAAACAGAATGCAATGCGAAAGGGTGAGCTATTTTCCTAATATYTAAAATGTCAGGTGTGGCAGTGATCCTTGGGAATAGGGGGAGTGCACGACCAATTTGTTCAGTCTTCTGATTGCCACCTCTACCTGATCTTTTAGTGCTGGCAGTCACTTTCCTTGGCAGCTGATRCATCTAATACCTATATCTAGCTGTACATCTAATACCTGTATCTAGCGATATTTCTAACTTGTGTTGTGGTTGAGGGGCTGGAGGAAGGACTTTACTAATTGAATATAATGACAATTGAAAAAAAATCTACATGAAAAACTTACGGTAAAGGACATTTATTTATAAAATTCAAGCCCTGGAAGCATTAGCAATGACATACTTATGGTTGCCAAGCATCCTTGATAGAGGCCTTATACACATACAGTGATAAGCATAATTATATCCAGAGAATTCCTGCGTCTTTCCCTTCTGTTAAAGCACAGAGGTGGAGCAGAATTAAGATCAGAAGGATGATTTCACGTTTGGCTTTTCTTGGCTGCTTAGTTTTGTACCACCTTTTTCTTTTTTTTTGTTCTCATTATAATAATGATGAAATCTGTTTTACTAATACTCTTTGCTCTTTGTATAAGAGACAAAAAAGGTAGTGAAAATGTCCTGCACTCCTTATTCCTCGAGTTGGTTTCAAAAGAGCTCCATTCATGGACAAGGTTCCTCTGGTGAAGAGCATCTCTGTGGATAGAAGATTTTGATTGTGCATTTTAGAGAGAGGTTATTTCTTCCATAGCTCTTTGATAACAGCCTGGCACACTTCAAATGGCATGGCAATATAARTGCGGAAAATAAATCAAAGGCATGTTGGGAAACTAATTGGTTGTGTATAAGTTTTGCCTTTGGTTACTATAAATGCAGGAAACTAAAATGGATATCAGGAATGCGGTGTGAGTATCCACAAGAAGTATTCAACCTTTAAATTATTCATTGCACACAGCAATTAGTTAGCAACAAATGTTTCTTTACCATTACTCATAGTGTAAAATAACTTTTAATAAACTAAAAGGAATTGCAGGGTGCCCAGTGTGTTATGTTCCCATTTTAGGCATGTTCTCCAAAAATACTCACAGAAATCATTACAGCTAAAAAGCATTCCAACTCATTACCACAGAGAAGAGCCAGGGCTTTTTATATCGAGGTGTTCATTCAGTCTATGTCTGAGGTACATTAACATAAATGGGAACTATATGGATTTAGTGAGAGGAAAATGCAGGCTGTTTATTCAATATTTCAAAATACTAATGAGACCATTTCTTAATAACATCCACCAGTCATGATTTGCTTTTCTGTTTCTAAACCTATGRTGTTACTGGTGAAGCAGTTAAGAAAAAAAAGAAAACTTCAGCTGTTCATGCTGGGATACAAACTACGCATTTAGAGATAAATTATTTTTGTTTCCTGTAGCTTTTTAAACTTCCTCAGACCGAGAGCATGTTCAGTGTGCTGAGTATAGTATTGTAAATCCTCAATACTTAMTGAATCTCGGGATGAAAAGGGGAGCTTGTGCACGGTCTACTAGTGGCTCAGAGCAGAGCAGGAGTTTAGCAGGAAGGATGATTATCCCGTCATGCTTCACCTGATTCAGCTCTTCCCGATGCAGGGCTACCTGCCCTCCCCTATGTGCTAACACAGTCAGCCATCCAAAGAACTGCTTTGACTTCCAAACTGGATCTGAATTTGACTTCTCGACTTCTGCCCTTTACATTACATTCTGCCCTTCTGCCATTTACAATTTTGTAATACAAATCAAGTGACCCTGTTTTAAATTAGAGCACTATTTTTAGTAAAAAGTAATTCTAAGTAAGTTATTAACAAGAAGCAGCCTATATGTCATACCTTTATATGAAGCGAAGCCAGTCACACCTACAGAACCTGAGAAGAATGATTTCCTAATTACTTTTAAAGAAGAGAATGTGTGAGGATGCTTATAAAGAGAGATAGTTGCAACTAATAATAACAATTGAGAATTCTGTTAATATTATCTGTACATATCTCCTTTGAGAACAGGTCAAACATACCCTTGATAGCTCTGACAAAAAAATGCAGGAACTGCTAATATGCCAATACAAATACATATTCTGTTCAGTTATCTAAAGCACTAACCAGTCCTTAACTGAAGGGACTCATTTTTCATTCTTTCACACTTGGATTTTCCTTTCCTACTTTTTTTTTCTTCTTTACTCAGTTGAAATCCAAGCTCTGTGAAAGGATACAGCCCTAGACCTAAAGAGCTTATAGTCTAATTTAAAATAAACTCTAGCAGGAGAATAACATAACGAAAGAAAAGGCTAAGGCAAGACCCTGTCTGAACACATACATGTATTACTTCTCTATGCACAGTTTGAGGGATCGTTTTCTTCCCTTGTAAAGAATAGAGATACACAGGACCAAGAATCAGGATCTCAATTCCATGGAAGGAATGACAAACTGAATCTATCGCTAGCWAAAGAAAAAGAATGGAGTCCTTCACTATCTTAGTCTAGGGGTTAGGTATAAAGTTACAGACTAATTTTATTTGTTCTGCTGTTCAAATGCATAAGAATGGGCGTTCAAGAACTCAATTCATACATGTGAGAGCTGTTTGCTCTACAGCCCATGCTTTCTTAGTACTAGGCAGAGTAGATGCTCTTTCTGCTGCATTTGTTCAGTTAATTACAGATGTGCTACCTCTGGGAGCTATTCTAAGCACTAATTTCTGCAGACAGTTTGTAAACCTCAGCCCTGCAATCCATAAAGTTCAGCACCCCTACCTCAGAAAACTCAAATCCCTAATGGTTTTATATAACCAAGTTTAAGTAACAAATCTCTTTTCAGTGACAATGTTGTTAATTTCCACTTTGTTCTTCTAYAGGTTGTATAGTCTCAACTTCTTGAATTAGGTACTGGCATTTCCAAGCACATAGCAGAGTTTTACTTAGGAACAGTCAATCATTCCAAGATATTTTATGATTTTACTGACTGTGTAGGAGATTTTATTGATTACACTTTGGGATAATATGTGTATATATAYATRTTTGCTTTGTATCTATTTATTCACTGCATTAGAGATGCTTTAAAATAAATTATCAGAGTTAATACTGAAAAGGTGAGTAATCTCATTGCTTAGCTTCTGTACATAGGTTTTCCTTGACTTTTACAAATAATGATTTATGCAAAGTCACCAAGACAGCCATTGCTTCTATTGTGGAGTTTATTATCTCCAAGATGAACAGACAAGTCATTAAACTCTCATAGAAGGATTAGTGTAGAGAAAGATCACTGYATTGTGATTTTCTGGTTACATGGTTCAATACAATAATAGTTTAAGGAGTAAAAGCCAATTTTAGTACTGTCATTATAGAACACTGYATGTCATCAATAGGCAGTTTCAAATACTACCACTGATATGAGTTACTTCTCCATAAAGGAGTCTTTCTCTCATGTGCCAATGGGGTCTGTAATAGAGGAAAAAGATTTGTGAAGAATGGCTTTAGGATTCATCTTTCATATTATCTAGAAGTATTTTTTTGCAGTTACATCTTTTAATCTAAATGTCCTATAACAAAGCAAATCTTTTCCTGAAGGTTCTTTTCATGAGTCTGTATTTTCTCTTAACAGATGACTTTTCAAATTACAACCAACTTAATKAACTTGTTCTTAAAGATGGCATGCAGGGTACGTGGCTCCAACRTTAATCCAAACTGCATCTTGCCCTGTGCCCCATTAATGATGCCCTTTCTGGCATATTGTGTGAGATTCCACTGTARAAGAGAGATGGAGGATCTTCCTCTAACAGCTGAGGGAAAGTTTGGGTAGAACACATGCTCAGAAACAGAGACCATTTCAGCCAGGAGGGCTAAAAATAAATGAAGTAGCTGAGGAGCAAATGTGGTTTGATGTTGCCAGTGAGCTAGAACACCACATATTCCACGTGGAATATACAACCTGGCTGCCTGCAGTAGGAAACTTTTGATGATCCAGAAGGTCACTTCCAGTTTCCATTTTTRTTTTTTGTGGAAGGACCAAAGATCCTCATTATGCATCCATTTTTCAGATTTGTTTTGAGGAATATTTTGATGTTTCCACGTAGCTCATGTAAGGCATGTCAAGGACTGGAGCTCTAGGCGTGTCAGTCAAAACTTTGAAGATGGATGACTATGTAAAAATGTGCAACTCTTGTCCCTACTGAAAGTCTGTTTGAAAATGTGGTTGCTATGTTTAAGTATGGATATTTTGCAAAGATTCATGAGTCAAATCTTTCATTGACACTAGTCTGATCAATTTAGAAAATATATTATTGTGTTATGAATATAGAAGTGTTTGTGMMACATTTTAAAGGTTCTGGCTTTTTYAGAAGAAACAGGACAAGGAAGACTAGTTTTAAGAAAATATTTGATGGATTGGTRGAGCTCTGTATCAGTCTTCTTCTAGATTTCCTTTCCATAACTTGTGATGTAGTTTTTTMTTCAAGTCTTAGTTTAATTCTAATTCAGATATAGTTAAAACCCCTCTAAATCCATAGAGAAAAAAAGGAATCAATAGAAGGAAGGACATCCAAATCTTAGCTCGAGCCAGCTACTACAGAAAGAGACCTTTACAAATGATTTAGGTGCTTTAGTTAGATATCTTAGATATCTTAGATGAAAGAATTCAAATCCATATGTTCTAGATCTCCACAAACTGCTCTGTGAAAGGAATCTCTAATAGGAAATTTTAGACACATGGTAAATTTATTGATTTCCAGAAGAGTGTGCCATAGCTAATCAAGTCAGCAGGAAGTAATTTCTGCCTAACCAGTTCACCAGCATCTAATGGTGTGGAATGATGGAATTCTAATTAAATATAAAAAATTAACAGAGAAAAGCTGTGTTTAGTAAAACTTTCCTCTGCAGTAGGCCAACATATATAAATTAATAGATTCTAAGTACAAGAGGGACTATTATGATAATCGTGAGGAGTGAGAACATTAAGAACATACTATAACAGAGAATAAATTTTATAGGTATGTAGGCTGCAGTGGATCTTTCAAGTGTTCAGGAAAGCTCCACGTAATATGTATGATGAAGAGATACTGATTTTAAAAGTGGAGTTCCTTATACTTTTAGAAATATGTTAAAGACTTGAGTAAAAGGATTCCCATAGGAGTCTGGTTGTTGGTGGAAAGGTGTCTACTACTTTCTAAAAAATAATTGAATGATATTTAGGCCTCAAATTCAGTCTTCTGGGCTTTTGAGAGATACTGAGTTTGGTAATCATTCATTACTAAATATTTTACAGCAGTGCTTATGGCATGTAATGAATAACACTAAGCAGTGATAGCCCAGGATCATCCTTACTCCTTTGGAGCAAGTTTTTTTCATTTCATTGTTTCTCCCAAMCCTTTACAGTTACTCCATAAAAATCAGCCATATTTTGTATTCAAATACAAYATTATTTTTTAAAAAAAAGTCTTGAAAGTTAGGTTTGCTTAATAAGTATCATAGCTCTATGAATATGGAGTACGTGAGTTTATCATATTAAGTGTAGAAATATTCAAAAGGGAACAAGACCTGTCAAGTTAAATAGAAAGGCAAAGTCTCTGTCGCCAAGCTAGGAAATACTTTCAGAAACAYGGATGGTTATTTGGGTGTTTGTTTATTTGTTTTTATGCTGTCATTTCAGGAGTCTATTCTGGGAACAGTTGAAGAAGGAGGCACTAAGATTTTAATACGTCTGTTTAAGAGCTTTGTCTGAAGTTTGTCTTCCAGCACTTTTACTGCTCTGTTTCTCTTTTTGATTTTAGATACCTTGATTATCTAGCAGGAGACTAACAGAATTATGGATCATATCCCTCAGATATTTATATTGGCAAATGACTTTCAATGTCTTTATCAAACCAAAGGGAATTTTGATTGAGCAATCTCTTAAAAAAACTATAGGATTAAAGCCTATATGAGGTTTCTGAAGCACAGAGCTTTTTAAACATTTTGCTCATTTTATAATTTTAGATGTCTAATAGTCATTATATTAACTTTGTAATTTGTGTGTTTGGTAACACTGGTTTTTTTTTTCATTAATTAAAGAATAGGTAAACATAAAAACATTATTGAAATATTAATCTTCTGTTGTGTAAGGATATAACTGCAAGGTGGTCCCTGACATAGACATGCAGGTCTATGTAGGAGATTCATGAAAACAATCTTTTTGTACAAAGAAACTGGAGAGGTAACAACRCAGAGAATGCAGAATTAACAAAATATCTTTCTAATCTTTGTAAAACCTGAAGTAATACATTCTGTTTCAGAATTCATCACAGATGAGATATTTTGCTATTTCAGCTGCAGATGATAAATTTAATAAAGATAATAGACAGAATTTCTTACTGAAAGAATGAAGCTATGGAGCTGGTAAACAGTAAACAATATTTAAATTGTTATATACTGGATGAGTGRAGAGTGAATGAAGATAAAGGGAAAACATCTAGTAGCTGAAAGGCCAAGAAGCATAAAAATCAAAGTTAATATAGTTTGTCTCACAGCTGTAGAGTAGCTCTGTAGTCACTGAAAAAGATCATTAATTTTAATGCAACTAAATACAATTAATAAGACACCCCAGGAGCATGTGTTGCTGAGAAGTAATGTCAGCCTTTGGGTGTGACCCATTGTGTGATATTATCCCTGCATAGCTCGTGTTCCGTAYTCCTCCCGAGCTAATAAAATTAGGTTTTGTTTGTAAAGCCAACTTTGCTAAAATTGTTTATTGACTTTCACCTCCATGGTGTGCAAAATTAGTAAGACAATCAGTATAGATGTGAATAAGAACACATACGATAAACTGATCACAAACGGAATGAGTTAGCACTAACAGGACAGAAACTATAAACAGTATAGCATGCAAAGGTGGGCTCCTGAAAAAAACTGAATACAAAAATATGAAAAAAAGATTTAGTAAAGCAGTTGGCAAAACTATACGATTCTTCTSTCATAGTTAAGCGAAGTTTGCACTAAGTATCACCTGAAATGATTGCTGTCCTATCTACCCAGGAAAGTCTAATAATTAAAAGAACTCAAATCTTCACTGAGGACTAAGAGATGCCGAGGAGCCCTTTATAGTTAAGGATCACATGCTTTCTATTTTGCACCTGCAGAGGTAGCACAGAAGTGTCTGGAGATGGGGAAGGATAAAATAGATCCAGGTTTGGGCAGCACAAGAGGAGCTAAGAATGATGCTAGGAACTGCYAAGACCATGGAGGAAGGTCCTGGTGGCTTAGAAGATTCTGGGTTTCTGGAGGGATCTGCTGCAGCACAGCACAGGGTGCAGAGATYGGCAAGAGAGTCAAGGTATCACGGGAACTGTTGCAGTTTCATTGTGTAGTTGCAAAATGGTGTTGATCTCTATAGCAAGAAACCTGATGAAAAGGAAATGAAAGTCTGGTCATCTGAGAAATCCAGGCATGAAGCAGAATCTGAGGTAACTCCCAAGAACAGACCTTCAACTGGAATAAAGGTTGGGCCTCAGAGTCAACATAATGGAGCTAATTTAGCAGATTTCCTCAGTGGTAATAAAGAACATCATACGTACAATCTGTTTGCAAGTGTTTGGTTATGTGGRCACAAGAGATCACATTATTTCTGGTGTCAGAATGACAATACTTAAAAAAATCCAAATTTGGAATCTTTCCTGAGAGTAGTAAAATGAGCTCAATACAACGTAATGATTAGTTGCCCTCTCTAAATATMTGTATACATTCTGAAGTTTTCCAGCAATTACAAGGTAAAAGAATTCAGATTTCAGCTTTATCTTTCAAGCATCTATCGTACTTGTGATTCTCTTTCACTGATATATTTGATTATAATGACATTCTGCTGCAGCATTTATATGGTTATGTTTCATTTTCTCATCATTAGCATATCTGTGCTTCATTGCGAATGGCCTATCTGTGCCAGTGGCACATTACATCCATTCCATTCTGGCAGACTACAAAATAAACCTCTTATAAAGGKTTTTGAAGATTTGAAGAAGGTACGTAGATAACTGAGCACGTTGCTGTTGAAACGGATCATGCTAATGTTGCTAAGAYTCAGAGTAGCTACATTCATTATGACGTAAATTGTGTGAACGTGCTTACAGCCTTAGGCATAAGGATCTCTTACTATAGCAAATCAAATAACAAATAATTGTTTCTGGTTTAAAAATAAGAAATTCATAATTGTACCAAAGGATTAAGCTCTACTTTTTACTAATAGAACTTCTCCTTTCCTGTCATGCTTAAGAAATCACTGGAAAGAATCAAATCTCTCTTCATCTGGAGATACCATATTCAGAAGATACTCTTTTTGTAACAACTGAGGTGACCAAATGTCCCAGTTTTCCCAGCAGAGGTACAGTGTCTCTATAGTGTTTCTTTTTCACATGAGTCACGTGTTTACATGAAACACTCTAGACAGTGTTTCAAATCCCTACCAACATCACAAAAATGGCAAATCGACTGTCTTATCCTTCCAAACTTTGCAAGAAAATCCTGGAAGAGGTAGATTTAGGGCTAGGTAGAGGTAGATTTTTAGGGCTACGAAGATGATTAGGGGCTTGGAACATCTGCCCTATGAGCAAAGGCTGAGAGAGCTGGGCCTCTTCAGCCTGGAGAAGAGAAGACTGAGAGGGGACCTGATTAATATATRTAAATATCTCAAGAAAGGGAGTGAGGAGGAGGGGGCTGGCCTCTTCTCAGTGGTGGCCAGTGATAGAACTAGGGGAAACGGCCAAAAATTGAGGCACCAAAAGTTCCACAGGAACTTGAGGAAGAATTTCTTAACAGTGAGGGTGACAGAGCCCTGGAACAGGCTGCCCAGAGAGGTGGTGGAGTCTCCTTCTCTGGAGAYCTTCCAAACCCGCCTGGACAYCACCCTGTGCCACATGCTCTAGGGGACCCTGCGTGTGCAGGGGGGTTGGACTAGATGACCTCTASAGGTCCCTTCCAACCCTAGCCATTCTATGATTCTATGATTTGGGTTTCCAGGTCTTTCCAATAGCTTTTAAGCTTCATACAAACTAAATATGTTATGAGGAAAACAACAGCAGCCTTCAAAAAACAAAGGATGGTTTTAAAAAAGCAAATTAAATTAGATCTCTGCTACAGCCTCCACTACATATGTCCATTTGGGCAGTCTGCCAAGAGTATTTGAATATAATAGTCATTCATCCATAGACCTGTAACTGATCCTTGCAATTATGTAATGCTTCTAATGACTCTGTTTACTGCATATGCAGTCTCTATGGCTTGCAGTTGTAGAAGGAAGGTGTTCCCTATTGACACCTGCCAGTGAACAAGAAAACTGGCCAAGAGCTGATKTAAAACTGCAGACACATAGGAGCGAGGAAGATACCTGACGGTATCGAAAAGAAATTGAAGTCATACTAATAGGCATCAAATAGAAAAGACTAAACAGGCCAGGTCTTATTTTCATTTCCAACATGCAAAAAATTGGCCATTCCATTAAAATTTAGGTTTGCGGTTAGACAAATGTTGTCTCTTCTGCCAAATGGAAAGAGAAAGCAACTGCAGCTGGCTGCAGCTGACTGGCTTGTGAGTAAAGTGGCYGGGCTGGGGAGCCAGAAACTACCGTGAGCAGGTGAGCAGGAAAGTGGCCTAGGCAGYGCACATTTCCAGAGATTTATTTGAAAGACACACTAAAAGGTGGGAGACTGGAAAACAGGTGTGAGTTTATTACTACTCACTGATGACTACTCACCCACATATTAGCTTTGCCATCTTCTATGACATGTATCTTTATTCCTAAAATTTATTTGGGGTAAGGACACCCTCATTTTTGGTAGGTGAGGGGGGATAGAGTGCTCACTCCTTGTGAAATGGATTTATTACTTGCCTAGGACACTCCAAGCATTTTGGAGTTTTTCATTTCTACAGGCTTCTAAATGTCAGCTCAAGATGATATTTATAAAGCATTAGGCAAAATCTCTATCCTTGTAAACTCAGCCCTTGTTGCTGAAGGGTTAAAATTATTTATTTCAACCCTTGTCCTTAGCTCATAATGTATCCACAGCTGAAGTAACGCTTTTAACAGCAGCGGTTGAATGTCCTATTTCAATTATTAACACASTGTTAGGAGTTTTATTGCCTCCATTTGGTTTTCTAGAACTAAATAAAATTTGAATGCAGAGTCATTAATGTGACATTAGCACATTTTTGTATATAAGAAGCCTTTGTGCYGAGGCAAAGGGTAAAAGCAAAATTCAGTTTCTGATTTGTTTGTCTGCTCAACACACTTCATTCATCTTTTATAGAACAAAATGACTATTTCATGAAGAAGTGTGTGGATAAAAGATGTTGGAGAGATAAGACTGATATATACATTACATCCAAGAAATAAACACTCAAAGAGGACTGCAGCACAGTCTAGAGTCTTCACTGGCTCACAGGCTGCTGTGGTTAAAAACCACCAGCTCCCACAGTCAAAGCCAAGGAGGCACCTGACGTTCTTTCTCCACATCCCAAATGACCAGGTATCCTTTTAAAGCTGAATGGCAAAGCAARCCTTTGTGGCTAACTGAACAGGGAAGCATGGATTAAATTCATCCCTTTGGGTGTAACTGCAGTGCTACCACTTCCCCATGGTGAAAAGAGAGTCTTTGCTTATTCTAATATTGAGCTTGTGAGTTAGTACATTAGGAGGAAAACATCAGGRTCAAATGGGTTCCAATAATTACTGTGACTTGAGTAAAATACTCAGAAGAGARGAGAAGCCAAGAGAAGAGACAGCTACAATTCCCTTTCTGGTTCCTGTCAAGCTCTGTAGGAGCAGCGTTCTTTGGCACAGACAGACTGGCAAACACCAGACCTACAATTTGTCACATCAARCTACCAAATAGGTTTGAGTGCCCTTTTCTTTCAGCATGTCACTCGCTCAGCCTCAGACAGGAAACTGCTGCAAAGCTCAGGACAGTTCAGATGACTATAGATAGAGCAGCAGAGTAGAATTTGTCACACATGATCACATTCATTTTGCACAGATAAGTTTATCGTACTTGTCATAGTAATAAGAAAGCTTGGCTAGCTGGCCAGTCAGCCCTAGGAAAAAGTGAGCAACATCTGTTTGCTCACTTTTTGTAACACAATTCATGCATGGCATCAGGTTATGTTGCATCACTTAGCACAACACAAACCTCGCTCACCTTTTCCTCTCTCCTACTGCTACTTTCAGCCAGTTTCTTCTCACTCTAAGTAGGCTGCAAAAATGCTTAAGTGGGTCTTTCCTGCTTTAAGATTTCAGATTTTTTTTTCTTCTAACGCCTGGAGCTCATTTTTTCCATATGCTGCCTCCCTGGGAACCACTGAACCTGAATCCAAACAGCTTTCTCTCTCCATTCATCTTCCAATCATAAGATATTTTGTTATTTTCTTTGACTAAAGTGCTAAACTAAAACTAAATTGTATTATTATGCCCAAGACATTCTCATGTGGGAAGAAGGACTAATCATATTTCATGAAATTTAATGAAAGATTGCCATCAGGTGTTTAAATGCCTCACTTGCCTGGTAAGTTGAGTTCTAGCAAACAATGGTTCCCAGAAACTTACCATATGTAATAATTCAACATTTTTTATATACATGGACWTAATTTGTGTAAGCTTTGTTGAACCATTTTACAATAGTGTGGCAAAAACACTAATTCAACTGCACARCAGAATATTTCTTTAATTTTCATGTTTCAGAATGATTGTTTCATTTAGAAATATTAATAAGATGATAACTGTGTCTGTTCATTATAATGTAATGCATAGGGAACTATTCTTTATTCAGTAGGTTACATTTTGATGTATCTTGCAGAAAGGAGATGTGTTGGCCTGTATTCAGAGCTTATATTAAAAATKAAACTGTAGGGTAACAGAATTGCATCTTTTATACTAGCACTGCTATATGAAAACAGGCAGGCAAGTTTTCAAATTGAAAATTCTAAGCAATAACTGCTAGAATGGTTATTTCTATGTTTATCCACATGCCTGTCTGATGGCTAACATGCAGTTGGGTTCTGTTGGGTAAGGAGCTCTTAATAACACAGATTCAAACAAAAGGGTCATTTGAAATTTTCCCTTTTTATGTAGTTATAYGGCTTCTGTCACCTGTTTCTGATACCAAATGATATTTTGTTGTTGTTGTCACTTGTATGCACGATGGATCCAGGCTGAGATAAAAACAAGATSAAGGACATGAAACAAAGAAAGACCAGCTGCAAGATTACCTGGGTTAAGTAGATCCACATGTTATTAGTAGAGAGAAGGTGTGCACAGAAGGATGCTGTGTTCATAGGTGGACCAGCAGCACAGTCAGAGCTGCACAGGAGTCACAGAGGTGCAGGGCAGCAACAGGAGCTGTGWATGAGCTGCAGCATTCAGTGCTCTTCCAGAGTTAATTAGCTCTTCTCTTCAGATGAACTAATTAGCCTAAGCGCAGCCTGCATGGACCCAACTTTATGCTGGTCCTGGAGCTGACTCATTAGCTAGCTTGATGTGCTCTTCATTTGCTAATGTGGCTCCTCAAACAGTTCTGAAAGACGACCTGCTAGCTAGGTGCTAGCTTCTGCACTAATTAGTATCTGAGTATTTTATAAAAAGGGAAAAAAGTTCAACAGGAGAAATCAGTGTTCCGTAGCRTACTGGTTAGAGAACTCATCTGGAAAGAAAGAGGAAAGCAGGTTAAATTCCTATTTTCAAAAAAGAACAGGTGTAAGTAACACTCCCTTTCAGTTGTATGCAGTTTATTTGAGCTCATTCTTCAGACTTACCAAGAATCTTCTCTGCAGATATCTTTTATACTACCTAAAAATATATATTTTTTTAATTTTTCTTTTGTTCTTTAAAATTCTTTGGTTCTTCCACTAAACCAAAATTCAATTACCAGCAGAACCCTAATAGCAAATACAGATTATTGACTGCACTTGAGGCCAACCACAATGAACTATTGCYTGAGGGTTAAAACCATTCCTAGG
Source organism: Eudromia elegans (assembly GCA_003342815.1). NCBI lineage: Eukaryota > Metazoa > Chordata > Aves > Tinamiformes > Tinamidae > Eudromia > Eudromia elegans. The sequence continues at coordinate 3,104,185 of PTEX01000014.1, read as the reverse complement.
ATTAGGTAATATTGCCTGAAGCCAATCAAGGGGAGTGCTTGAATACCTTTGGGCAATTGTTTCCTGCAATTTTTCTCAGACCTAGCCAGTGATTAATTAACCTTTTAGACTGTTTGCTCTGGAAAGCTCAGAAAACTGAGACAAGAACTGAGATCAACATCAGCAACTGTAGAATATACATGGTAGTGGTAGAAGAACCATTGATTTCAATGGTCATTATATAGTGGCTTCAACCTGAGAGTAGTCGTATGCCCTATATCTAGTCAAATAAGCTTAYGTAAAGTTATCTCAACTACTAACAAAAGTATAAAGTAACTACTGTTTATATCAGAACTGCTAAATGTCTAAACATGGCTCATCTTCAATTCTATGTGTTTTCAATTAATGTGATATGAAATGGATGTAAAATTGATGTATTTAAGGTAAACGGTATGACAGACAAGTAACCTAAGTGAAGAAATGATGATCTGATTTCTGTTCACCTCAGACAGTGTGAATATTTGATTGTGGATGTTAGCTGTGCCCAAGATAAAGAAAGATGTTTGATAGTTGTGTAATTGTATACCTATCAAGACCTAGGTCTGGGTAAATAAGATTTTGGAGTAGGGCCAATCTCCAAGCATGTATTGGAAAAGTAGCTGGCTTGCTTTAATAAAATCCGTTTCAAAATATTGTTAGCTCAAYAAGTGTAGCAAGTATTGCAGTCTTCCTAGATGCTACCAATTGTACATAGCATGTTCATTCAAGAGTTCAGCATCCCTAAGTTAAGAGAACATATTAAATGCAGGTCACTTCCAAATCCCTAAAGCCAGCACTGCAGCAAGACATTTAAATGATGACACAATGAGTTACAGTCTGCCGGCCTGGCACAGATTCAAAGTTGCAGCAGCTGAGGTGTGCTTTAAAAATAGGGATTTTTTWAATTGGATTCAAAATCAATTAAAATCCCATTAGAAACATAATTGTAGTGATACAAATCATAAAATGATATCTTTTACAATAAACTATAAAACTGGGGAAGCTTACATAATTAATACTATGCACTGCACAGATAGACCCATACTTTTCARTCACATGCAGCCTTCACGTCAAGAGAATGCCTTTGAAATGTGCACAGTAAAATTGCAATAGGAGGTCAATGTACACAGCACAGGATTCAGAGTACATTTCTTCAGATAACTTTGATATCCCTCCCTCTTCAAAGCCCCAGATTAAAYATTGCCTTTGGAGATTAATGCCAGCAAATCTGGATTGTAAAACAATGAGACATGCAACATGATGGTGATGGTCAATTCAGTAGTGACTAGTGATGGCTAGTGACTATCCATCACATTTTTGATCCTTGCATGAGAAAAAAACCAGCCAATTCTCTGCTGGTATAAAGTCAGTGCATGTCTTAGGCAATAAAATTGTATCCCTTTGTGCTGAGAATGAATGTGATTGTAATTGTATAGTTGTGTTTTGATGGAAAAATAAGAGTGCAGGTAGAAAATGCTAAAGTCATTTAAGCCAARTAGCAAAATTAGATTCTGAGTTTATTTCACCATTAATTCCAGTTTTCCTGGAGCTCTCAGTCTTGCTTGGTCTTTTCTAGTGAAGCCACCCTCAAATTTTCAAGTGCTGATACTCARTTCTTACAGAGCCTCTAGGCGAGGTTGAGTAATTATCTGTTTATTCTTGTGGGCCTCTARTACATTATGTTTGTGTTACAGTGAATAAATTAATGGGCCGCCCATTTCCCAAAGAGGTAAAATGAGAAAGATACCTTTAAAAACAACTTTTTAGGTTAATGGTAAATTTAGGTTTTCAATTTTTTCCTCACCAGTCTTGTCTTATATAGCATTTTGTAAACMATATGATGTTAGTAAAAAGAGATAATTATAACAAATTCAAATTTTCTTTTTTTTTTGCTTTTTTCAATGATGCTTTAAATACATATCCCTGTAAAGTGTATAATTTAATTGTCCTTGTATCAGATGAAAAAAACCATGATTCCCCACAGCAGCCTATTGACTTCTTCAACCTTGCCTCTTGAAACCTTACTGAACGCAGAAGCTGATACTGCAGGTTTTATATTTATAATGATTAATTAATTCTGCACTAAGCAATGTTCCTGACTGCAAGAACAAAATCCACTTTAGAAAACATAAATGACAGCTTGCCTAAAATAATTAACACCAGTGCTGATAGAATTGGGATGTTCTCCCTCTGTTTTACACTAGCGTATTCGAGAGAATTTAATTACTAATATTTCTGACTAGCAGAAGAATTCCATTAAAGAAGCACTTGATGTGGCAGGATTGAAAATTCGTATAAAGCACGTTACAGAAATGTAATGTAGATGGAATAAATGCTGGTTAAAAATGAAGATATAATTAACTCACAATTAAGCGTATAAGAATATTTCCATTTTTTTTTTCTGAGGAAAACACATCATGTTAAAAATAACCTACCAGCAAATATCATCTCATTTCTCTGCCCATCAGATAACCAGGTAGGACTCGGCTGTGCGGCACAGCAACCTGAACTCCTCCACCTCTGATAGGCGCCGTTCTGATAACAGGCAGGTCTCACCRGTAAGCCAAAGCACCGGGGTTCTGTGCTTGGGAGAGGATGGCCCTTCCTCCCCAGCCGCAATAGAAGGTCTCTGCTCAGTTCACACAAACCCTTAAAACAGGATAATTTATCCCTGGAAGGGGAAGGTGAATGTTTTCTGTAGGCTGGGTGCTCTTATCTGCCAATTCTAGGATTGTGTAACTGCCTACAGAATTTATTAACTTCAAATTGAAAGCTTAGGTGACTGATTCCTGGAGGTATAAGTAAATGTGGTAGAAGCATGTAAGAATCTTCTTCTTTCCTTTGAATTTTCCATTGAATTTCTGGGAAGATTATATAAAATTATGGTAAAAAGGCAGACTTGCAGCCAGAGAAAATAGCATAAAGTTTTTGTAAGAGCGTCTCTCTCAAAGCAGGGTCTTTCATGAGTAAAATTATGTGATAATATCATCTTGTTTTTCCTTCTGTTAATCCCTATCACCTCTGCATTTTTTATGAGTGTATCTGCATGTTGCCAATGGTATCCCATAAAGTCCATTTTTATCCTTTCATGCAAACCCACACGTGCAGTTGTAAAGCAAGACTGGTAGACATCTCCATATCACCTGCAACTGCTAGTGGCTCTTTGCTGGATGGAGTTCAGGAACTTCCCTGGAGCCTGGAGCTGTGTTTATGAACACGCAGTGCATGCAGCTCATTCTTCTTTCCTAGCTGTTTTTCTTTCACATCACATAAAGGACCTGAGAGCAGGGTAGGTCAGAGGAAGTTAGTGCAGTGTGTCCATCCCATCATTTTCTGATTTTCAGCACACATGTCATCCTTTCACAGACAATCTCAGCATTGTCAGGGGCCTATTTCCATAATATGAAGAGTACATAAGGGTAAAATGAATGGCTATCTGGCCTATTTTCCAACATTTTCCTTCTCTTCTAGTGTTTTATAGGTAGGTATTTTACCTGCACATGGCCTTGCTTAAAAATGCAGTTGTACATTTCCTGTAAACATGTCCTACTGACTTGTGAGTGGAAAAGAGCACAACTGGATGGCTTGATTTACTGAAAACAACATGGAGGCAAATGTAAATTGTCTTCCTAAGGCAGTGTATTCACTCTAGGTGGGATTCCTCCAAATTAGTAGTAAGGATTGGAGAGGGTATGAGAAAGCAATCTGTAATAGCTTTTTAGGTTATTTCTGTTTAATACTAATTATTACTTAAGAATGCATAGCATTTGTATTTGCTTGCACATGTTAAAAGTGATAACACTTTAATTTCCAGGATACCCTTGTGAGGTGTGTATAGGAGTATTTTCTTATTTCTATACTACTTTCCATAATAAGGGAACAATTAAAACAAAATTGATCAGCTAACTTTACAGACACTCTAATTCCTACAAATAGGAAATAATAGGTCTAAATGAGCATAATTCTGGGCATCTAAAAGCAGCATTCATCAATTCGATTACAGCTGATTTTTCAATGTAATTAACTTCATATCCAAAATTCAACTTTATTGGTTCACTTCTAGAGTATTAAGCACAATAGGAGGGATGCCCCATTTTCTTTGGCAATGATTGGGTTCCCTTCAGCCTTGTAATTGATTCAAGCAGGAACTATATTATTTGTCTAGTAAAGCAGAGCATCCCGCCTATTATCCCTTAAGTAGCAGTCAGTCTAGGAAGAAAACAGTTACAATGATATATGAAGTTAAGGCAGATGCCAGCTAAATAGATATCTAAGTAAGCTAGAAAGGAAAGAATAAATAGCTAGAAGAATTTATAAGGTACTGCTTCAGCTAACTGTTGTGCACCTCCTCAACTTACCTCTAATCATTACTGTTCATATCCCATCATCRCAAGTCCAAGAGGGCTCACAGTCTAATTTGTCTGCTTCCCTTCCTTCCCTGCTGTTGCCATACCTTTTGTCCAGGAGCCTAACAGTATTTTGGAGTTTGCACATTTTTATGCTTGGGCATCCCATGGCCAGAGGATCAGAGGGCTTGGAAGGACTGATCCCCCAAAAGTTCAGAACAGAATCATATACATTATTACTACATATACATATACATATACATTATTACTACAGCTAGGATTTCCTCATTCCTTGACATTATTAAGCATAACAAATACTGCCCAGAAGCTTCATTGAATAGGGCKGAGCATTTATTAACATCAAGAGCAGTATCACCATCTTCCACAGTATTTCAAGAATAAAGACAGAATTCTATTTTATTTTACCTCTCATCTTCCCCGTGGAAAACAAGGCTATTTTTCCCACTTCATTTCAGAAGGAGGACGTCCTTTCCTCCTGTCCCCCTTAGGGCCCTGGTTGTGATTCTGAGCAATATGCTTGCAGGCCAGTCTTACATCATTATCTCGCTGATTGTGTCATCTCCTTGCGTGGACTCTGCCCAAGGTTGTTTTTGTGGTTGCCCTTTTTTTTTTTTTTATCCAAATAAAAAGAAAATCTATAAAAGAAAATAAAACAAATACAAGTAATCTCCCCAAATTTAATCTTGTCATCAAGAAGCTCAATTCTCAGCTTTTCTTTTTTGTACATCAGCTTTGCATTGCTGTACCCTTTTTCCAACTAGTGAATAAGGTTAATTCGTCAGGGATGGAGGAGAAGTTACTATTTAGACACATTGGTAAACACATATTTGGTCAACAAAATGAAAGCCAAACCTTTTTCATCAGGCTATATAGTGTTCCTCTGTGCTATCATCAGCAAAGTGTCTAGTTCTGTATGAAGTTTTACAGGGAGCATAAAGCTGTGCCAATTCTTCATTCTATCTTTACCAAGGTCAGCCCAGAATAAGATCAGGAATCCAGTCAATGTCAGTGAGATACCTGCTTTCCAAAAGACTGACAGATGGTTTGCTTTGTCGAGCAGAGTTAGCTAGTTATTTGCTTTAATATTATTTGCATTTTTTAGAGCTTTTTGGTTTAGAAAAACAAAAAGTGTTTCTGTCCTGAGCTTTGTGGGTTGTTTTCTGGATTCTCTTTTTATTTTCATTATCTAAATGATTTAGGAGCTTGCTCTTCTGTTTTCAAACTTAAAAGCTGCCTCTTACCATGTTTATCACTTACTACACTGACCCTTAAAAAGACGTGAGCAAATGGTTTGAAACATTCAGATACCTTTTTGTCTGAATAACTCAGAGATGCCATGTCAGCTCAGATTATCTGTGCCTATCAGTGTCTGGGATGCCTGGTTTTCCCTGCCRTACTTGGAATCTTTACTTCTGGAGAGATCTTTTGGGGGCGGTACCCTCCTACACATGGAGAGAGCAGTCAACCTGCTTTATAAATAAAAGCCTTTGCTGCAGTCACTGGAGTAGCTACCAAAACAAGTAGGTATCAAAGGAGCTCACAGCAAAGAAGAGACCTGGAAACTAACTTGAGCTTATGCTTACTGAAGCAGAAAGCTGAGAAAAAGAAAAAGAAGTTGTGAGGCAGAAGAAAAGATACTGATCTTATTGGGTACAAAGTGCTCTGAAGCCACAGGCTTCTGATCAAGGGAGCTGCTTGCAGTTTTTTCCATCCTCTTCTAGGAAAACAGATGGTATATGACATTTTTGAGGGGAGCGGGGCTAAATAAACCAGAAGAAAATACGGAATATGTTTGAGTTTTGGCACTTATTTATTGTCAGAATAAAGACAAATTGCAAAATCACAAATCGACAAGACCCTGAAAACAGTCGGGGGAAGAAAAAACAAGAGACATTATTTTTCAAGTCTCTGTAAATAGTCTGCCATCTTTTCACAGATGTCACAGGATCTACCAAGTTTCATAGTCCATTTTCCCTAAAACCTGAATACGGGTATGGAATAATAAAAATAAATGGATTTCAGAACAAAATTCAGTAATGTAAGTCTATTGGTATTGTTTTCTGTTTGCTATAGGACATTGCATAATGGTCTCAATAGAGAAGACAACATTTTTGAGAGAGCCGAGAGGACGCCTAGATTTGTCTTGCAGGATGCCCATCCTCTCCTTTCCTCAGTCTCAGAATTAATGGTGAAGGTGGTTAAACGTAGAAGAGCTCATTAATCTGTCTCTGTCTAGAGCATCTTACAGAGATACCATGCAAATCAGTGCCTGGGAGTTGGTTACTATTGTGCTTATGTAAGCGGTAATATATAGGCATGAAATCTCTTCTTTAGCTGTATGGTATTTGAACTAATATTTAATTACTTTTGTTTAATAGTGTCAGCAAGAAGTCTGATACTGTTATTTTTTTTTTCTGAAAGAGTTGAATGAATTGAAAGCTTATGGTAGCACTGTTATTTTAAGATTTTATTTCTCTAAAAATTCTCTTTCTGAATGTAGTTTACATAATGAATAATATTTCGGCAGAAAGCGATATCCTGCACCTTTCCACATCCATCCCCGTTGGATACCCATGTTCAGGAGGCAACCTGCTGCTATAGCCCTTAATGTGATTACATGAATTCCAGTGTTAGAGTTTACAAGGCAGAAAACTGTCGGTGCCTTCTCCATGGCATCAAATGAAGGCCACRCATCCTTAATTAGTCACGTATACCAGTGCCGAGGCTAACACACACATAAATAAAAGCTAAGAATGGTGCTACATGCTCAGCAAGAAGAGAACAGATGTAAAGATTAGCAAACAAAGGAAATCAAAAGTTTCTGTGGAGTGCCATGAATGGGGACAAGGAGAACAGCTAGGCTCTCTCAGGCACTGAGCTCAAAGCAATACAAACATGTCAAAAAAATGAAAGATTTTCTTTTTACGGAACTAAATATTGTTCTGTGATAAAAATAGCTTTCTTCATTCTTGATTAAATATAAGTACCCTAAGGGTAGCAAAGGGCCTTATCAGCAGAGAACAATAAAAAGCTGATCGAGGGAAGTAATCTTTCTCATCTCAGAGGGACTACTACAGTTGTTACATTACACTTGTTGCAGTTTATCTATATGCAAGACTCTACAGTATCTTTCAGATTAATTTAGCATCTTAGGAATCTGTTATACCTTTCGGGCAAGTGACTCAATTTAAAGATTTCTAGTGAGTGTAAATGAAGGTGGAGGCTTTCATTTCAGAACGAGCCTGCACACCGTGCATGTCTGAATAACTTGCTGCAGTTGTGAGGCTTTTAMAAATATTGGATAGAAGCAGTTCTATAAATCACCAATACGATTTTGATAAAAAATCTAAAAACATAACAGGGTTGAATTTCATGCTTGGGGAAATGAAGGGAGCTCCCTGTTTACAGGGAGCTACTCACATGTCCTTTGCCATAAATCCAGGCACATGGACCCACTTGTCACCYCAAGTAGGGTTTGATCCCATCATTTCTGAGGCCAGTGGCACCAGCTGTACTGGTTGCATCTGCTCAGAAGTAAGAGCCCAAAAGGCTGCACCTATGAGGAGTGGGGCTTTCCTGTTGCTGGTCTTATGGGCGGCTGCCATCATTCCGACTCTCTAACCCAGATTAATTCCTTCTAAAACATCACTCCTGATTTGGGTTGCTTATCAAATGCTACAGGTCAGGTGAAACACAGATGTCCATTATAAACTTAACTGCCTATGTCTTTATTATATCTCTAATATTTTGAGATTACCTTTAGCACATTTGCTCTTAGCCCAAAAGCTGATGTCCCTAACAGTTTAAATTAAACCCCTTCWTCAGGGTTTTATCACTGACCATGAGAAAAAATATATTTATTTTGCTATAGTAAGACTTTAGGACATCTTTGCCATATATCCTCCAAAATGAAAGGTGTGTGACATTTATAAATGTAATCTCTCCCAGCAGACAAACGTTGCTGTGAAAGAAGTCTAGACCAAATGTGCTATAAAGATTATTAAGATAAATAATGAGAATGTGTGAGGTGGAGAGCTGGTTTGTACATGTGGAGGATGAATTTCCTGCCAAACTGCTTTGAGAAAGAGGGAACTATCTAAATGGATAATGCAAATGCTTTAGATGGCTCGGGTTCATTGTTTTGCTGAAGGTTTAGACCTACAGTTAGGTATCAGAGTCATTAGGGAACTGTAAAAATGAAAGCAGACACAGCCCTAGCCTATGAGAAGTAATTCTCTATCTGAAGGAAGGGTCACATTCAAGCAGTCCTTTTAAAAGCCAAAGCTATCTGTCAGAAACAGGGAGACAAACTGTGGTGCTTCCATGATAATAATAAAAGCATTTACAACTACATGGACTTTTCTTTGCCCTGGACTCATGCATACATCTCAGGAGACGATGAATTCATGTGTAATGTGCTACTGGTTGGGAAATTCATTGCTATGGATCCACAGTGTGGATTACATAGTTCACTCTGTGTTTTACAGATGAGCTAAATTACATCGTGCCCTCCATGTGTTCCAGGGGATATTGATTAGACGACTCCAGGGTTTGAAGAAAGAGAAAAAAAGACAGTTCTGTGAGTTTCCTCATTTGCATATTTCCTTTTCATCTTGCCGTTTTCAGGCAATAATTAGCTTGCAGAAGTCAACAAGACTTATCTATTCCCTAGCTTGAAACACTGCACTTGCATATTTACAAAAAACTTGGGGCGACCTGGGAGTGTACTCCCCACATAGAAACTTAAGATAAATTGTAACAAAAAGCCTTAGTCCCTTATTCTTTTGCTAGCTTGAGTAACTGGCATTATCTTAATGTCCGTTTTCTCGCAACTTCCTCCCTCACACCAATGTTAAAAAATTAAAATGACGGATTCCAATATTACTGGGAAAGGTGCTGTTAGAAACACTTAATGCCATTCCAGAGATCCACTGGCAAAAAGCTACACGTGAAAATGATAATGATGAGTTTAAAATTATTATAAAACTGTCACTGTTCCAATATTTCATATCACTTCTGACCATAAGCTCCATAGCTGTAAAAGCAATATCTTTTACTCTTTAAGGTGCACAGATGACGGCTTGCATTCTTCAGGGCTTATCATGTTAAAATGCTTTTAATTATGTTTCGGAAGGCATTCTTAAACCTCTTCAAGGTCAAAACCTGACTCCTTGCTGATCCTCAGATCATCATTCTATGATTTCTCTTTCACTGACATAATATCTCTGTTTTTCTGGGGAATCACTGTACTGCTGTCTGGGCCACACTGGCGTGTGATCACATCAGCTTTCCCTAAAGGTTCAGACGCTGTTTGCTGATGTCTGTTTCTCCTTTACTAGTTCTTAAAGGTCAGATGGATTGAAAGCTAATGTATGTACTTATTTCATATTTGAAACAGGTAGTAATATTGCTCAGTTACTCCTTTTTTCCCACAAAGCTGGCGACATGAATATCAAATGTATGGTAAACAGAAGAGTCATCTCACAAACTTGTGTTTCTGATGACATATTGTAATGAAAATGAAGAAGAAATGATTGGTTGCCAATCACAGATATAACTAGGCACCCAAGTCCTGTAGTTTATGTTGAATTCAAACGATTGTTAGGCGTATAGCACAGTAATAAGCTCTGCTCACAAACTGTTAATTTAAACTCTCAGACACAAAAACTCAAAGTGTCTTCTTCATGGATCACTGCCCTTTTTAACAAGTATCAAACAGGATAAATTGTATATTATAGCACTGTCCACTAGCTGTGCTATATTTACGCCCTTCAGTGTTTCTATTATTATAACACTCTGTTTTAAGAGAATGATAATATCCACCAGGAAAAAAAAAAAAAAAAAAGAATATATATATTGAAATTTCACCTTACATATGCTCTTCATAAATATTCTGGATAGTATCTATGGCAAGATCAGTAACAGAGGCAAACTTCCAGCAATTTTAAGTTAATTCCAAGCTTCCAGAGCCTTCATGGTCTTTCATGCAGAGTCCTTCTCTAATATATACAAACACAAAAGGCTCCTTTGGAATAAATTACTGCAAATATGCTTCAGTTCATTAAATAAGGCCCTAATATAATGTACTTCTTAAGAAGTGCAACCTACCGTACAAAGTAAGATAAACAAATATATAAACCCTGTTAAATATAAAATCAGGGATAATTTTCAAAACCAGGCTGAACTTAAGTCTAGGATGCATTCACATAAATAAGAATCAGAAAAGGAGCAGCCTTTTTGAAAGGAGTACTAGCATAGGAGTGAAAACAAAGGCAGTCACCAGAAAAAAGGAATCCTTAACTTTCTTTTAAGTCAAAACCCGCCTGGACATCACCCTGTGCCACATGCTCTAGGGGACCCTGCGTGTGCAGGGGGGTTGGACTAGATGACCTCTACAGGTCCCTTCCAACCCTAGCCATTCTATGATTCTATGAAAACAAATCTTCCTTTTTTTGATGTAATTCGAATGGTTAAGAGTGTTAAAAGATATCTTACTCAATTTAAGAACAGGTAATCTGTTGTTAAAACCATATTATACTGTCTTTATTTCCTTATTCAAAAAGAAAACTAATATTTTGTTCTTCTGGTCACTTAGAGGACAGTTTTACTTACCAGMTGTTTCAACATTCCAGTAACTCTTTGAGTAGAAGGAAAAAATAATACTGCATGCTTTTTGTAGTCTTTAGAACTTAGAATTTAAAAATTCCTGTTCTTAGTAACAGAGTTATTCACTTAATTCTCTGTCTATTGTAATAAAAAATTACTGCTCTATAAAATACAATGTTAATTTACTTCTTAACTTCAGCAAAGTACACAGACAGATCTTGTCCAAAATGAAAAATATAAATAATTTGCAAGACACAGCAATATAAGTGAAAGTGTAATGGACTCACTGGATAGACAGTCTTCAAAGAGAGTCCAGTATACTCTGCATCTGTATAAAAAATCATGAGTGAATCAGTATGAGTGGCTGGATGTATACACTGACACTATATACATATAAGCTAGTCTGTTCTTGACTTGACTATATGCTGTAGTTTGGTATACATTTTCCTTTTAATCCTTCATGGTCAAGAGCTAGTGAATCACTTATCTTCATTTATTAATACATTTCAGAGAGAAATCCACAAAAAAAAATGAATAAGATTTTAAAAACTCCAATCATAATATTCTGTTCACTTGTATTTTTGAAGTGCTCATAGTCTGATTTTCATGGTGAATTGCTCAGCTGGTTATCCAGAATCCAGTAACCTGCTTTTACAAACTTCCCCCCTTTTCTTCCTGATCTGTGATAATATTAAGTAATTAAATTTTAAGAGTCCCATGTGCTGCATATTTCTATACAATGCAATGCCCTTTAAAACCAAATGTTGTTTATAACACAAACACACAGTGATTCCTGACCCAGAGCTTTATCATTAGAGGAGTCTGGAAAAAGCTAGTCCATCAAAGTCTATAAGATACTCAACTGGCTTGTTGTCTAGAAGAAGCATAATCAGCCCTTCAAACTTTTGTAGTGTTACATGTAATTAATACTAATTAAAGTTGAGGTATGAAATGGTTGAGGAAATCTGCAGGGTTTGCTTTCCTATTTGTCAACTTTTATTTGAAAACAGCAGGTTAAATTCTGATCTGAAGAGTGTTTAGCCTCAAACTATCATGCAGACTGTTTTGTATCTACCTAATTGCTGAAGACTGCTTTGGTCAAAACTCTTGAACACTTTTTATTGCTAATTTTGGCAATAAACCTGTTAATTAGTTAGTTGTAAAGCATTAGTGAATGAAGTAAAAAGGATCCATCTGTTTATAAAATAGGATTTCTTCTGGGCATAACATTTGCAAACCACAATGGTAGATACCATATCACCTGTTTATTGATTAAAATCTCACACTCCTTTAGGAGCTAGCATGTGACTTCAAAGGGGATTTGTTATATATCAGGCACAGTTAATACCATTACAGTTTTACTTTTAATATAAACTGGGGGGGTCTGGGAGAGTGGCAGAGAGCTCTACCCCCTCTCCTCTCTATGCCACTGATGCGAGTCTGGTCTAGGCTGATAGCGGCCAGAGATGTGTTGGCATAAAAGGTGTTTGGTCCTCAGAGAAAATTCACAGCATCTCCAGGTGGAAAGGAATTTTAAGAACACGTCCTATCTACCATTGCCATAAAGATTATTTCAGTGGGCAGCCTCGGAAGCCAAACGAAGTAGCAGGTCTGAGGGAATTTTACCATTCACTTGAATGGGAGCAAGATCATAGATTTTTCCAGGTGAATGCATAAGCAGTGTAGGAAGCTTACACTGCTGCTACTTATCTTTTCCATAGCCAATTAAATAGGCTTCTTTTCTCAGAGCTGTCAGTGTGGCAGCTTTCATGAGCACCAAATTCATCCTTTAAGGAGAAAAACATGTAAAAAATGTAATGTCTTTTCTGATTTAAAGATACTGCTAAAAAAGACCTCTTTTCAATACAGAAAACAAATCTCTTGTATATTCATATGGATTACAAAGTAGTTTCCATACCAAAATATTACATTTCTTTTATCAGAGCAAAAGTAAAGATGATACAACATTCTTGTCTGAGATTACAAAATATATAAGAATGGAATGTTGATAGCACTATACAATATAAAGCAAAGGAGGATCGGATGATGTACTGTGGGGCCTGATAAGAATTATATGGCTGCTTCTATATTATGGCTTCTTGCAAAGTAAAATGACATAAAAAGATAGAGAACGATGGCAATAGGAAATAAATCTATAAAGGTGATCACGGGAATAAACAGGGAATAAGTCTAGATAGTTTAGCAGACAGAGGTAATGCTAATTGAATTATGTGTTGTTGTCAGACAGGGTACAGTGATGTTKCCACAAGCTGAAGAAAACCTGAGGCATCTTGGCCTTCACAAATAGCCTTTACTGCCCCATTTTCTCTCCAGGAGCTTAAAATCTGTACAAAATGGTTTGTTAACACCTGTTCTACCTGTGGGCGTTGCGGCCCACTTATTCCATTTACGTGCAAGGGAGTGGTTCTTTAAAAAGGTGAGGAATTGGACCACATTAAGAGAGGGACAGTGTATGAGAGACACACTCAAGAAGTGTTATTGTATTGCTGGAAAGCAAACTGCCACACACAGAGACAGAGAACATTGCATTTTCTTAGTGTGTGACTCATCTAAATCTAGTCATCTAAATCAGACATCTAATCAAAGCTATTCAGCTAGACCCCCTCTAAGGTTAAACGGGAGATCTGGAGACACTTATAGAGAGAATTATTTAGCCTTTCAGCCTTTCCTTTCTATCTGAGGGTGGTCCACCATCTGGAGGGTGCTTAAATCAATGTGGCTGCTGTTAGTGTTGAGGTAGAAAGTGAGCAGTAGAGCAGTGGACCCATCAGGAACTACACTTGATAAAGGACTGACGTGCTCAGCATTACAACCTCTGAATGTCAGTCCCCTTAACTCAACTAGTTAAGTCAAGTCCTCTGAGTCCCTGTGGGCTCCCCTCTGGGCAGGGGGTTGGTATCAGGCTTCATCAGGACTTGATGCAGACCAGGAGCTATCTCATATGCCTGACTCTTGATGAAGTCCATTCTTGATACTGATTGAAGAAGTGGTTAAGTTGAGGAGATTCAAATGGCTGCCCAGGGGCCTAGTTCCTGGATGAGCTCTGCAGCAGCCTGGAGCAAGATGCCTGGGTTACCCTGCACACTCTTGCAGGGATTAGGCCCCTGCGCCAAAATTCCCTCTTAAAGACACTGAGAGAGAAAAGGAGGAATGTGAACAACTTCTTTCTATAATTCTAGGCTTGCTTTCTGAGCCCTCTGAGAACTGTTGAAAAGCAGGCTTGATTTCCGCAGAAAGCGAAGAAGATGAAGGTAATGGGAATCCCTGGAAGCACAGCAAGCTGTGCGTAGTTCTGCAGTGGGAACCGCAGCCAGACCTCGAGGCAACTGCCAGAAAATACAGCAAGACCAGGCTGCAGCCTTGCAGCACCTGGCATGAGAACCCAGCAGCAATTGCTTCAGAAACATCTAACCAGTGAGGCAGTTAATAAGGTGCAACCAGTCTATGTCTGAACTTGGACCTGCACCCTTTGCCATGGGGTATCTGCAGTGACAAAATTAATTATTTGTTGTAAGAGATAGGGAACAGGAGTATTCTTCAGGTTAAAAGATGCCCTTTTTGTAAAGTCAAAATTTTAAATGGGGAAACTGTGATTGAATGCTAAAACACTGATAAGCCTTTTGACTCAGCACAATGGCTGTGCCTTCTGAAAAGCTGCTCTCAGCTGGCAAAGGTGCCTTGCCCTGCTTTTGGGACCAGCTAAGCATTGGGGTGGTTTGGGAAGCAAGCATATGGACACATCTTCAGACAACACATGCCAGGAGAAGCTGAGAGGCACAACTTAACAATCCTAACTCCACACGACCTCAGGAATGCATAGTAGGAAATATACTTCAATGGCATTTTAAGTTAGTTCTCACTCTCAGTACTTCCTTGAAACATAATTCTCCTTCCAGGCTTGGTAAGAATAGGGTAGAGCATGCTGCCTTATTGCAGCAGCCTGGAATGAAAACTGTTGTTTAACACACAAAAACAAACAAGCAATAAAAAGCTACATGACAAACTTGTGGAAGGCCAAGCCCTACTGCGTCCACAGAAGAAAATGAATTTCAAACGATTTTAAGAGTCACCCCAGGCACCTCAGTTTGGAAAAACAATGAGAAATACTTCTCAAAACATTGTTATTGTTTGTAAGCTTGAAATGGAAGTGTTGTACTGACTATTTTTTTCTCTAAATCCTGTTATACTACTTTTTTACTGTATAGTTTCTGATGAATGTTGGTAATGAGAATCTTAATTTTCAATTTAAGCATCATTTAGAACATTTATTTTAAAATATATTGTCTGTAGTTTTTTAAGCAAGTTAGGGATCTTTTTTGAATAGATTGGGAACTTACCATCCCTGGCAGGGCTAATTTAATACTGATCATAAAATTGATTGCAGGACTTAAAAAAAAGGAAATTATGAGAGAAAATCCACCAATGAGAGCTCAAGCCTATTCAGAACAGTGCTAATGTAATAGCCCGAACAAATCAGCTCTATAAATTTCAGTCAGTGAAGAGCCCCCATACAAGGTCTCATGCATCAGCTAAACTTAAATGAGGTCCCTATATAGACCCTGTAACAGGAGTGAATTTCACCCTCAACAGCTAAAAAACTACCTTTCTTTCTGAGCATGAGAAATAAATTTGCTCCATGTTCCAGGAAGACATCAGCTGGTTCAGTCATCAACACAAAATTTTGAGTAACAGTTTATACTGCATTCACAAATAATCTGGCTTCAGGCTAACTAGAGTATTTTCATTGTTTCCTTGGTAAAATCTGATTAATAAAAACATTGACGTGCAATGTATCAACTGATGTAAGTAGAAGTTATATAATGAAATAAGAAGACCTTGACAATAACATTGTTGAGGCACATGAAGATATACTAGTATAAAAGAAAATGAAGATAAATGTCAGGAAAATTACTGAGACCAAGAAAGCAGAGCTTTAGTAAAAGACTAAGAAAATGGAAGGGAAACAGAATGAATATGGAAAATGCAGCACATTTTGGGATTCTTTTGGAAAGGAGTTGGAAAAAAATCACTAATATAAAAATATTTAGTCTACAGAGAAATTGCTTCAGGACCTTTTCCCCCCAAGTACTGGCTTATCGAGTGTCAGCCCTTCACCTGGTGTAAATTGTCTTCAATGCAGCTGGGAAAATTTGAAGCTGTGGAGCTGTGGGATCACTAGCAGCTTTGAAAGGACAGGAAGTGGGCATTGCACCACTTCCTCAGTGCTGAAAAACCATGTGCACTCTTGGAAGGTATTTGATCGCTATTATCTTACACTGTGTCCATGCACAGGAGAGCAAGAAGTGTGGCAAAAGGTCCCTGAAATCCCTTGAGTTAAAAGAATGACTCCCCATCTGGGCCCTGATTTTCCTCCAGCAACCTGTCTTCCAGGCGAGCACTGGTTTTGCCTCAGCATGGCCTTTACGCAGTCCTGAACACTGTACCCATAGTAAGATTCCTAGCAATGAGGCCAGGAATCCCATACTTTGGCTTAAACTACTTCCCATGGAAAGTCTCTCGGCTCCAGCTTCCTTCAGGAGGGTTGATTTCACTCTATATGCATATCACATCCTCCTAATTATCCATCTCTTTGTATTAATGATGAAATAACACAATCTTCTATTTTCTCTAATTAAGTTTATTATGGAGACATTTTTATGTGCCTATTTTTGAAAAATGAAATTTCATTAAAAGTCAGTGTATCAGATCTTATTAATTCTATTACATTACAACATGAAACATTTCATCAGAAAAAAAAAGCCCGAATCAAAACCAACCCTAGACTTTGATAATACAGATAAAAAAAATCCAATGCAGTCACTTTTCAATCTCATTTTGAACAGTGCAAAACTTTCCTTATGCAAAGTTTCTAAATCAATGCTGAATGACTTATCACATTCTCCTACAGAAATATATTTTGTCTACTTTTCTAGAGATTTTTCCCCTGAAAACACTATGAAATGCCAATGCATCTCACTGAGCAATTTTTTCTTCTTCTTGTAATTAGGAAAACTTGATAAATAAATGGATATCAATTACCTTTGGTAAAACCAGGTTTGACTAAAAGACCTTTTAATAATTGGAATGGCAGTGCACTTTGCATGCTGTCAGTGCTCAGTGGCAATTGCTGTGAGACAATTGATAAACAGTGATGCTTTCTTTGTCATTGCTGGACAGTAGGGACTTTAGTTCCAATGATTTTCTGCCACCATCCGAAAGTGATAGGGGCCTAGGAATGGTTGCAGCAAGACAAAGGACCCCTTGATCTCCCGSAGAGGAAGCGCGATGTTGTGCTGCTCTCCCGACGTGCTGTGATGGGACTCCCAGGTGCAAACAGCTTCACGGTTTTGCAAGCATGTGGGAATCTCTGTTTCTCATAATGCTACTGCGCAGCATGGCTCACTTGGGCTGGAGATAGATCTCACTGCGTGGTGGAGCGCTGTAAAATTACTGGGACTCCTTCGTCGCTGCCAGAAACAGAGGGATTCTTATTTTACCATTTTAGAAAAGAAAGTCATAACATATTTGAATAGCTGTAGCAGAAGAATATACAGACTGCCTCAGGAGAGTGAAAATTTCACTTGTAGAACACACAGTAGAATGACTTGTAGCACATACCTAATTGACTGAAATTGCTTATTTTAGTAAACCACAAATTTATGTCATATAATTTTATCTGTTTTTCTTGTGCAGCAGTTCATCATTCTAGAAGGCACAGTCCCTGAAATTATTAGTATAAAAACTTTGCCAGACTTACTGCCTGTGCTGAAATGTCTGAGATGCAATTTCAAATGTTTAGAGAGAATAAAGGACTGATCCGATGATCCTTGATCCTGCTTATTCATTAACTGCATATTATTATTCACTCCAGCTGGGCTCTGTAGACCACATTTATTCACCCAGGGCAACCTCAATAGCCCAAAGTCCACCCCAAAAGCCTTCTCTCTAGCAGGCAACTTGGGAGCATGCTGAGGGCAGACAGATTGTCTGGCATTAACAGCAGTTTGCTGAGGAGCATCTCATCCACCATGCCTCCTGCATCTCTGCGCATGCAAAGAAGGAATGGACAGCAATTTCCTCATGATTTATGGGAATCTTGTGGTTATGGGAACCCTGGGAGCTTAGAGATTCATTGCAAGTAAGTCTGGGAGTGTCCAGCTCTACTTGCACAGTACTTTGATGCAATAAGGCATTTGTAGGACACAGTGTTCACAAATGGGATAGTAAATGATGGGGATCCTTCCAGAACGTGGCTTTCCCTGGGGGCAAACACAAGGGAATGAAGCCTGCGAGGCTAAAAAGGTCTAGAGCAATACCTGACATTGCCATCGTGACTGAGATCAGACCCACGAACTTATTCTTTCCCTGAAATGACCTTTAAAAGAAAATCAGTTTTGGCACCTCCCTTCCCATCTTTCTAAAGTGCATAGAAATAGGGAAATAACTGGAAAAGAGACCAGCAGCTTGCCAAAATAAGATGAATATCTGGCTTCTAAGCGGTGATTAGCAGGAGTATGGAACAAAGAAACGAAAAGGTAGCAATATTCAGGAGAAAAAAAAACCCCAACACTAATTCCCACAAAGCTTTCTCCTTTGTCCTACCAGTTCCAATGAGGGTGCTATGTCAACTGCACACCCTCAATAGCTGTTGAAATAGCAAGTGGCTCTTGTGCATGGTCTTGGTCAGAAAAGATGCCTAAATGTCCCCATTTGCCTTTTGTCAAGGGAAAAAAAAAATGCAATACAGCAAGTAATTCAGCAAGTGAAAACAAACAGAATCTGCCTCCTAAACAGTGCAGAAACTGGTTTGGGCATGGGGTGCTAAACGAGCAGAATAATTATGCCTATATATACTCGAGCCTGCTGGTTCTTTGGGGATTTCACTGCTCATGTGCACTCCATCTTCATAGGCAGCCTAACCCTGCAATTACAATTTATTCTGTGGCAAGCAAATAAAAACCTTTTTAAGACTGTTCTTTTCCAGTAGATTCCTGGATATAGCCAATGCTATAGAGGGAAACACAAGGACACAATCAGGCTAAGCACAGACCCAGGTGTAAGTCTGTGCATGTACACAGCCTGAACTAAACACACACTTGAAGGAAACTCTCTATCACCTTCCCAAAGTTTATCACTTGATTTGCTCTAATTTCATTCCAGAGTGCCCTCCAGAGGGTAAAGAGGGACTGTGAAAATACTATTAAAGTGCAGCATCCATGTGGCCGAGGACATACCCCTCGCCCAGCTCCTGGGAACCCAAAATGAGGGAGGTCAGCTCTGCCTCTGCCAAACTTTCCCTTTCCAAACTGAACTAGGAATTCTGCAGCAAGGATAGTGTTGACCTGTGTATGCCCCACACACAAGGATCCAAGGCAATCAGCCTTACTTGGCACCTACAGGTGCTTGCATAGTTACAAGAGCGTGTTTTCCCTTATGCTCAAGCCCTAGAACTTCATAGTATAGATTTTTAGCTTTTTTTTCTTTCTTCTTTATTGTTCAAAGTTTTAAGCATGCAATAGCAAACAGAAATACCCCTAATATTTCTGCCTATATTCATCTAATGATGAAGTGCAGTGTCATTGAGATGATTTGGAGCAGTCAAGACACCTTCATGATGCTGGCAAGTACAACAGAGGGTATGTGGAAGGCCCATGCCTTTCTAGAGCAATAGCTGGAGGCCAGGTGGGATACCCTATAGAATTTAAAATGCCATGGAGTAGTTATATTTATACGTCTGATCTTTTTTTTTGGTGAGAAAAAAGAAAAACTAGACAGGTTGTGTGATGCATCACTACTCATGCCATCCAAATAATACTTATTTAATTTTTCCTCTTCTTAGGACTTCTCAGATTCTGCAGTGAAAGACACAGTTAAAGAATGCTAGCAGAAATGTTAATTTGGCCCTTTTGACTCAAGCTACAATGAATGTATTGCATATGAAACAAAATTGATTTTATTTTCTTTACTGAGAAATTACTGTACTAAAAAAAGGTTTCACTATTATTTACAACAATAAAAAGGATAAAATGCCTGCTGTCTTAAAGGCTGATAATAGTACAGAGATTACAAAATGCGGTTTCAATAGAAATACCTTTGTCTGCTTGAGAAGTGGCCTTTCTACAATACAGGGAAGCTAACCATTTCAGCTATTTCTTAATATTAGTAATGAAAGAATTACTCTTCCATTATAACCCCATTTTATGTTTAGAGCACAAAGCAGAGTCTCTGTTTCATTATTGCTTAATTCCAGAACATATGTTATCCTCATCCTTTCAGAGAATTATAAACTGTTTCTTTATTTACTTGCAGGGCACAGTTTTCACACATTTGACAGACCATTGCTCATGTTCTTCATTGTCATGGTATTAGTGAAATGTAGCATAAGCTTTAAATTTGCAACTGCTGTCCAATCAATAAGAAGATCACACCATCCGAATAATGCTATGATATGTGACATTATCGTTTCAACTGTTCTATTCCTTGGGACTTGTGAATACTGTCACACTGAAAATGAACACCATTTGTGCTGACAGATTTTTCCTCCATTCAACACTTTTAATGAATATATTTCAAAATGAAGTACCAGATTAAATAAATTTCATGTCATATCAAAACAGAGATATTAACATTATTTGTAGCAGCAAAGTTCCAAGTAAATTACACTGAACTTACATATGCAATGCATTTAGCAAGAATAGGGTTTTCAAATAGCATAAATCTTGTTGGATGTCAACTTGCCACAGCAGTGATATGTAGACCTTATTCTCCATATTTTCATGACAAGAACAAAAGTGTGCTTTGGCATAGTTTTCCAGTGCATCAAATTAGAACCAGAATTTAGTGCTACTGCAAACATTTACCAAAGAAACCCTGTTAACTTTAATAATGGACTCCTGTATCCTTAGTTGCCTAGATCCTAATGAGAAAAGGCTATTATAAGGCGTTCCAGCCATATTATTTTAATTTAAGCCTGTATCTATCAGTCTTTCTCCTCCACGAGGTATGATGGCTTAGGTCTCCCTGGGTATATCATGCCTTATCCTACATGGTAGAGAATTTCCTTACTGTGCACCAGAATTCCTTGTAGAGAACAATCCAGTGCTGCCAGCCAGGTCCCACACAGCATGATAATGTGTCAAAAAGTTTAAAAAATGAATTCATTCCCGTTTGCTATGTGTGATATCTTAGCGTAGGAAGGTTTTCAGTGTCTTCACATGAGTTCATCGTTGCCTTTCAGTAAAGACAATCGCAACAGGGTTAAATGTAGTTTACAGAGGACAGAACAAAGATTGGTATTAGGAGGAATTACAGTGGAATACTATATCAAAACTTAGAGTAATGAGGAGAGTTTCAGTGACTTACTGTAGTGTAAAAAGAATATACTGCAAGAAAGAWGCCATTCTCCAAGCTACACTCTCACTGTTTCTATAGCGCAAGCAAATCAACTCACAGTCCATTAAAGTAATAAGAACTGTATATTGTGAAAACACACTTACAAGAGAAAAGGAAATATTACATAAAGTTCCTATCACAGTACCATTTATTGCTGGTATAATAGCAAATAAAATATTTTCAGTTCTGCGTGGCACTAACAATATACAAAGGCATGTAAAACCTGCCACTCGGAAAGACTTGAGGTTGGATTCTCAAATGGCAGTTCCTAACTCATAACTCTGTCAGCAGTAATATTTGGCACACAGGTTCATTAGGTCTGTCTCTATACGTACAGAGTGCATCTGGTGAGAAGGTCATTCTTTACAGAAGTTTCCTTCCCATCGGCAAGGCAAAATCTGGAAATTGCAGCTTCTCAGTAGAGATGCCATACTGTTCAAACCCCGGTAGATAAATACATTAGCAAAATTATTGTAGAGGAAAACCCAGATTTTTGTTTCACTTAGAACTTAGTTTCTCTGTCACCTTACTTCTGTAGTTTCATAGTTGATGAGCTACGTTTCCGCTCCTTCTTTGGATAGTTCCCTTTCTTTTTGAAACTGGAAAAGCAATGGTAGTAGAGRAGCATCATCATTAGCCATATTGGGGTCATTGTCCTTAATGAGAGAGCTAAGAAAGAGGAGAAAACCTCTTACACACTACCAAAAAAAGTGGGTGTCTGSAAAAATTGAGGTTGTATGCATATCAGAATTTCAGTGAAGAGAAAGCTAATCTCATCCTTAACGGCTGGACCATCTTACCATAAAATACCAATGCTTTTGGAAAGCCCTTTGAAATTAATCTTTAAGTCTAGCCCGAGGAAGTRTTTTTATATCCTTATTTTCAAAGAAGAGAAAGCAGCAAAAGGTTTAGCAGTATAACTMATCTCCTCTCACCCATTTTATGCACTTGTAAAACAATAAGTTAGTACTTATGCATTAGGTAAAGACTAAAGAGAAATAGGTCTTGATTACACATATAAGTAGGTAGACATTTTCCCACTAGACAGATAGATAAAAAGAGACATAGATTTTAAGAGACTCTTCTCTCTGACACAATAAATTAGGAAATAACTTATCAAATTCTCGAGAGGCACTCTCTGAGAAAAAATATTTTAAACTTTTCCTTGATTACTCTATTTAAAGTTCTAGTGGTGTCTGCCTAACTTGCACAGTAGTTTTATGCATTGTAACAAAGTAATATTGGCAAAGTGCAATGATCAACTACTCCAATGATTCCAGCATCCCTTTCTCTAGATCTTGTGGGACCAGTAGGCAGAAAAATAATGATAACCTTTTTTTTTTTTAGGGCAGCTCTTGACAATCTTGACCAGCTAGAGAACTGCACATGGGAACTGGCACAGAACATGAATAACACGCTTGCTTTGTAACGTCTTCTGTGGCCTGGTGCCTACAATTCTCTTTTAAGACTTAAATAAAATGTACCAATTACCCAGCATTTGACAATGTCTCTTTGTAGATTTGTAGAATTCCTCAATATTAGATAGTTCTAACCTCATCTACATGACTCGAAAAGAAAAGGCAGTGTGTATACCTACAGTAACCTTATGTGTAAGGAAATCTTTTCGTTTTCTTTCTTTTTTTTTTGTCCAAAAATGAGTCACAGCCCTGATACAATACAAATGAATCAAGTTAAAAATACCATGATGTATTAGAAGGATTAAAAAATAATAATAATAATTCTTCAAGTAGATTTAGTACCTTATTCCCAGAAAGTCACATCCCTGAAGGGGAAAAAAAGAAGAAAAAAAGGCTACTCTTCCTCCTCATAGTTCAGCAGGATGCAATTGCAATAGTTACACAATTAATTGTCTTATGATTACATTTACTAAAAATGACAAGTATGATGGTTTTCTTAAACCTCAATATTTTTATTCCAGTATTAAGAATAAAAGACTGTTTCTATTCGCTCTCCTTTTAGTGTGTTTTTCTGAGGTTTATCATACTATAGGCTCCTTATAATAAGTCATGAAAGACAGTTGTATCCTAAAGTATGGTGATCACTGCTGAATGTGATACTCCAAGTGAAGTATATAAGTAGTAATTAAGCACTTATTAATCCTATTTAGTTTGATTTATTATCTGTTTGGAATTAAACGTAGCATTCTATTTGACATATGTACTGCAGTTAGGAATTCAACATCAGGTTAGAAGAGATTAGTGGAATAATTCTTATTGGTCACTATGTTGGAGATTTTTGTAAGTTTTAACTGTATATAAACAATTTGCCCACTTATATATATATAAAAAAACCCATAAATTAATTACTGAAAATTTGACCTTGACAAACTCTGATAACTAGTACTTGAGCTATCTTGAATCATTTCATTTGCGATATTCTCATTAGATAGTCAAATTAGCTCTAAAATATACCTTCTAATTGCCTCTGAAAAAAATCCTGGTCCTCTGATGAGTTGACACACTGTTTTGACACACATAGCTGATTTTTTTTTGTATGAAAGCTTTTTCAGCTGAAAAATCTTTTTCAAAATTAATATCTGAGAAATGCTCATTTTCAGTTTTTTGGTTTTCACTTAAAATGTGGTTTTGTTTTAGCTTCCTAAAAGTAAAAAAATCAGGTTTCTTTTTTATCACATCTTTATCCTAGTCTCCCTTTCTTTTGCACCTTTCTCTTCTTACTGTTATCCAGTCAGAAGATGAAAATTAGTAGAAAACTAGACAACTCCTTCACATTACAATTACTGTAGAAGAGCTGGTACAAAATTAGTTATTACCTGCAGTCAATTTTTTCTGGCTATCTGTAGGGGTAAAGCATTTTGTTGGTAAGGAGATGTGAAACACACAGGCAAGGAAAAGGGAGCATACAGAAGTCGTGGCAACAGCATCAGTTAGTACCACAGTCTTTGCTACCAAGCAATATCCACATCCTATGTTTTCCATGTGTTTGGACTAAATCAAAAAGTAACTTAGAAAGATTGAAATGGACAAGTTCAAATCCTTAAATGTGCCACCTCACTGCTGCCTAACTTAGAGATACATGAATTTCCTAACGGGTGCAATTTTTTGTTGGTCTTTTAAGTTTCTCAGGCACTGGCATTTCTACTTTGTGCTGTGCTCCAATGTTCATCTGATCTTTATGGTGCCTGTCACATGTATAAAGTTAGCACAACTCTTCAGTTAGATGCTCTTCCATCTAACTTATCTCAGAGCAGTGAATGGAACAAAATTTTAAAGTACAGGTTCTCTGCATGTTCTTTAAAAGCAGAAGCTKAAGTGGTATGTCTACTCTAGTTGTGGTTGGATAATTACAATACTCCTCCTGCACTAATAGAGGTGAAAAACAATTGGGCTGGGAAATAAAAAGGAAAGATTTTTCTTAGCCATCCGAGTCCCCCAGCCTAATTAAAGGCACGTATGTGCCTGAGGAGTCAGCCTGCATGGGGGGCATGAGGCCTTGCAGACAGAGTGCCTGTTTAGACCGTCCCTGTTGTGAGAAACTAAACATGGACCTTCAGGCTTTGTTCCCTTTCTCATTCACAGCAACGGCCTCAGTTCAGCAAAGCATTTACACACATGTCCAAAATTCATTAAGAAAACAGATCTTCACCTCAGGCAAACAGAGGTTTCACATCTGCTGAGGATCTGACACAATAACTTAAACAGCACAGCTTCAGTCATCTAGTTAAAAGAGAATTTTTTTTCCATCTTCTTTTTCTCCATCACCTTTCCCCAACACTTCAGTTGCTAATATATGTCCCTGTGAGACGGGCGATGCCTTTAAGTCCTTTCAAGCTGAGGAAGGATATAAATCCAGGTGTTCTGCCTCCTAAATGACTGCTTTAACAATTGTGCCTGCTAAATAATAAAGTGATGATACTAGTTATTTCTTTTAAACCACGACTGCAGATCTCTTCTGGAGAGCATTTCCCCACACACATGGTCACGTTGTCAGGCAGAAGGAGCTCTGGGACATGCTACGCAGCACAGCTAGCTCAGCACCCTTGAGCAGGGAGGAGGGAGCAGAAGTCCCGTCTTGGTGCCAGTTGCAGATCCTTAGCAAGCAGGGACTATTCCTTCAGTCGGCGTCACGGGACAACTCAACAGCTAGAGCAGAAATTTCAGATCTTGCTTCTTTATTCACGAACCGAGAATTAACTAATCATGTTAAAGTTGTACAACTTCTAAAATTACTTTGTATAAACAGATGCAGTAGTAAAGCTGGTTGGTTTCTGGAGTGGTTTGAGAGATGTTAATTTGTGTGATCAATTAATAGACAACATGAGACACACATGTGGCTTTAAACAAATATTTTAAGTTTAAACAGAACAGAAATGAAATATACCCTCTTTAGTACGCAGGTGACCTTCCAGATTTCTATGTACAGTATCTATGGATTTTTAAGTATAATTAACAACTTCCATTGCAGTATTTAAGAGCTTCAAGTTCTGTTTCTTTGACAGTCAAAAGCTAATCAATCTTGTTCTCAAATGCTAATACATGCAATTAAAAATAACGTTAATTGAAATACTGCAGGGGCTGTTTTTTTTTTTTTTTAACCTCATGGCAACACTAATTTACAGTACTAATTAGCGAATTGCCCTTTGTATTATAAATCTTTGGAACAGAGAACTGGCCTTTAAAGCCCAACAGAGAGATGCAGATGGTCATTGTACTTCAGTAAGCCTTCATGCTAACTATCAGGATATTCATTTCACCACATAGACCAAACATGATGGATTATATTGTTTACAATGAAGAATATTAATTTCTGAAAAGAAAAATGCACTGCCTATTTGTTCTGTTGTAAAGCATTAAAATATCCTTATAGGATAGATGATACACTGCCCACTTGCTCTAATTAGAAAAAAAGTACATCTGCCTCATATGAAACACAGGACGGAAAGGTAAACTGTCAATATGTTATTAAACTGAACAAGACAACCTAAGAAACACAGATAAAATACACATATCTCATATTGTTTCTAAGCAAGTATAAATATAATCTTTTTATTAACAGGTGGAAATAAATTTAAAAAAAAACAGATAAAATAAAAATTTAAAAATCGCAAATAAATTTAAAATATCTTAACTATTTCCTTAGCCAGTTTTTCTACAATGTCCAGTTTAACATAACTACTAATATGGCCATTTTTTCCCTGTCTTAAGACACTTAGAACAGTTCCTTTGCAATAAAATTGTTAGAGGCTCAAGGTGACTCTGATTTAAAGGAAGACTGGGCATCTTTCATGTTCACATTACAATCTGTGTAAACAAGAGTCCTGATTCCCCTTAAAACTACCATTATAGAACAGTCTTAGACATGTGAAGTATATTTAGCTCCCCCTGTTGTCAGGGGGGCTGATTTTCCAAGCAGTCTTTCTGCTGAGGGCTTTGGAAGTCTTTTTAATTCTTTTAATAAGAGGCAAATGAAAACACACCCACACTGTGTTCCACTGGTAGAAATCATCCATGCAAGCAGAATACCTGCTATTATACTGTGTATATGCACCAAGCTACTACAATGATAGGATGAGAAAGCTATATTTTGGAACAGTAAGATGAGAGGTGAAGGCAGATAATTAGCACAGTTGAACCTCAGGGGATCATGTGTGATGCACAGCGGCCACCACTGAAGCTCTGACCTTCCAGAAATGCATGTATTCCTCTAATGATAAAAAATAATATATTAGATCCTAATCACCACGAGGAGAAGTAAGACAACCTCATTCAGGAAGCCACTGATGTAACCCCCACAAGTAGAAAACGTTCCTATGGAGTGAGCCCCATTTGAGTCACTTGCTTTGGGCTCTGGATGTGAAACTACTGCTAAAGTGGGCAGTCTTGGAACAGGAATATGAAAGCAGATTCATAGGCCTTTATCAGCACTTCACTGTTTAAGCAGTAGGAAAGTAGAAGAGCCAAGACTGATAAGGTAATAATTAGCTAATGAATGTTGATTTGTGTAACCTTTATTTAAATTGTTTCTGTCATGCTCCTGAAAGGAGAAAATGTCTTAAGATTCTCTTTTGCCTGGCTTTGTTCCACAGACAAACTTATGTGTAAATAACCACCGTGATGATCTGATACTGGCTGCAAGTTTACAACCTGGTTCTTTAGCTGGGGCTGAGACACCCAGAGAACGATGCAGTGGAGCCTCTCTCAAGTGCAGGATGATAGTGCCCTTCAGGGATCAATTCAGCTGCATGTTAGTAAAGCAGGATGTATTTACATTAAATGTAATTGTGCTTTTACCATATGCTCTCAATCTTCCTTATGCTGAGGCAAAAATATTGCCAGAATGGACTACATGGTCCAGTTCAGGTCTTTTATTAGGGATATCACCAAGGGAGCAAAATTATAAAGAGAAAAGGAGTATACTGATGATCATGTTCCTGGAAGTTACGTAAGATGGACAAGGGGAAAAAAAAAAAACCAAAGACTGAAAGAATGATAATAATAAAGAAATGGTTTCACAAAGAGGTGAAGAGCCACAGTTCTGGAGTCTAATCTTTATCCCAGCACTGCTCCAAAATAATTGCTGACAGAAGGAGTTCAGGCTGTCAGTGGTAAAACTGACTCTGCTACTGGCTGTATCAAACGGCAGGATAACCTTACGAGAGAGGCTGGCCAAATATTCAGATAATTTTGCAGTTAGTAGATCATCTCATTCCTAGGTCCTGTGAAACTGAACTGCTTAGAGGTTAACATCACAGTTACTGGAAAAGAAAGAGCAATTGTAAGATTAACTACCAGGATAAGATCTGAATGTAAATCGAGTTTTCATCTACTTCCTTCCCCATCTGTAAAACGAGGAACGCTTAGCATTCTGAGGCTTATAAAAGCACTTTAAAGATGAAGCACGAAAGACTCTACTCAAAGTAAAAGCAAAATATTATCACTTCCTTTCTTCTCTCCCCCTCCCAAATGCCAAAAAGAGAAAAATAAAGTCTTAATTCTAGGAGAGCACCTTGATATAACACTGGAACAGGTAATGTACACGTGCCCTGTATAATAAAAGAAGGGAACAAAGCCAACAATCTTACTTGCTTATACATTAAGTCTTCTGGTCTTTTGTGAACAGCTGCAGATTGCAGGCATTGTGTGTAATGGTAAAGCAACTTGTTTTTTAATCTAAGCATCAGAGCTATGTGTTTTTTTTCTAAGAAGTTACATTTTTTTCACATTACTTTTTCCCATTGTAAATTCTTTGATTAGAAAAAAAGGTTCAACATTTTTCTCCCCTTTGTCAGAAGAAGACGGTTGCTTAGTTTGTACAATGAGTATTTTGCTCTAAGAGCGAGTTTTTTTCTTTGGTTCTGATGTGAACTTTGCTAAAGCAAAAGCAGGGGTCACTGATGTCAAATTTGAATATATGACAATATATTTTACAGTGATGTGACATCAACTTTTTCTCAATTGTTTCTGTCTGAAAACTTCGTGCTTATTTCTGCTTAGATTGCRCTTTTAGGTTAATTTGGACTGACCCTAAGGCAGGTCGTTGCTCCACRAAGTAATAAGCTTCTGAAGCAGTTATCTGAGGCACAGTCCCCTTCTTCCTCCTCCCCTCTTCAAATAAAGAGAGGAGCCATGGCAGTGCCCTGCTGCTGGGGTAACTGCACCCCTGCATCAGCGCTGCGCGGGCTCTGTGAAGAGGGGGAGGTTGGGTTCCGCCTACCCCCGCTCTTGCTCACGTGSCTTCTTCGACACAGTCAGCAGGACTCATGGTCCAGTTACTACATCCAGGCTTCTCAGCAGGGCAGAGAGYCCCAGCTTAGCCTCTGACTTGTAAGATATGTTATTAGATGAGAAACAGGGGCTGTTAAATGCAGTTGAACCTGGAAGCAACGGTGCCCTCAACAAGGTGTGAAATCTCGTGGCTCTGGCCAGGTTCAAGACTACTGAAGAGGTGGTATGGCATTTAAAAGAACAACCCCCAAATCAGTGGTAATACTACATAGCATCAGGATATGATGATACAGTTTGAGCATCAACTGTAGCTGAAAGAAAAGATAAGAAAAAAGGCTGATACTTCACCAAATTTTTGGTTAATTTACTTAGTTGACTTGTCAACATTTTCTGTGTAATCATCTCCTCCTCCTGCAGTCATTTCCCTTTGCTTGATTGGGGCCTTCACATTGCCTCAAGGCAAAGAAGTGTATTTGAAAATAGAAGATTGTGGCCAAAAAATGGTAAAAATGAGCAAGAYAATTCACAAGGTATAGAAATGGCATATAACTCACTGGTTAAGACTGATGAAATTTCACCTTGGCAGCGTCCCTTTAAGATGCTGCTTAAATAATAGTTGCCAAGCTCCCCTAAGACTGTCCTATAAGTAAGGTTATTTCTCTGTTGACAGAGTGAGATATTTCTGTTTCAATTTTATTATTATATAAAGTCACCAGGTTGGTAAGTGTAATTTCCTTACTTCAAATGTTAAGTTTAGCATTTATGGTACAGAAAACATAAGAAAGAAATAGTGCTGGTATCAAAACTCCAAAAGCACTTCTGTTACTGTTGTTAGCTGATCTTGCCAATCCATTCTTTACATGCATTTTGCATCTTTTTCTGATGTGTAAAGAATATAAGGTTAAGATCGAGTTTTCAAAATCTTTGTGGAAGAATCCATAYGGTCTGCTCTATCCATACATCTATTCAAAACTATCAAGGAGGGACCACACAAAATATCCTTAAACTGGAAATCCTCATTAAATTAAAATATAACATATAATTGCAAATGTAGACTGTACATGGATTTTTTTATATGTAATCCATCTTTAAAGGAGTCAATGAGTCAAATTGCAGAACCAAGTATTAACAACTTGTCTTTTTGTGACTATAATCCCAACAATCTGTCTTTTCTTGCTGTTCATAAGCATCCCTGGYAGTAAGGTTAGGAGACTTGAATATTACATTGTTTTACTAATGGGGATATGGGCCATTAGCTGATCTCATGTTTCTGTGTTTGTAAGCATGATACGATAGTAAGAACTAACTGTTTGGTAAAGGTCTAATTCCAAAAACATAATCTCGTCTCAGCTGCTGTTTAGTGTGATATGTACTTACAGGTCCTAGGCATTTTCATTTTAGCTGCAAGTTTCCTAGTCACCCAGCTTTTTGCTGCTGGATATGCTCGTAATACTCTGAAAAAGCATTAAACTAAATGCAATTGTATTCACAAATCATTCTCTGATCTGACTTGCATGGCCTGATTCAGATGATATTTTCAGAATATCAGCTGACCAGTCAGTTCCAGCTGGAGAAAGACTATGATGACGGGTAGCACTGCCYACTGACACAAGAGACAAGTGCTAAAGGACTGATGTGAAATCCAACTGTCCTAGAGGATTTCAGTACACATTTTAAAGAGCAGGTTATTCTAGGGGATGGTCTCAACTCCATCGGCAAACTCTAGTATCTAGAATTCAGTATTCACATCCCCATGTGCATTAAAGGATTTTCTGCTCCACTGGATAGAATCCTGCCTTCAGAGAGCGCTAGGTTCCATCTCTCCATCTCTGCTGGAAAACAGATGACAATATAACAATAAACAAGCTTTATTTATTAATTTATTTATTTACTTATTTGCCTAAGRGTAGCTTTACAACTGAGTATTCAGAGTGCTTTACCTAAGCACTCTGTTGGACTGGTGTAACTCTGGTGGAGCACTCTGGTGGACTGTGGTAAATACAATCTTGTCGGTATTATGTTCGAATTGCCCCTGGGCAAACATTACTCAACCAGAACTAGAAAACAGCATAGCCACCTTCTTAGCTCCCTTTCTCTGCACTTAGAGATGCTCTGGTGCAGAGTGTGTTGGAGAATTAGAGAGAGGCATTCAACTTTTMTCCCTTACCTCCACCTTCATCTATTAAAGCCACGCTATATAGGACCCTCCTACTGTTGAGTAAGATAATGAGTAGAAGATGAGTAAGATAATGAGTACAAGATAGCATTCACTCCTCTTCCTACCTACATTTTTTTTCAAGAAAGTGTGGGTCTGGGAGTCTAATTTGTGAGCTGGTTTAGTGTTATGAAATTCRAGTGGAGTGAAGCATATAATTTCCATTTTTCTTAATGGTACCTTTCTTAATGGTTCCTTTAGCAACTTCTCAATGTGACAGTTTATATGACATCCCTGACAGTCTGAGACACATTGCGTGTGAACTAAGGACAATGTTGCACGCCAATTTCTAGTTACAATCTAYAGCACAGGAGACAAGGCGCATGTGTGATTTAACCACCACACGACCTCCGACCGTCAAATTGCTGCTTAAATAACACATATGCCATGAAGCATACCACTGTAACCATGTTACTTCTTGAATTCACTTCTCTGTGCTCAAGTATATTTTGATGCACATTTTGTTAGAGAGCTAAGGTGAGGTTTAAAGAACTTCCATCTTCCTTCTGGTTCTTTGTTTTTATAYAAATACTAGACTATGGCACATTCCCATGAATCATATGACTGAGTTTTAGCCATAGGTTTATCTTTTCCTAGATGTAATATGTGGGTGGACATGAGACACCGCCAACAGAAATGCTCAAGTAATAATTTTCCTGAATAGCAGCTTATATATTTTCTTGGAAAAAGTAGTAAGAGAAAAATGCATAAAATTTGACAATGCTCACATAGCTTGGGTAATCAAAACCAGGTAAAAAATAAGTAAAGGAAATCTGTATTCCTTTGACTAGCTTAACTAAGAAGATAAAACATACCTAATCTGCTTCTCTTTTCCATATTCCTGGAAACATAATCATGCATGTCACTGATTATACATATGCATAATTTTTTAACAAAATGTAACACAGAAAATCAGTCTCTCAAGAATAAATCATGCTGCTACAGTAAGGCCAAGGGAAGAACAGAAAAAAGAATAGCCTTTAGAAATGACACTAGGTCCACGGCTGTTACAATTATGCAGATTCAGTAGTGAAACATGACTTATTTTTGTGACAGGAAGTATTGCATGGGTAAAAGCGACGAAGAGCTTTATGTGGTGTATGGGCTGCACAATAGTCTGCTTTTGTTAGAAAATAAGCCATTGAGGAACCAACAGCCTGTCTGCATCCAGTGGACTAAATAGGGAAAGAAGTACCATCACGTGCCTTGTCTGTTTGATTTATGAGGTACCTGAATCTTGGRGGAAAAACTTTTTTGTATGAAATCTCTGCTCAAAATGGTATTGCACAGAAAGATAACTGAGACGGACAGGGATGTCTGTTAGTCCTAGGAAGCTGGAACAGATGTGATAAGTGCTTCTCTTCTCTTTCTACTGTTTTTACCTAAAACTATTAAAGGGGAGGGRCAAAGGCAAATTCAAAGATGGGGCACAAAAATATTATCCGCAGTGGATTTCTGATACACTACTGCCTTGATAACAGGACATTCTCCAGATACAGTGAATTTCATGCCGATACTTTGATTAGAAAAACACATTAGAAGCTCATTATTTCTAAGCCCTAAGCACCATTTCTAGCATAGTTAGTTAAATTGTGCACCATCTACTGCCTGCACAGGCTAGCTGAAAATCTTTCTCTTCTTTAGGAAGAGGTTTACCACTACAAAATTTCATGAAAGATATTTTCATTTCACTTTCAAAGCATGAATACTTCCTGCTCCTGAGGACGTATAAGACACATCTGTGGTGACAGAGAGGCCATTCCTGCTTTTGTCATGCTTGATAAAATTTTGCTTCTTTGGAATATCTTCTTATACCAAATTTGGCTAGACAAAACTGAAGAAAATAATCGACTAGTGTATAGTAACTACTTTTTCTTTCCTTTCTTTCTTTCTTTTTTTTTTTTTTCCTTTTCCACTGGCTGCTATGTTATCTAGATACTACAAGGACAGGCACTTTATAAATAGGCATAGATCTGTGTGCTCCTATMATGTCATTTATCACTGTATTTGGAAGATCTTCTAATTACTCTGCCAGTGTAGGTGGTCGCAGTAGCTGAAGGAGTTGCTTTAGGTATACTGCCAAGTATCTAATTTGTCTTGTCATCCTTCACATTAACTGCCTATTTCTTGTAGGGTCATTTCTCTGAGCTCATTCCTTCTTGATAGCTCTGTTACCTTTGACACCATAGGCCACTTACTGCTCTACAAGATGCTCCCCCCTTAGGTTTATGTGACTCTAAAGTACTGTTTCCTCACCTGGGTGACAGCACTAGGATGTTACTGCTATAATGGGTCCTCTATCCTCCCACCCCCACTCAACTCTCCTGGCACTTCTCAGGGCTTCCTCATGGCTCCTCTCCCCCGCTTTGCACAGTCACCTCCTGGGRGGCTTTGCCGGCTGTCCTTGGATCCACTTGTATCTCATCATTAATGACTCGAATTCTCTGCCTTTGACACTTGCCCGGGCTTAGCTCTGTGGTAGCTGGTACTGGACTCCCCACTGCTTCCTTCAGTGTTGCATGTCTAAGGATGAATGTGCAATCTTATCTGAGGCACCTATTCTCGTAGTCACCGGCTTATAGAGCTTCAGAGTTATTTTGACTGCTCCTTCAGTTTTATCTCTTTGCCATCACCCAACCTTTTTCCTTTTACAATACTGCTCCTCCCATCACTGCTTCTCCTTCCTCTGCCTAACTAAACTGAACAGAACAAAAAGTTCGCACTGAACTGAACTGAACAAAGCACCTTCTCTGACCTTCATTCTCTTTTCTTTCACTTAAATCATTGTATGCCATTCCATTTGTTAGAAAATGAATTTATCAAGTCTATTCCCTACCTCTTTTAAAAGTCAGCAGTGTATTTACCAAAGTCTTTTCAAGCTGAATCTGAAAAATGTAAAAGAGCGTATTTGTTCAATATATAGTGTTTTTAAGCCAATAAGGTCAAAACGTTTGACACAATGAAGCACTCACAAAAAGGTTTGCTTGCTAATTTTATACCAATGTAGTAGAGTAACTCTGTAGCTCAGTAATAGTGCTATTCATATCTTTGTGAACATGATACAGAACTTTTCTATTACGTTCTGTGTTTTACATTAATTTCCAATTCATCTTGAATTTATAGCTTCAGTACAGGTTACAACCAGTAACCGCTGGGTATGTCAGCCTGCAGGACAATTTCAGCATAGCTGGTATCTCTATCTAGTCCTTCAAAATTGATATTGGAAACAGTTTTTATGAAACACTTAACTATTCACTTAAGCAGGGAATTGATCCCAGGCTTCAGCAACTGCTTTAGCAGGAGGAACAGTTCTTCCACAGAGTATGGTATGACCTTGTATATTAGAACTCACTTTTGGGTAGCAGATGATAAAGACACACAGAGCAGAAGCGAATTTTGAACCTGAGTGTCACACATCACAGGCAAATATTCTAACAGGCCACATCTAACTCTCTGCTATTTTTGGTGATGGTAGATAATGTGTGACTGCATGTCTTGAAAACGGCAACAATCATGGAATAAGATAGGCAGCAAAAACTCTTATGCAATTATATTACTGCTTAGGAAGGGAAATGTGGTTGATTACATGACTTAGCTGACAATCAGCAAGGGCATCTAGCACTTGAAAGGGAGTTTTATGTTTGCCAATGCTGCGTAAATGTTAGGTCATTTAGGCACCTTACGTCAGATTTGAATAGTCATGTCAGCAGTTCACTGAATGACTAGCTGCTCTGCATTGCAAAGGTGAGATACTGGGAATCTACCTACGGCCGACCAGAGGAGATTTTAAGCTCTGGTATTGTTGAATTCTTTCCACTTTCCTCTATTTTTGGCTTTATATTAAAAGCTACACTGCAAAACTAAACATGAAGCATCAGTCAAGAGGGGTAATGAGAAATAGCAGATTTTCTGTGAATAGCATTTCCAGAAGTGTTCTTCTGAGAGTGACAACTTTATAGCACTTGACTGTCTGCAGAGGCACAAGGAGAAGACTTCCACGTATGAACCAGCAAAATATTGAAAAATATGAACGACCTTGGATATTTCAAGGGAAAGATTAGGAGGAAACACTGGATGTAACGTAATAAACCTGTTTATTAGAACTCTCTAGCTTTTACCTCTTTGGAGTACAAAGTGCTCCAGTTAAGGCCATTGGCGCCTGGGATGGGAAATGCTCAGGATTGATGACTAGCAGCCCTTCATCCAGTCATGTACTGTTGAGAGTATGACCTCCAGCTTTCATTAGGCAACTTTAAGAGAGTTTACAGGCGTAAAATAAAAACTTGAAAGATCTGTCAATGAGTTCTGGGAGTGTGGAGGGGTCATTCGTAGGGGAAGTGGTTGTGCTGCCTCCCATAATGACAAGCTGACTGTCGTTTTCCTGTATAAAGCACCTTCTGTTCTCCTTACCTTAGGGTGTCTTTAGGAATGCTCCCATCTTTTTGAGACGCAACTATTAACAAACATTGGACCTAGCCCAACCTGAATCGTTCTGCATTAAGAATTTAATCTGAGAGCCAGTTATATCTCCCTAGTTCACTCTGGCTTGAATATACTGACAAAAATAGTGGGATATGATATTTGCTATGAGAATACTTGCTCACTGATTATCCACTCTTATTCCTTGGGGCTCCTTTTTAGATGGGATTGGCTATTTCTTACCAATACCACTGGCAGCATTGGATCATTCACCCAAACCTGTAAATACTAGAAACCCATTGACAATGTTCCACATCTAAAATGAAAATCTCAAATCCTGCTTTCCACGCTGATTTTACAAAAATCTTTGCATATCAACATTTGCACTTACCTCTTGGACTGCCACAATTAGTGCTCAGCAGCAACTAAGATCACTCTTTCTGAATAAAAGAAAGGCTTGTGCATTTGCACTACACAATCAATACTTATCCAGAAAATGAGATTCCTCACAGACCACAAAGTGAAAACTATGAGATCCACTTGTCCTTGAAAATTTTGGGAACTGGCAAGTTATTGCATGCACAAACTTTCTCCTTACCAGAAGCATTCAGTCACGCAGTGGCAGAGAAGCAGAATTTAAATGCATAGACAAATGATACAGATGTTTCAAAATCAAGAAGAGAGAAAAAAGAACTCTGATTTAATATTCATACACATGACTCTATCTCCTACCTGGACAGAGGGAGAGAGGGAAAACTTTGACCTGAGCGAGGGAACTGGATTGGATTTCAACAGCCCCCACACCTCTGTGACCAGAGCTAACAGCCCCCAATCCAAGATTTCGAATGCAAACATCTACAGAGGTTCAAAAGATGCCTCTTCCCACTCACAAGCAGTGAAAGGAGCTGACGATGCCATCAAAGGGCCTGCACAGGCAGGTGCAGTTAGCTTGTGGTGACACCGAAGTTGGAAACACACAGGCAAATTTGGTTCCTGTACATGGATGCCACCCCCAAGGAGCACTGTGCTGCTCTAGCAGAGGGATGGATTTACAGTATTGTGCTTGGATACCTAACCAGCATTACACAGAGAGCACGCCACGTATATAGGTTTGAACTGAGCAGAGATGAGTTTCTGTGATTCTCCATTTCTCATTGTAAAAAAATCAATTTAAATTTGAGTGTGATTGTTCTCCATCACTAATCAAATGTATACTTTCTTCCTCAAAGCAAGGTGGGGGTAAGCAAGGAGGAGGAGAAGTTGTATTAACAGTCCAGCAACACACACTGATTTCCCAAAAATAGATGSATGAAGAGAAGACGAAAAACATTTTTGGTACAGAAGCAGATTTGAGTTTAAAGCCTCTAAGGAATTATTAAAACCCTAATGAATGTTTTTAATTAACATTCACAGTGTCCTTTTAACTGAAATCATTTAGCAGTTGCAGTGAAAACCTGTTAAACAAATTACTAGTTGGGAAAAAAAACCCAACTACGCTTGTTAATAGGTCTTCTATTTCAAATGGCTCCATGTAATCCACTAAGGGGATCTGGAAACTGATGGTGACAGGTTTTGCCAGTATTTAGTTATTTTTAAAGAGGAGATGTGGGGCTCATCTTACACCCAAGTAGTGTAAACTGGTGGCTGCAGTGCAAATATACCAGGCTACACTTGCAAATGGGCGTTTATATGCACCCTGAACTAGCAAAGAGGGAATGYACTTTAAATAGATCATTTTCTTTATTAGATCGATATTCTATTGTTTCACAGATTCAGGTACACTCAGTGGTTTGGCTGGTAAAAAAAATCAATAGACACAGACAGTGTTATTTTTGAAGCTGGGAGGGGTGCAGGGGACCTGGAGTCTGTGACAGGCTTCAGCTCGTCTTCGGCTGCTCCTCTGCTCCTGCAAAACCTTCCACAATTGGCCAAATTCTGCAGGCCTAGAAAGTGTTCACTGCTCCACAGAGTGAACCAGGAGAGAAAGAAA
Source organism: Eudromia elegans (assembly GCA_003342815.1). Lineage (NCBI taxonomy): Eukaryota > Metazoa > Chordata > Aves > Tinamiformes > Tinamidae > Eudromia > Eudromia elegans. The sequence goes on along the minus strand of PTEX01000014.1, from coordinate 3,066,451 downwards.
GGTCACCCCTGGAGCAGGGCTGAAGCAGTTACTATTCTGGGGGGCTAAAACGGAGGTTTCTTTTCATAGTCTCCAGCTTGCTTTATGTTCTGAAAGMAGAAGCTTATATATATAGCTTACATAGCTATAGAAATCATGCAGCACGTTCATATTTCTAGCTATCTGTGGCAAAGATGTTTCTTGTGTTAGAACATGGCTTGCCTTTGCTGCATATAAAATGAAAGTTATCCTCCAGTATTATTTGTATGTAATTTGTGAACATTTCTTAGATATTAATAAAAATAAGGTTCTGTAAAACATTTTATTTTAGTAAAGACATTTTTCATATCATCTTGATCTTTCTTCTCTATTACAACTTTCCAACAGGTGCACACACTTAGCTTATTTAAAAGCCATAGATTAGGACTGAAAGAATTAAGATGGACTTTCCATGACTAAAACTGGCTATGCAAAGGATGCAGCAGAACACTGCCACCTCCAGTTACAGATCATGTACAGAATATACTGTTGATATTGTATAGACACTTATTCAGAATAAATGAAAAACAGGCGTGAATGCTGGCAGCAGACTCAGACTGAGTGCCAGCAAAGAGCCATATTCATTTTTCAGTCTTTGATCACAACTGAATTATTTAAAAAAACAAAGGAAAAGTTGATACCACAGAAACAAATCAACCAACAATCCCCACATACTAGAAACAGCATGTTGCCACATTAGCTAAATTCTTATGACTAGATAATGACCAATTAAGTTTCTTTTTCCTCACGCCAAACGTTAGTTGAGTGGAGAAAGCACTGAAATTAGAGATTAATCTACCTTGCTATGTTCTATACGTATTTGCTTGCTGGGGCTTAACTACTTCCTGAATACTACCCATTTTTTCAGAAATAACCTGTGAACATTGGAAAATGAGAAGAGGGAGGCCCTGCTGATTGTCCAGGCCCAGTCACAAGGGTCTGTGACACACCTAGAACATATACTGGTAGTTTGGAATTGAAAAACTGCACTGCAGTTTGCTAATACGGAAGGGGCAGTGTTAGCCAAATATATGCCAAACAAGGAGRGCAGAGCTCAAGCTTGTGAGAAAATAAGGATGAGTATGGACTGCTCGTCCCATTGTGTGCACAGATGGTGAAAGAAACCAAAGATAACATGGGCAAAATGGGCGGAGAAGTGTGAGAGGAAACAACCTCTGGAGAGGTAGGACACCTAAATCTCATAGAATTTCTGCACCTAAAATGCTCTTGTGGTTAGAGCAGAGCTACAATTTTTATGTAGCCAAGGTTCACTGCTGTCACAGTCTGCCTCTTACTGTGCCTTTCCTTCTAATCTGCTGATCATCAGCCCTGACACCTCCGTCTTCCTCCTTCATTCACTAAGCCTTTGCCATAACTTCACTTTCCTGATTGGGCTCACGTGCACCCTTCCGTCCCTTCTCTGGCCTTAGACCTGAGACTGTTTCTTGTCTTTTTCTTGATCAAAATTGTAATGGAGTTGTTGAAAAGCATCTTAATCATCAGAGCAGCAACCATACTATGCAACACTAGTTGTTAGTATTGTCTCATGTTCTGGGTATGGTATTTTTAGACAAACAGTGGGAATTTGGATAAAGTTCAAAGAGAAACAAATGTGATCAAGAGATGAAAAAAGGACTTATGAGCTAAGAGCATGAAAAAGGATAAACGTACATTGCCTGGCTAAGTGATACCTACAGCTAGAGAGACAAAACAGTCTTCAACAGCTGTATGAATGAATATAAAAGGAGAGGACTTATCTAGCAGGGCAAATGGAAACAGTAGCAATAATGGTAAGAAAATAAGGAAGTTTATTGGGATTAAGTGATATATAGTAGATGGAAGAAATGCTTTCCACGTCTGGGTCTTACAATAATGTTACAATTCCAGTGTTAAAACAATTTGTGGAATGTAATTAACCTTTTAAAGATCTTTAAAGTTAAAGCCATTACAATTTCACACCTATATATGATTACATCATTTAAAACCCTATCACTGAGTACATAAATGATAATGATTCTCATAGAGAACGATCACAGATGAAAAGCAGTAGTGTGGAACATGTTTCCCTGTTATTCTGAACAAATCTTGGGTGTTTTTCTCATTGAAAATAAACATGTATTAGGTGCAATTGTGGTTTGAGGTGGGTAGAATAACTTAAGCCAGGAAAAGAAACAATGGGAAAAGACTGTGGTAAAGTATAAACATTCCAATTACCTATATTCCAAAAGAAAGTTTTCATTTGCAAATTGATTTGACTTTAAAAAGTGATGATAATTTGAACTGTTTGAAATGTTAAGAGATATCTTTTGAATCACTTCAATACATTTCTTTGATTTTTTTTTCAGAATAGTCTTCAGTTCAGTGAAATAATTGCTTAAAAAAAAGTAGTTCCACAAAACTAGAGTCTAATATTCCAAGCAAATATTGCTTGCTTTTCCTAACATGTGGACGCTCATTGTATCCAAAACTTTTATAGAAATAAAGACAGAGAGAAGAAGATCATGTAATTTGACCCTGGCTTCCTGTTAGATTTCCTTAGTTTCCCTGGAATGCCACCTGAAATTTGTGTTGGGCTGTAGAATATCTCTCATGTAGATGACATGCAGCACTGATATAAAGGCAGGAGGCACAGAATCTAGTATTTTTGATAATTTATGTCAATGTTTAATCACTTTCAGTGTTAAAAAGTGTGTATGAGTTCTCATTTGAATTTGCCTGCCTTACAGCCATTGGCTCTTCCTATGCTTCTCTCCACTAGATTAAAGAGCCCTTTAGTACCCAGTATATTTTCCCCATGGAAGTAGCTGTACACTGTAATCAAGTCAACACTCAATCTTCTTTTTGATAAGCTAGACAGATTGAGCTCTTTTAGAGTCCCACAGTAAGGCATTTTCTCCAGYCCTCAAATCATTTTTGTGGCTCCTTCCTGAACTCTCTCCCATTTTTCACCATTCTTTTAAAATAGTGGACACTAGCACTGATGAAATATTCTAGTAGCTGTCTCACCAGTTCCTTATGCTCTTCATTGTACTTATTCATCCTCTGAAGAAAGGCAGAGCTAGTCAGAAAGCACCATCTGCTGAGGAAGTCTGAGTGGTAGGGGGCAGATTTAAATACTTAAAGAGTAGCAGAAGGGAGGCTGGAATGGGCAAAGGATATTTAAAGACTGACTCGCTAGACAATGATCATTCTTAGTTTCCCCAGGAGGTTAGTGAATTCTTCTCCCTTGGACTCCTGTTGCCTGTGTTTAGAAAGGTGAATAGCAGCAGACTACAAAACACAGGAAATGAAAATTTCACTGGGATTACACATGGATGAGGAGAATCAGTACCTGTCTGCTGGAAAACATGGAATTAACTGATCGAGCAGGGAATAAAAAAGAAGAGATGCACAATTTAACAATCAAATAAGAACTGAAAATATCCACATAAGTCAAAAGAATATTAAAAAAAAAAAAAACATAGATATCTTCAGATGCAGGTCCAGACTTCAAGCAATGCTCATCTTGCAGAGCCCAAACCAAAGAAGGGAGAGATTTTTCATCAGCCTGGCTTTGCAAATCATATTTTTTAGTGAAAGATCTTCCATAGAAGCTTAAAAAGATGTTGAGTGAAGCGCAGGATGTCCTTAGTCTTGGTTATGCAAGGTATGCAACTCTGCAAAAGCTTTACTGTTACAAAACTTTTGGAAAATGGAAGGACTCTCCGCCTCCCCTCCAGAATACCTAAAGCATTTGTCTCTGGCTTGCACTGAGCCATGCTTATTCATTCCTGTATAATCTTTAGATTGGATTCCTACAATGCATGGTGACTGGGGCATAAATCTGAAAAGTGCATAGCAGTCCGAGTTGTTACAGCAGGAGACTACTTACTACTGTGATGGCATTAACCAAAGCAGAAATTATATTACACGAGCTCTTCACTGGAAGTAATGGCCCTGTATTCATAGGATCACAAAGATTGCTTTGCCTTTTATTTTGATTCTATAAATCATACAATTAATCAATAAGGATTCATTATAAAGAACACACAGTACTTAAAGACTTGCAATTTTTGAAACCCTCTATAAAATTATGTTTCATATATTTTCTAACACTTACCCTAAAGAAAGTACAAAGTATCCTTTTCTTTGTTCCTTAAGCCTTCTCTAAAGCTCTCTCAGCCCCTTTCTCATATCCATTTCAACTTTATTTATCATTACATGCCAATTGTTGCCTGAATTCCAACAAATTAAGAACACCAAACACCAAAGAACACCAACAGTACAAATTACACTTCAGGCGAGGAGACAGTTGGTGTTTCTAGGAATTCAAGTGTCTTTGCTATGTCTAGTCTAGTGGCGTTACCAGGGAATAGAAAGCATGGTATCTGCCTTACGTGAAAGTCTCTTAAATGCTTTTAACTCATTGAAACACAAGTGGGAAGCAGGGAAGTGGGAGCCTTTGCAGACAGGTACACCTTGTTTTGTATGCAGTCGTCTCAGAGGCTTGCACTTGATTCCCCTAAAGGTACAATTAATCCCCAGTGCCCAACCGGAGCGACAACTTGCCATGCCAAGCTGCCATGCCAACTCTTTCCCTCCAGATTTTATCTCACATGCAAGATAGATAGAAAAAACAAAATCCACAACACATTCTGATGCTTCCTGTCTTTTTCATGGTGAGTAAATGTGCCAGGACGCACAAACTGAGAATAGAACAAAAAATCCTATAAATATTATCTTTAAAGGCCTCACTTTCCAAAAGAAAATGGTGCCACTGATAGTTTCTCCTCATAGGGACTAAAAAGGAAACATTTCACTTCTTTAAGAAAATCAAATGTAAAGCTAAATTCTTCTTTTCAAGCATTCATGAATATGAAAATAAAAATCTACTAATTAAATTCTACTTATGACTGAGATTTCTGTTACTTTTACTTCTTTCCAAAGGCTAATTTTAGGCAAGATTAGAAAACTTGATCCAGCTCGTCTGTGGTTACCCCAGCATGAAGAAGGAAAAGCTTATTTTTTTCAAACATATATATTTCAAACATGGTTGCATTCATATAGTTGCAACATCCACAAAGAGTTACAATATCTTGTGCTTAAATTACCTTTTGATAGTTCAATTTTTCATTTTTCAGAAATATAATCCTCCATTTTTTTTTTCTGGGCAAATGATTCCACAGTATAAGAGAATTATTAACTCCTCAAAAATCTTCTGTTCAAACATCAGACTTGCCTGACTAAGGATAAGTGTCTTTAATATATTTGAAATAGCAATATTTTGTATTTAATTTCCAGCTATTATACAAGTTCAGCAAATGACTTTCCCATCAGTGTTTTTAATACAGAAATGTACAGAATACATACAAGTGTATCTTCACATTCTCTGATAAAAATTTTTATTTCAAAATCGGTGTATAAACAGCAAGAATGTGACATTGCACCCACAGAGTCATAACAGGAGACTGAGATCAGGAGAAAACTCAGGAACTATTCCTTTCATTACCCCATATACTTTTTGACCTCAGCTAAATCACACTGAATTGGTGCTACCTCAATTTCCCTAGTTTGAAATTGAGATTGAGATACCTCGCTCTGTATGCGATGTAGCTAAATATTTCTTCATATAAAAATGGGAAATCCTTTAGCAAAATTGACTCAGTGCAAATAAACTAGTGCAATGTTATGGTTGAGAATCTGAACAGAGAGCTATCAAAAAATGCAAAGGCAAACTCCCACAGCAATTATAAAGTAGGTCATATTGAATGTATGTGTTAATGCATTGAAGACACATATACTTGCCCAGTAAAAACTGCAGTGGAAATCATGGATTTAAATGTCCAGACATCTGTGAGTTCAAATTCTAATGCAATGTTATAGTCTGAAAGTTCTATTTTCATTTAATAAGATCTGGTAACAGATAATGCATTGTTTGCATTTTATTCAATCATTTCTGATACTTTGCTCTATTGATCAATATAATTCTTTCCCCTTTTTCCTGACATTGTAGCAATCTATGTGTAGACCTGCAATGACACTGCTTCATTTGACATTGTAATATTCCCTGTACAGCTGTATTTACATCATTTCAGCCCTTCAGAATGACAATAAGTCCCATGAAATCAAATGATGAGCTAGTATTATCACAAAAATAGCATGAAAAATAACATAGCAATAAATTAGCTATCCAAGCAGTTCAAAACATAGATCTTTTTTAACACTTTTTTTTTCTGTCAATCCTAAGTGAAATTTCTCTTATTAGCTCTTCTATTTTCACAGTTTAAAAAATGTCCTGGAAAACAATAACTAACATAAAACCTACCAGATAGCAGGTCCATCTAATTAAAAAGTCATTAACAAATATTTAGAGAGGAAGATGAGAAACAGGATATGAATATTGTGTTCCTTTCCATGGCAAAATACACAGCAATCGTCATTCAGGAACATCTTGAAATTGAAGTTGCAATTGGAGTACTACCAATACTATTACTATATAGCTCTTTTACTAATTCTCTAATATCTTTTGACCCCTTTTAAAGCTTATTTTCACAGTATTTTTGGTAGAGCTCTGCACTATGAAGAAATATGTTTCCTGTTGTATACTGTAAGGCTAAATCTTGTTTTCTGGAATAGAAATCTGTGACTCTGTGACTCTTTAGGTATCTAAATACAGATGTTTATTCTAATAAACTGGACCTATCTTTCATCTCCAGGAGAAGATGTATATGTAAATGAGAAAGCTTACTCAAACTGCATTTTACATTAACTTAGTAAATGCAATGAGACAGCATATAATTCTAGGGAAGATATTTAGAGTGTATATAATAGGCTTGAGTTATTAAAAACTGAATTATCTTGAAAAGGGGTGATTTAAATTAAAAAACTATGCAAAGATACAGAAACATCACAGTAATTTTTTATGATGTACCTCTGTGAATTTGGTACATTTTCCCCTGAAAGGTAACTCCAAATGAAGCATGTGGCTTAGAAATTATATCAAACCCAATGATGCTATATGCAATCCACATCTGATGAATTTAAAGTCACGATTTTCATTAAAGTCTGCTTATTTATCATACAGGCTGAAATCCCTTCTTTTTATTTGTGTGTGTTTTTTTTTTTCTTTTCAGTGCAGTTGCCATTACCTTTCATCTTGCACAGTAAAAAGGCAGAATCAAAAAAGCTACAGTAGTTACTTCTGATCTGTGGATTATGCTTTACACTTACAAATTATTTCCTATGGGAAATCTCTAATTTACAGGTAACAGTTACCTTGATCTTTGTGGCCACCTAAATATGATTAGAGATGGGTTAGTTGTTGAGATCCCAAATCTTAGTTTACCCATCTGAGGCAACTGGCAGTAAAGAGGAAGAACCCTGAATTTTGCTCCCAGCAAAGCAGTAATACTTCTATCTAAGCAAATCAAATCCTCTGCTGTATCAATATATCCAAAGAGGGAGGACTGATAGGGATTTAACCGGGGGCTATCCTGCAGCAGTACAACACTCACAATGCCCAACTATTCAGGTTATACTCTGAGGTAACTAGTAGACACAAATATCTGACATATTCTCTCTCCCCTATAGAGTAGGAGCTATTCTTGTGCTGCAGTCACTGATGCTGTTTTATTACCTTTCTAAAGCTAACAGTTCACTGTGGGCTGGGGGGTACTTACTTTTGATCCAAGCACCTCTCAGAGAGTAAGGGAGGGATGTGGATGGCTGGTTACCCCAAAACGGGGTCCCTGGAAGCAACTGTTTCAAAATTCAGAGCAGTTATTTTCTAACAGTGCAAACCAAACTCACTTGCATCTTCTGCAGCCTTTTCCCCAGGGAGAATTTCATTGGCCCGTAGTCACCTGCTGGCTGTGGGATGATCTTGTTTTGTAATCAACATTAAGACACTGCCAAAAAAAAAAAAAAAAAAAAAAAAATTCACTCCTCTAGAGGGATGATCCTATTCTGTCATTACACTGGCCAGTCTGCTGTATATGTCCTGTTTCTAATAGAAGAGAGATTTTTCTAACACAGCCCTTTTTGAAGTGTATAATAAAATCCGTTGAATACACTGTTTCTGTGCTAGCATATCCCCATTCATATCCCCATATTTTTTTAAGATCGCTGAATCCTTCATAGTATTCACAACAAAATGAGTTTAACACTTCTGCAGTGACCACTGCATAGCTCCTTAAGCTGCATACTATAAAGCAGTCAATGTATTTATAGTTCTTGAAAATGTCACATGGCAATGTTATGCCAGGCACAGCATATCTCAGTGACTCCTTAAGATGTCTGCATTGTTGTATTCTATTTGTAGAGACATTTTTGTCAGCAGCAATGAAGAAACAGAGCTGTTGCTGTAGCTCTCTCAATAACATTCAAGCTTATAGTTGACCCGAGGGGCTCACATTATGACATCCATATTTAATTTAACAGTAAATCATATTTTCATGGACCACAGTATTGCATTATAGGCTCACTCCTCAATGTGCATGAAAATGCAGAAACAGAAGCCTACTATGTATCTACATCACAGACTAAATGGTTAGTTCATGAGAGCAAGGTCAAAGTGTGCAGGGACAACAATATATACAAGGTTTTATTACAACTCTCAGAAGTTTACGGGGAGAAAAGGACAAAAAAAAAAGGAAAAAGAAAAAGGCAGACCAGAAGGAACTGCAAATAACTTAAGGTGCATTTTTAAAATCCTCTTAACTGTACCACCTGGCTTAATGTTTGTTTTTGTTCTGTCCTGCACCTCCTATTGCAATCCACATTCCCTGTATCTCATTTTCTTTGCTATTTCATTCCAATTTAAGGGAAAAATTAACAGCATCTCGACCCTAAGAGTTTTATATAAAAATATGAAGTGAGGATGCTATCAATCGAACTATAACATACTGAAATATTTTTATTTACGAGTGCAATCACGGACTGTGGATACACTTCCCACTATAGTGAGGGAAATTTATTTCTTTGTTGAACAAAATGATTATAAAAGAGGGATGCCCAAACCCTACACTGAAATCCACATAGGCCCCTGTCACGACCCAGAGCTCATTGCATAAGTGAGCCTGTATTGATTGTTTCAAAAGTTAGCACAAAAAATAGCACAAAAGATAAGGAATTGCTGTCAACTTGATATTGTTTCCAGAACAATTAAAGTGCTCTGCTTCACATAACACTTAAAAAATGGATAAGCATTTAAATCTCAAACAAAGTGAACACATGGGAATATCCTGTTCTGCAGTATATGAGTTGAACACTTCAACTAGTGTCTCACTTACGGACTAGTACATAGTGAGTTCACGTGAAATACGGCCAGAGGGTCCATTCCCTGTGAGTTACCTCTGAGAATACTACCAACACGAGAAAGATAGAGATGGAATTTCCAGGAGACCTCTGTATCGGACCAACTTTGTTTCTATCAAAGCTAACAGTAAAACATCTTCTGAAAGAAAAACAGATTTATGCCTGTGCCCATCCTATGGACTTTACCTCTGCACTTTTTACCATCATGACATAAGGGCAGAAACTGAATTGTAATGGTTTAATGGCTTTGCACAGGCATGAAATATTGCATGAGATTGTATTCTGTGAGGAATTTGAGACCTAATGGTCCGGTTTTGAGGTACACTCAACTTTATCTTTAACAAGGAGAAGTGTGAGTGACAAGCACTTTTAAAGATCAATGTGATTGCTTGATTCAATGAAAAACTATGGCCATGCAAAACTGAGTTTAGAAATAATAGGCATATGGAGTACATTTTCCTCTGTTTCTATCCCAAGAGTGGGAAGCAGGGATGAAACTACTTGCTTTCCTTTCAACTAAATATTTTTTTTCCAAATTACATCACTTTACCCTGATTTACATGAGTTTTAGCTTCAAGAATCATTGGTCATTGCTGAATGCAAATAGGCACAAAGGAAAATTGTATTAAGTTTGCACAATTGATCTTTCATCATTTTAAATGGTACCTTTTAAAATTTCCTGTAAAATCAGCCTCAAATACTGCCATCGTTGACAGTCATCAAGTTGAGCGAGGTCACTTTGGGAAAACCCATTTTCAGTGATGTAAATTATAGGGTTATTATACGTATCCTAGAATGAAAGAGCAGAAGTTTTACTCAGAACAGATGTAAGAAAGCCCATAAAATCAGATGCATTACCCTCTGCCTTTTATAAGCTACAAACTAAAACTAGTTTTCATCAAATTGCACTGACCCTATTAACTTAATTTTCCATGAGCTGACCTTTTATGACTGACAATGGAAAAGCAAAACTGTGCAAATACCCATGAAGACAGTGAAATGACTTATTTTAATGAGAAGACTAAAATATCTTTCCTGCATTAGCATCTGCTTATTGTCACTGCTTCTTAACCCCTTGGTACTGGCAGTCACCACACATCCCATTGCCAGCAGTAGATGCATGCCAGGAAAGCCTTACTGCTGGCATCAGAAAGATCATTTCTGGAGTTCAAAAGATGATATAACACTAGTGTGTCATTTAAAACTGTAAAATAACTTTCAAGTACAAAGGCAGTAAGAAAGTACTGAGGCTTCTACTCTTTATAGCCAGCATGCAAAAATTAAATTAAGAATCCCAAGGTGACTTGTTTATTTATATTCTTACACAATATCTTATGCCATTAAGATGTACTTTGAGAAGACAGAGTAGAATAGAATAGAATAGAATAGAATAGAATAGAATAGAATAGAATAGAATAGAATAGAATAGAATAGAGAAAGGGAAGTGGAAGAGGAAGGGAAAGGAGAAGCAGAAGGAAAGGGGAAGGGGAAAGGGATTCAGAAGGGAAGGGAAGGAAAGGGAATGGAAGGGAAGGGAACGGAAGAGAAGGGAAAGAGGAAGGGAACCAGGAAGAGAAAAGAGAAGGGGAAGGGAAGGAAAATAACACATATTATTCATTGTATTCTCAGATCCCCTCATGGGCCAGCCAGTAAATGATGTGAGTCTTATGTCATACCTTGATATAACTTGGAAGATCATGAAAGTTGCAGGGTACTATTGCCAGCCATGAACTCCCAGCTGCAAGAGGCCAAGAAGAATCCATTATTTGTTCAGCTTCATGATCCAATAAAGTGTTTAACTTATTGTCTGTGTCTTCATGGTATTTATTTTTGCAAGAAGTGTAATAGTTTAGAGCAAAGAAGTTAGCAGTACTCAAGCTCATTTTTCTTTCTTCTTAAAGGAATGCTAGAAGCCTTAATGTTAAGCAACTTTGATTTGAATTTATTGCAGAAATATGGAAATTCATTATACCTCGATACTCACTATCCGTAAATATTGTTCTCATAAAACAGTCTAAAGGACAGGTACCTTCTAGTTGCTTCTTGATTTCTTACAGATGTTGGGTCCAGAGGTTCTACTCCATCTTTTTTCACAGCTATAGACATCATCCACATTTCTTTCCTCTAAATATCATAAATATTAAAGGTCTCAATAGTCTTTTCAAATCTCCAGCCACTTTCATCTTTTAAGGGCTGAAGTAAGTCAAAGCAATACAMTGTCACCATGGGCAGGACACCGTTTGCCAGATGGTCATTAATGATTTTGTAGTAACTGATTCCTGAAAACCAGTTTGTTCGAAAATAAGTTTGTAGAAACTGATTCCTGAAAAGAAACAGAAAAGGGACAATTTAATAACTTTCCAAACACAAAGAAATCTTACTACACATTTTTCTGTTAGCAGATGCAACTACTCMCTCTCCACTGCATGTTGACTGTTATAAGACCCAAAAGCTGGCAAAAATTCTCAGGACACAATGTCTTCCAACCAAGCACATAAAATGAAATGAAAATGCGAATTTACAGAATAGATCAGAGGAGAGCATCTCCAGGAGAGGCATAATGCTGATGGGTGCTAGTTACATGATAATATAGTCCTTTCATGTAAATGCTCGAATGGGAGCATAGTGACATGTAGAAGATCAAAATGCTTTGGAAAAATYCTGACATGTAAGATTCTGACAAACGGATTTGTTCCTAATGAAAAAGTTTCTTTCCTTGAAAATTGTAGCTTTTAAAAAGTTTACTGTGAGACTCAGCCAGGTAACTGAGCTGGTCTTTTATGCTTTGAACTCGGCTAGGCAAATTGTTTCCCTCGGCTGTTCTGTTCTCCATCATTCTCCACAACGTCATCAAGACAAAGAGGATACTGCCGAGGCATTCCATATTTTTTAACTACCAAGAATCTAGAATGGTGTGAATTCAATGGTTTCCTCACTAGACAGGATGTCTCGCCAGATCTACATGACATTTATGGCTTTTCACTGGGCTCTATTGGCTTTTAGATGGAATTTAGGGCATTGGTTTCTTTAGCTACCGGCATGAATGACTTGATATTAGTTTATCCAAGAAACCAACTCTCTTCCTTTTACACTGCTACAGCTACAGACAGCTCAATCCCTCTAGTTGCAAGAAGGAATTATCTCAATTCTTCAAAAGCTCAAGAATTCCAACCTTTCTTAGCCTTTCCCTCTCCTTCCCCCCTTGACGTGACAGAGACCAACTGTAATTTTCTGGATGAGTTGTTTTAGCTGACCAAGACTGAGAAAACTTTGGGGATGTATTTCTAGAGGCTTAACAGGAATTTAACTTCTGTTTGGATTTAGCCGTGGCTGACATGAATATGTTTCCTAGAGAACTATTTTTATGCTGCTGAGAGGTCACTGTAAGTTTAAAAATCAGGACACTTTAAGCTCTCATACAAGCATTTTTAATTTTGCTTAAACCCAGATACAACTACAATGGCTTTAATCTAATCTAAAATTCAATGAAAGTTCCAAAGCCCTTGCTTGATTAAAATACAAAACTAAGAAAGGATTAAAGAAGCTAAGAATATGGAGGATAGGGGGGGAAAGGAAGAAAGGAGGACTAGTCTGCACAGGCTAACAAAAGGTATGATTAGGAAATGATGTATGGTATGGATTATTATTTTTAACGGAGTGTGAATCAGAGATTTTTTTACTCCAAAATAGGCCTCATGAATTCTTCATGAATAAATAAGTTTGCACTATACTGGCTTCTTCCCTTAGGTTTTTAGGTTCAGCTTATTCTGTATTGGTATTTAAGAATGCTGACACAGAATCCGATACTACTTTATCCTGAAAAGGACAGTGTAAGACTTAAATTGCCCTAACTTCAAATGGCTGGTCTTAAGGATTTCTGTCAAGCTCTTTTTCTAATACAGCACTTACTGTAACAGGCAATTATGAACTCCAGATTGAGAGGCTCCTTCCTGCAAACAAACGGATTCATATGTACCCTTTATCACAACCAGACTCAATAAGCTTTCTAACACAGTAATTCACAATAAATCTCACAGGTAGTTTGCTTTTCCTTCTACATACGGCAGCACAAAACCACATTACATTCTGAGGCAATACATGGATGAGAGTGCACCATGTAAAAAAGGATGGAATTCACTAGGATTTTAATATTTGAAAAAGAAAATTCTTGCAATTTGAATCCAGTTAGAAGCAAATTCACARCCTGTTACTACTGTTTCACTTCAGTGACTTGTCTTRTCATGTGTTAACTGTTTGCTGATGGGACAACGAGGTTTACTGCAAAAACTTAATCTGGAGATAATAAAATAATACCTTCCCTGGCACAGGATCTTGGTTTTTTAGCATATTTAGAGCAGTGCCCCCAAAAGACAATAAAAGTTGCCCACTCTAATTTTCAGATTGTATATTACTTAGCAATATTTCTAACATTTAAGCACAAGCAGCTGTCGTTTTTTACGTATCAATTAAACACCAATAATGGAAAAGATTGATGCTTTGTGTTAGAAAGAGAAACTGCATCCCTAAAAAAATAAAAACATCAAGTCAAATTTCCCGATCRTTTCATGCTTTCCAAAATAGCCTGATCTCATTTTTATGGCTATCTCTGTAGGTCACCTCAAAGCAGAATGCAGAAGGAAGGTTTCTCCCGGGGAAAATAGGTATAGGAACAGATATACGCAACTTGGATTGGAGGCTCTCCCGACATTTAGGGCTTACAGACATGAAAAAACACTTTGGAAGATGAAGGTTTGTTCTCCTCTCTTTTCCATCATTTTCTCCATCTCGATTCTCTACCTTTTTGCTGAAGTAGGGGGTAACACCATTTCTCTGAGAGACRCGGCCCTCCGCCGGCTACTTCTGTCCTCCTCCAGACTGACCTCTAGTGTTTAGCAGCTATCTCACTCTGCGCACAGAAGCTCCTCGGGTAAAAACAATTGTACAAAAATTCTTTAAAAAGAAACTCAGGATAAGTTTTAACCTAAAACCTGACATTTCCTGGCAATAACAGACCTACAGGATTGCAGCTGTAGAAGAGCTCCCCACCACCACGCTGGGAGCTAGAAACAGAAGGATTTTAAAGGTTTTCAAATGTCCTAAGTTTTAGGTGTGAAATTGGTAGTGAATCAGTTGGCGTGAATGATTTTATTTGAAAGGACAGTGCTCTAAGCTTTCTAATTCCTCACATGCTCTTTGTAAAAATGTTTATATGGGAGATGATGGCCTTTCCTTGCAATGCAGCTACGATTGCTTCAACAGATCACTGCACAAGGGAAGTGAACTCCTGCCTAATGAAAACTGGCCTACTTGGAGTTCCTCCAATGCCCTTTCGCTAAACGTAAAGTTCATAATATTAATCAGGCAACTGCTTATGCTGGAAATCAAGTGAACATTTGCTGAAATTATAGCTGAGGTCTGTCAAAATGTTGGCTTTCCTTATGCAGCCCATCCCGCATGCCTGCTTGCTCTTTCCCGCTCTGACAAGTAAACAAGGAAGCCTGTTCAGTAGCAGTGGCAGACGTGGAAGGAACCACAAGTTCTCAGCTAAATGTAAATTTGGAAGGCCACAAAACGCATTCCAAGAGAGGCTGTGCTCGTAAAAGCGGGCTGTGTGCTGCACACGGTGGTGGCAGAGGTGCGGCTTGCAGTGAGGCCTCCGTGTCGGTGCGGCCCTGCAGCCCTGCTCCGCGGAGGACGCGGCTGGCTGGTCTGCTTAGTGCAGAGTCACCAGCTGCCCCTGCACGTGCTTGAAACAGAGGCTCCTCCACCCGCTGGTGGGAAGGGCCTCCAGAGGATGGGCTGCTGCCCGCTTCAACAGCCGAAATTCTGCAGGACCAAAATTCTGCAGCGAAACACTCCTCCTGCTGCGGTTCTCCAGTACGGATCTCAGCAACCTGGAGGAGCCTCTTTTAAGACATCCTTTCCTTTGTAGATTTCCATCTTTGCCATCTTTAAACCAGTGGGAGGAAAGATTTGCCAAGGCAAACTCTGCCACAGCAGAACAAAGATATTTTCTCTGTTGAAGTGAGATTCAAAAGAGTAGGAGATAGGGCTGAGATTGAGACGTTCATCCAAGCCTACTTCACTTTGTTTTTATGGGACCGTTCTCCCACCAGCACACAGGAGGCCTCAGATAACTGCCCTGATTCTCCTATCCTTGCTGGTTCAGCTTCATTTCCTTTTATTTTTCATAATTCCCTTCATTGCTTCTTTCTTCTTTTCCTCATATTGCGTAAGCAAACCTGCCCTCTTTCYTTTCATAGTAAGTCACCTTCAGTCTATACCTGTTTTTTTTTTCYTTAAAATAATAAAGCAGATGTGCAACACATTTTACATTGCCTGATGAGACTGTGAAAACCCTTCTTTTCAGAGCAGGGACCGGCTTGTGTTTGTCACAGAACTAAGCAGAATTGCTAGCTGAGTATGAAGAGTTCTCCCTCATTTTCTAACTAATGAAAATATCTGCAGAAATTGTGTCTCTCTCATACAATGTAAGACAGTAGATGTGGAATTAGTTCAGTACATCTGGTTATACTGATAAACTATCTTAATGTATTGGCCAAATAAGAGATTTGTCTATTGAAAGCCATCCAAAAATATCCTCATGGCTAGAATCCCTACAAGTATAAACATTCTGATGAAGCAAAGTGATTTAGAGTTACAATTAAAAAAGACGGAGTAAGCAAAAAAATACATAGGACACATAATGCTAATCCTATTCCCAAAGATTGTGCTATCCAAGGGGAATCTAGAATATTAATTAGTAAGTTGTTGCAAACCTATAAAAATCATCCCATAATTACTGTGAAAAAAGTTGCAATTTCAAAGCTACGCTGCAGAATAGCATACTGGATTAATTATGCCAGACTGCAGCAATAACCTTGAATTAAAACTGCAACCTTCTATTTTTAAGAAACAATTGCCTTTCTGGTTGATGAAACCTGTCGTCCCATCAGGTAACAGACGTGACCAGGAAAGAGAAAAGCGATAATGAGTCAATCCAAGCTGTTTGATACATTTCAAATCTTCCTCCCACAGAGTGTAGCTGCCACAAGCTACATCACCAGTCTGGTTCTTGAAAACTCGATCTCTTCCCTGATGGGTGAATGTGTCCCAGACATTAAGGCCTTTTCCATCTGTATTCCAGCCTCCTGATTAAAAAACAAAACTTGGTTGTTACACTTTTGACATCAAAAGACATATGTTGAATGTAAACATTTACCACAAAGCAGGCACAAGAATCGCAAAATCTTATGAGCAAATCAAGCAGCACTTGCACCCCCTCCTCCATGTTATTTGAAGTAAAGGATTTTCAAGTATTAGTAAATATTTGCATCACATTTTATACTCATTCATATTTTTCCTTACTGCTAATTATTTCAAAATCCTGTTTCAAAAAGCATTCAGAGTTCTGACACACTTCATAATTTCCTAGCCAAAAATCAGATGCTTGCAACTTTTGAGATACTGCATGTTCTCACAAAGGGCATTTTCGAATGCAGCTTCCATCAGTAAATGTAAAAGATCAGTCCATATCAAAGAAAGCCTTTGGGGTATGAGAAATACATCCAACAAATAGGCACTTACAGCTTTCTGGATGTCCTTTGAAAATCCCGACAGTCTGTTAAAAAGAAAGGAATGCCATTATGAGCCATGGCCCTAGGCATCTACGAGATGAATTAATAGCACAGCTCTGCAAATCTTCTGCTTTCCACCTAGCCAAACATTCACAAAAATGAATTTGTAGGTTCAAAATCCCTGCACCACTTTCTTTGCTCCCACAGTTTTGAGAAATTCCTTTGCAATTTTAAAATTGAGATAGAGGCTATCTTTAAAATATTTAACATTTAGCTACTGTTTGCGATCTGACATTATATGGTGTTTAAACAAAATAAATGCTCTTTACTTCATGAAAGCTTCTTTATCTTTTCAGAACAATGCTCTAGCCCAGGCAAACATTTAATTTTTAATATGAAGAGCTYTGTAAATTTACTCCTGCAAAGTGTGATTTTATCATAAAATTCCAAATAACCACAAAACATCCAGCTTCTTTTCCCAGTGAGAATTTTCAGAGCTACAGTGAATGCACTGCCCTGGGTTACTCTCTAAAAAGTAAAATGACATTGCATGTTAAAATCATGTATAAATTAAATATCAGTTGGGTTGTAAGATTAATAACTATATAATAGCTACATATCAATCCTCAATAAAAGTGTTTTAATAATCAATTAGTATCATAGAAATTAGAGATGGAGGAGAACTATTAGGAGGTCATTGAGTCCATCCCCTGCCAATGCAAGATTGCTCCCTTAAGTATATTCAGTACTTAATACACATCTGTCTTATTAAATCTAAGTTTAATGCAAGGTTAAGCATATTGAAGACACTTAATTTAAAGCATTACTAAAATCTGTAATATCACTTCTATAACCTAGCTTTTCAAAGATCATTGTCACATTTCATGTTCTTTACAGAATTTTATCACAGCACACGAACACCAATACATCTACATTTGGTTGATCAGTAAATTAAACCCTTACAGAGGACAACCTTCAAAGTAGGTCAATTTTTAGATCCAGACAGTTTAAGTTTCTCTTCCTCTCAGATTTTATCACCAACTCTGGCTCTGTCAGAACATTCCTCAGAAAAAAAAAATACAATGCCAGAAGTTTTCTATGTGCTGCTTTTGATTTCAAATATACCTACAAAAAAAAAAAAAAAAAAAAAAAAAAAAGAAAGAAAGAAAAGTAAATCCACTTGTTTTCCAGGGAGTACATGAAGGAATAAAGAATGATAATTCTTTTGTGGTATCTTGTGGTAAAAGTCTTTAACAACAGATCTCCTGCAATCCATCTGAAACAGTTGCCCCAATCTGGACTGTGATCCAGCGCTCTGGGGAAAAGAATCTAAAATCTGCCCTAAGGGGCACCTTAATTTAAGGAGAGTCAGCTGGCACAGACACTGAGCTGTGATTTTTTGTCTGCCTTCCTTCAGCAAAGGAGGTAGGAGGRAGAGGAGAACGCACCTGATTTTCAGAGTAGGACCGTGCTACCCTGGTCATTACAGGAGAGAGCCCAGAGYGGGGCTGTGGCCAACAGAGCCACTTTCAGATGTTCTTCAGGTTATTCTCTGTACAGGAATGAATAACTGAGCCAACTAAATAGAGGAAGCAAGGCCACAGAAAGCTCCAGGTACGCTAATATATTCTGCTGAGCCACCACCAGATGATGCAGAGCTCTGCGCAGCTTCAGCGAGCTCCAAGGACCCGGGCTTGCCCCTTTCGGCTTGCTCAGAAATCGCTATGCCGCATAGCAAGCATCCACAGCGCAGACATACACCCAGTTKTAGGCAGCTTCGGGGCCAGGAAAACAGTGAAAATGAGCTGATTTTCCATTTCAAACACAGAGGTGAGACTTAGCTGCCAAATTATTACATATTATAATAATGTCATCAAATGATTAAAATCAATTATCATGTAACATGCTGATGGCCATTCCTCATTCTCTACAATTATTACAGTGGAATACGGCAGAATATTTTTTCCTTTGAAGTAAAGCTAGTGTAGAAATATTACTGATCAGAGTATTTAAGTTTTCATGTACCTTTCCAAGCYACATTTTTTCTAATTCAGTTGTGCTTTCACCTTTTGGAGTGACATCTTCTTGGCCTGGTCTCTGCCCAGAAGGTGAAATTTTGTTTGAATTAATGCAGTTCAACTATTTGGCATGAGAAAGAAGTGAAGAAGACCACTTTTACCATTATGAGAATTTCTGCAACTTTTCCCTCTCCTTCCCTGCCCCCTCAAAATCAAGCAGAGAGTTGAAATTTAGCATAGAAATGGCCCTCAGTGAGAAAAAGTGCCTCTGAGTGTTCT
This sequence comes from Eudromia elegans, assembly GCA_003342815.1. Classification (NCBI taxonomy): domain Eukaryota; kingdom Metazoa; phylum Chordata; class Aves; order Tinamiformes; family Tinamidae; genus Eudromia; species Eudromia elegans. Next base: position 3,047,265 of record PTEX01000014.1, on the reverse strand, counting down.
GGTGCAAATTGATTTTGATTTGACTGAGTCATGAACCTTTGAAATCTGCACTTTGAGCATGCAGAGTACAATCGGTATGATTTTTTAGCACTTTGAAATATACAGAGTGAAGAAGGTTGTGCTGTGCATACACACATAGCTGACAGTAAAAAATAAAGTAGCCTGTCAGCCCTCGCCTCATCCACTCTGTATCCCACAATATGAGTTTGGACTCTATGAGGACTATTGCTTCAATCATGCTGCCTTTAAGCCAGAAGCTGCAGTTTCCCTAGACTTCAGGAGGAGGAATTCCCTGCTGAATTTCTTACTTCTGTGGGAATAAGGTCATTCGAGTAGTGTCTAGACCACATTATAGATTTTTTTAAAAGTTTCTCCCACCCAGAAGCCTTAGGAAAGCTCATTAAAATTACATTAAGAGAACATTAAAGTTGCACATCCAGCCACTCAAAAGCAGGAAATTATAATGTCATTCTACACGCACACACAATTCACATTTTAGAAATCAGTTAGTGGAGCAATGCGCACTGCAGGACTCGAGTTAGGATCTGGCCCAGAATATTGATTTGCAGGGAACACAGAGTTGTTCAGTCTATTAGGTGAAGCTAACAGAGCTCATTAAAAGGTTCCAGCTATGGACAAGTATTCTTATTTTCAGCAATAGTCAGGAACTAAAGGCTACCTCCTCAAAGACAATTTGAGATCTACAATTCCCATTTAGGTATTGAAATCAATGGGAGATAAGTGCCTCTATGCTGCAGGGTATAATTTGAGAAAATCTGATCTATATGTATTTTAAAGGCCCCTAAACACACGTTTATGAAGATATATATGTTGAGATTATGGTTTTTGGGGTCCCTGTAATTTTTGCATTCCTTGCCATGCTACCTGACTTCATACAATGGTGGACAATCCATTTTATCAGTGTTTCCAGTCACTGGAATATGACACACACATCCTTGTGAAGGGATCTCGACTAGAACAGCTGTTAAACTCTCAGTTGACTGTTTTCATATTCCTTGGAGATTAATTCTGTATTGAGAACTCCCCTGTCACTACCAACCCTTGATGAGGTAGTTCTCCCATCCATTCTGTTTGGGAATATTCAATAGTAATCTAGTTAATAGTTGTATTATATATATATGTAGTCTAGTTAATAGTAATAACAATCTAGCTCTAGAGAGAGGAAATACTCAAGGACTACTGTGGAAATTAGTTATTTCTGCTGTTTTCCCTCTCTGAGTAGTTGGCGAATGGTTCCTTCTCCCATTATATAGTCATATTTCTGAGATCTGAAACCGTTTTTGCTCTCTTCTTACTGCTTGAGCCAGGAGGATTTAAAGGAAGTGCTACATGGATTTGCATCAGACTTAGCATCTGTGTAATGAGTCAAAGATCAAACGCTCTCCTCCCTGGAACCAGATTTTATGCTTATGTTCACTTAAAACTCCCTTAACACTTTGCCAGATAAAAGCTGATACTTTCAATTTGATACACTGCTGTAGCTGCACCTCAAGCAAATCCAATTGGAAAGGCAATATCATCTGGACACCAGCTGCAGAGGACAGGAAAATACAGTCTCCAAAACTGTGGAGAACTGGGCTTGCTAAAGACAACAGGTTTTGGCTAACTCACTCTTCCACTTGTTACAAGCAGATTCTATAYGGAAAAACAAAAAACAGAACCCCAAGCAGTGTCACACACCGACGGGTAGACCTCTCCAGATTAAAGCAGTGAGGTCCAGTCAGCTAGGAGGGRGAGTGAAAAAGGCAAGTGCAGAAGCCTGCCGCAGTCCCAAGGAAGGGCTCTATCTAGGACACAGCATCAAAAGATAGAATGGGTTTCTGCTCACCTTCCCTTGGCCTCCCCTATCTCGCACCATCCAAAAAAAATAGGAYTCAGTGGAGCTTCTGCCCAGTATAAATTCTTTAGCCACCTGGCAAAGAATCATTTCCAGTCTTTTGGTAAGCTCCAAAAATCTGCATCCTCTCTTCTTTTCTGACATCAAATGAGTATTTTTCTCTCCAAACACCAAAACAAGTGGCCTGATCATGCTYGGTAGGGGAGAAAGGAGATGCTTAACCAGGATGCATTTAGCCATTAAGAACACTAAGTAGTAGAGGAAGATCTGCATGGGAGTATCCRTAACATCCCATAGCAGCCCGTTCTTTCTAGAGCAGCAACGACAAGCGCACGGCACATGTGCCAGAATCAGCATCTTCAAAGCAGCCCTCGGTGCTACTACTACTGTTGTGGCACCACGCCGAGGGGGAAGCTGCAGACGCAGGAAGAGTCTAGACTAGATCATAATCAGTGGGACAGGCAGGAAACAGTTTACCATCCCTACCCAAAATCCACAACATTCAAACTACTTTCAC